>CM038707.1:37593691-37961191 GCA_021613375.1 Megaleporinus macrocephalus | reverse complement strand
AATTTACCACTTTACGTGTTGCTGTGCCTTAAAATACCCTGCCCTCGCTTCTCAGGTGAGTTAGAAACACGTGCGCATTTTTTTTACCTACACCGCTGCAGCTGTGAGTGATGGATGTCCTGCACATCCAGTCCGACCCATCTCTCAGAGTGCGGAGCCTTACGGGAGCCCAGGGAGGTGTGAGTACAGCGCAGCGCTTCATTATCATACAGCTGAAAGGCTTATCGGCCCCATCGCCCCTACGGGACCCGGGAGCGCGCGCGGTTAACAGGGACGCGCGACACGCGACGCGCTGAAGCCTACAGCTCGGAGACACGCGTCGCTCCACGCGCAGCTTCAGCCTTATAAACTTTTATTTTCAACACCGTTTTTTACTGCAAGACATACACACGCGGTGTGGCTTTGGCTCCCATGGCGCTGAAGTAACTCGAACTGTGTTGAATCCAGACTGGAGGATGTAATAAAGTGTTGAGTTGGCTCTTTCAGCGCTCATTTGAGGCTAGACAGGACTGTAAGTGTTCACCCAGCCTGTGCACTGTTGGGCTGAAACCCAGTCTTAGCTGCCCTGGTTTAGAAAGGCCACCGAGCAAGTGACCGGTGTATAATAACTCAGTCACTCTCCATATATCTGTACTGATTTTTATAAGTTAAAATTTAATTACATTAGAATTATGTTACATAAAATAATATACGACCCGGGAGTCTACTAATGTGGCCCCAGCTGAGAAATCCAACTACATAAATGAATGGGTCCTGCACTAATTTGCACTTGAGTGAATGTTGTAGGTAGTGATGCATAAAGAATGATGTCATTGCTTTCCAAGCCAGGCAACTTAAACCAATACTGAAAGAAGACTGCACCCCTAAAAAAAAAAACAACAACAAAAAGATGGGACCTCAGTAAAGATAATTATTTTAGAACCATGAACACCTAAATAACTATTTCCATTCTTAAAAGGATATTTATATGGTGAAGTGTCTTAAAAAGCTTCTACATATAACACATTCTCCATCAATCTGCAAAAACCTATTTAAAGGGGCAGTATGTATAAAATTAAAAAATAAAATTATCAACACAATGTGAAGAAATAACCATTCTGATTGCATGTCGAAGATGTCTATGTATTGCATTGCAGAGATAGCCACTAAAGTAATGCCACTTTAAGCCTGATGAGGTGGTACTGAGTCACTGTAGTGTCAAGTTGAATCAGTCCAACATAAGAGGATGAAGAAGTAGTGCTGACCTGACGATGTATTCTAACCTCTTATCAATCATGTTGATGGTTCTGCTGCCGGATAGATCATTCAAGGACAGATCGCAAAGATGGAGGAGTAAAGGAAGCATAAATGCAATGATGGCCAACACTCTTGATAAGTGACTTGATAAGTAATGAAGTGATAATGAAGAATTAACATTGGCGCTTGAGACAGCGATTGGTAGTGATAGAGTAGTTTGATGCTGAACTCCAATGTTTCTTCTGCACTGGTAAGAACTGAAGAGGGAGGAGGAGATACGGTGGATTGTCTGGTGATGTGTTGCTCCCTATTGTTTTGAAGGTTGTGTCATCTCATACATTACAGCTTGCAAATAGTTCTTTGAGTGTTCTTGGCTTCTTTACCTCTGAGCCCTTAAAGAGTGTAACTATCAAATCAATACTTTTGATTATATGTTTTATGAAATAATGCAGGTACATGATATTATGAAATGTTTTTTTTCTTGTGGTTGTGTAATAGACCTAACCCTAACCCTAACCCTAGACCAGTACCAGGATGCATGAAATGTATTAATTTCCTTAGTATCTACAAAAGTACAGGTCCTCTAAAGAAAACACACTTCAGCAAACTTTAATACACAGATACTCTTTATTTGCTAAATTTAATACACCAGAATAAAAGTATGGCAAAAAGTTAGGGTACATGTTGTACTATTTATGTTATTTGTTTCCTATATAAACCCTAAACCCAGCAAATAAATAGAAATTCTGCACTTAAATGTACAGAGAAATGTCCCATTTAGGTTTGCTCCCTGTAGTCCAATGGCCATCAGTCATCTTTCTGGAAAGCTACCTACTTCAGGGAGAAATCTAACACATCCTATTCAGCTAATCAGGGAAATCTGAAGACAGTGATTAGACGGCTGAGCTGTGCTTGATCAGGATTGAAGATAAAAGAAAGGTAGATCTACAGGACCAGCCTTGGTGACCACTGTTGTGCGGGACTTAATGTCACTTAGGAAACCAACAAAACCAATCATTTCTGTAGAAGCACACAACGTTCACAACAAAAACAAGCAAAACAAATGAAAGTCCTATTTTGTGCTGTATTTTTCTGAGCTCTGCTTCCGATAACGACCTGTAAGCTATTCCCAGGGGGTGTGTCTTTTCTTTGACTCGTGTGTAAAAAAGCCCCCTCTATTTGTTTGCTCAGCTAAATCGGTGGTCTGCGAAAAAGCCGTTCATTTAAATTTCCTCCTGGCTTCGTTATTTTCTGGACTGAATGTGAACACAAGCACATTAATTGTAACATAATGATGCAGAATGATGAATAATCACTCCGCGCAGTGCTTCCATTCTGTGCTACGACAGGCAGCAGATAAAACCCTGATGCTGGCCCAGGTGGGCCGAGCTTATGAAAGAAGCTTTAATTGCTTTGTGGTGAGCACTGTCATTTGAGCTCTTTTCACCCTTCTAATCTGTCGCCCTGTTTCCTTGGTGACAAAAGATAATCATTTTTGATTTTAGCTTTGAATTCGACTTGTGTAATGAAACGGTGACTTTTAATATTGTGAATTAGGAAAATACACAGTCGCTTGCTTAGAGACACAATATACATACAATGGCTGTTAAAATGCTTTATAGCCTAATTAACTATATACATTAATTTAACTAATTAAAAGGCTTGCAAGCTAAAATCTGTACTTATTTATGATTAACCTGTGGCTTATCACTTGTTGACAGGCTTTCTGATATGTAACGCTCGCCCTGGTGATTTCAGTCTATGAACGATAAGCAAACGCTGCCTCCACTTTAAACTTTCCATAAATTTCTGCTGCTAAAACTGAGCTGGATAGCACAGCTGCTCGCCGACGTTTCCCTCGCCATTGTAACTTTTATCACACACATGCAGATGCTGTGATCTAAAGCCTGTGTAAGCACACACACACATGAACACACAAACTCAGACATGCACACATACACACACACACACGTAGATGCTTAGGAAACGGGGAGAAGGAAACAGTCCCCGGCTCACAGTAGTTCAGAGAGAGCATAGAGGAGCCTAAGTAGTCCAACAGTACTGAGTATATTCTTCCACTAAATGCATTTTGTTTTGTTATATACACTAATGATTTATATATATATATACACACACTAACTAATTAATCTGATGTTCTTTCATTATTTTGGGGACATAATCATCAGTTAGAAAATACATAACTTAATGCCATTGTAAGTCAGTTTGGTTTTGCTTATGTATGTGCCCCTTTGTCCTCGTGTTGAATACTTATTGAAACTTCAGGTGGAAATTATGGCCACATTGGTGTCAGAAGTGGGTAGTAGCCTCCAGACAAGAACTTCAAGGTAAATAAAAAGAGAGGCAGACCTAGATGCAAAGGCATCAACAGTGAGTACAGCACAATGACATAGCCAGCATGGGTAGGCTTAACAATAACGCATGCGTGAGATTGCCTGGTAATGGTGCTGATGCAGAAAAGACTCAAAGTCTGTATATGTTCTTTCATTTAAGTTTTTTAAAATGCAACACCTGTTCTTGTAAAAGCTACCTGCCTAACAGGCTCCTCTAATTATACTCACTGCTCACCAGTAGAGAGAATAATCTCCAAAAGTTACCAATAGTAACTTCTCTGAAGAAAATAAAACAAGTCTGTATCAGATTAAATAGATTCAGTGATTGTATAGACACATGTACACAACAAAGCAATCTCATTAAACTGTACCATTTACTAAATGATAACTTTGAAGTAAAGATATGCATATTTTATACTCTAAAAGCCAGTGTTTAAGACAAAGCTGTTTACCATTAAACTCAATGTGGGAAAGTGAATGTAACTTGTAGCTTTTACATATAAACATAACATGATAAAACAAACACTTACAAAGAAAAATAACATTTTCTACATGAAAATTCATTAGGATACGTTACAAAACATATTTATAAACTCACTTAAATATGATGTACCCCTAGAGAAAAAGCTTCAGTATTAATCAGGTTTGAATATAGGCCTTTCAGAATTTGTTATTTACTCTGTCAGCCTATGGAAAGATGCATTTTTGTTGTCCCAGTGTACTTTTCAAAAGACTTCAGGAGGATTTATCACAGCAGTGGTGCACTGTTCTACTGTGCAATGACATCAGCACAAATATGATCTCCAAGGAAGAGACATCAGAAGAACATATTTCCTGCATCCTCACCATAGAATTCAGCATCAGAAATTAGCAAACAATCCTCGAAACCAGTCTGATGCATTTTGGAACTAGTCATGTGGATCGATGAAGGTAAAATAAGACGTTTGGGTCACATCATCTATAAAAACAAAGCTGAAGAGGAAAACTGAATGGTTTTAATAACAGGATAAGGAGTCTAAACACACCGCAAAATCCACAATGTACTATCTAAAAAAGCTCAAGCTGAAGGTTTTGCCATGGCCCTAATAGATGTGTCTTTAGAAGAGTGCATCCAGGGCAGTCCAATAATGTCACAAAGCCTTTTGGAAGGAAGAACTGGAGGAAAAAACCCAATTAAGAACTGAAAGACTGCTGGCTTCTGGCTATAAAGAGTTTACAAGGTGTGATACTAAGGGGGTGTTACTAAGTACTGACCATGCAACATGCCCAAACTTGGGGTTTGGGCCCTTTTCCTTTTAGTTATTTTGAAAATAATCTTGCTTAAAATATTACATGCTTTTGGAAATAAATTCATTCTTTACTTTTTTACTTTTAGAGAAAATTTGACAACGTTTGCATGTTACTGTGTATGTATAATGCTGAACAGAGATAACAGAATAATAAACCAGAAACTAATAAATTAGAAAAACCTTAAAAACCTAGAACATGATTATATACACATCCACATGTAAAAAAAATAATTTAGGAAAGTTCCCGTTTCATAAACCCTCATCTGCTCCACGTGTCTTCCTGATTGGAAGCTGCTTGTCTTCTTAAAATGTGATGAGCGACCACCTCTGAAGGCAACAAGAGAAGTCTGCATCAGAATAAAAAGATTCAGATGTACACACAAATGGACACAACAAAGCAATCACAAAGCTTATTTCTATTGTGTGCTATTAGGCTTAAACTGAAACTGACTGGACAAAAGGACGCATTAGCAAACGCAGCCTGGACTGAATGTTACCTCTTATTGTGCTGCACCTGTTTACAGAACATTACCCTGGCCGTGTTTTCGGTATTGGGTTTGTCCTCAATAAATATGTCTTTGTACAGCACGGCAATCAAAAGTCATGGCGTGTGGCTCCTAAATGAGCTTCAGTCAGATGGTATCGTATTATATTATTTGCACTTCGGAGCTTGTGCGGAACTCCTGCTGGATTATGGCTCCCACTGGCAAATGTTGTCTGTCTTATCTACTGTCCCACCATATGTCTCTACTATAAGACAAGTGTCATAAACTGAGTAACAATTACACTGATGCTTTATAACTGTGTTTATTTGCACATGGGCGCTGCTGATAACACTGCTAAATGGAACAGTTGGCGTATTATTATATATTTTTTATTATTTATATATATTTGCATGTAGGTAAATGCAGGCAGTGAAAACAGATTAAGAATAATAAAGGTGATTAAAATCTAAAACGCTTTTTCCTAACTGCATTGCACATAGAGGTATGTAATCAGGTTTTTTAGTATAATTTATAGATATTTGCAGTATATATATGTAGAATTTTATATATGCAGAAACAAGCTTTTTATTATAATTGTATTTGTATATATTTGCATTTGTATGAATGCAAGTAGAATCAAGTTTTTTAGGTAGAAAGTACATAAATGTCTAGTCACAAAAAGATATTAGTTGGTGAAAACTGATTTGGAATGTTATGTATGATTGCATATAGTTTTATTAAATCATGCTGTATAGTATAGTTGCATGTTATTGTTTTTTGAATAGAATATTGTCTCTTTAAAACGTAAACTTTGCAGGAGAATTTTTTTCTTTGAAAGTATTTTTTTGTATTATTTTGGACCATTTTTATTGGTCCATTAATCATGAGTGTCTTAAACAATGTAAGGATCTTTTTGTGTTTGCAGACTTTGAAAAAAATCATTGTATTGTCATTTTTGTAAACTTTCTTATGTAATTGTAAGTTTCCAACATCCCTTTACATTGTGTAAAATTTTCATGATAGACTAATAAAATAATGACTAATCCAAAATGAATTGGAATAAATGACTTCCATTTATATATATATATACTCTGTGAGTATATATATATATATATATATATATATATATATATATATATATATATATATATATATATATATATATATACTCACAGAGTCTTTTTTCATTATTAAATTATATATAGTTTTATGCATATTTTGGAGTATAGTTGCGAAAACAATGTAAATAATAGTTTGTGGAAGTTTGTAGAATCTCACTTTGTAGTATATATGTATAAAATACATGTATAGAATAATTGTATATAAATGTATAGTTCCATGGAGAGGTCTAGATGCAAACCTTCCAGTACAACTGTACATATTAGATTTTACTTCTGTCTTGTAGCCAAATCCACATCTTATTTCCACAGCTGTTATGAAGACAATGTCTGTGTATGTCTGTACTAAAAAAAAACATCTTTCAAACAAGCGATCAACTGAAACCAACCTTAAAATCTTTTTTGTTGCCGAGAGTACTCGCTCATTTGACCAAACCACGAAACAGAGCCATCCAAAGCCTTTGTACAGGCCCGAACTGATCCATACTCCTTTGTGTTGGAGGGATAAGTGGGGCTTCGACTAAACTTCCTGTGATCCTCCATCACCCCACAGCGAGCGGGGAAGATAGGATCAGTAACTGTTTTTCCTCCTGTGTCTACTCCACTTCCCTTCACTCCACCGCACTCGCATGAAGAAAGAGACCCTTCTGCGGCTACGGGATGCAAGATTTTGCCCAACCCCGGTGCCCCTGCTCAGTATAGGACCCTTTCTCACAGGCTCAGTGTTGTTTTTCAACATCAGCGTGTAACGGCTGTTAACCAAATGTTGAACACATGAATTCCTATTGTTGAGAATGGAATGAGAATTATGCAGCAACAAAGTACCAGCGTGTGTGTATATGTGCATGTGTGTGTGTGTTTGTCCTCATGTGTGTTGTTTTTGGACGTACATTTGTTGATCTAAACCTACGAAGATGAAGTCCGTTATACAATGTATTTGTTTTACAGTTTCTTATTGAACACTTTCCTACAATGGGCTGCATTCACAGCTAAAATGGATCTAGATCTCATCTGAAATCTGCAGGCAGCGCACCACAGAGCAGCTGCTGCGGGCTCAGTCGCCCAAAAGCAAACAGAAAAACAATATTCCGTTGCTGTTGCCGTCAATGAATATTTATTTGCCAATCAAACAGTAATATCTTGGGAACTGGTGCGAATAGGACCTGATAAAGCGAACACAGGGTTCTCGCCGTAGCATAGCAACAACTGCTGTTTTTTATTATCTCGCTGCAGAGTCTGTGGTTTCTAGAACCCACACTGACACAAAAGTAATGAACTGAATTGACTTTATTCAAATTTAGTCACTTCTACGTTATTAAAGTACTCTGACAAATGTTTTGCAAAATAGTGATTCACATGCCTTTCAGCCAATCACAGTTGTTACTACTTTCTCTGACGCTAGACCTAGAACAATTAGTCAGAATCTACTGACATTTTTTAGATAAAGGAGAAATTTGTTAGCTGGTGAAACCTTATACTCAAAGAATATCACCACAAGACTGTGGTGTCCATCCCCATCATAGCAATTAAAAGCCACACCAGTGGATAGCTGGACCAGTTACCACTCTTCTTTTGCTTCTATTTATATCACTGCCTTTGTTTGCTGCTGAATGTGGTTTCTTGTCGGAAGTAGGTTTTAAACTTTAGCCATCACTGTGTTTACTCTTCCTTTTACTGGCTGTCAGTGCTTAAAGGATCAAACTGGGAGCAGCACCTTCCACATGAATGACAAGATGTTAGAATATGCCTTTGGGCCAGCAGTACTATTTGCAAATCCTTGTCTGCACCAACAAGATCCCCCGCTGAAAAAAAGCAAAACAGCACAGACCAGCATGAATCTCATATCAGCATCAAAACACAACATATGCTGTTTTTTCTGGTGACCAGCAATCCACCATATGCTGGTGACTGGCAGTTTTTTTAGAAGTATATAGTGTTAGCTTTAGTATAGGTTCACCAGCAGAGTCATCAATCAAGCAGTTAAAACCAACCTCTTTAATACTCACTGCCTAAAAGGTTTTAAATAGGTTTTTCAGAATCCATATTCGCTTTACACTGGCTTAAATTCATCATCATGTCTACGCTGTGTTATGTAAAGCCAGTTTATTTTTGAATAATTAATGATATTCAAAAATAAACGGGCTTTCAGAAGTTTTAATCTGCTATCGCAAACATTACACATGCTACCAGGCAGCGAGTGCTGAAAGCATGTAGGTCAACAGACAGAAGAAACATATATTTGAAATAATTTTTATTAATGTGAAAATGATCTACACATTTGAATATATAAATTCACTGCGTTCATTGCTGACTCCAGATCAGTAGCAATAACATCCAACAGCCATTTTTTTAATAGCCAGACCTAACACTGCAGACAGATGGCCATGGTCCACTTGAATTACACCCCTATTAAAACATGCCAGCTTCGTACTGCTAAACACTGCATTTGAGCTCTGAGCCACAACCTGTTTTGACCAGTCCATAGCCAGGCCAGTGTACTGTATCTGCCGGGATACTGTATATCACAGCAATATAAACCACCTGTTAGCTCATTACACTTCCCCACTGTATTTACTGTGTTCACAGTGTTTGACGTAAGCCTGTACTCCATTGTAAAACACTCCTGATCGTGATTTGAAGGCCATTGTGCCACAGCAGAAGAACAAAGCCATGTAGAGAGCAAATTTATCAGGTGTCAAAGTTTCTCTGAGCCTGAACAGTGTAATTAATCTGTGGACCAGTGCAAAAGTCATGTAGCTCAATTCATTTATTAAATTTATTAAAAAACAGGAAGTATATTTAAAAGAAAACATCTAAATTCTACATTTATTTAGTGTTTACTGTGTCTTTCCCTTCAGGTCAGGAGCTTTGCTTTCAGTGTTTACAGGGAATTTACAGGGATATTTTTCCTACACCTCTAAAATTCAGTCTTAGAAGTTAATTACATTTTCCGCTTCTCACAATCCAAGTAATCCAAACTTATTCAGTGATGTTGAGGTCTGAACTCTGGGGTGGTCAGTCCATTGTTCTAAAGAACTTTATAGGAGAAAAAACAAAATCATATTTATTTTATACGTAAGTCAATGGAATCAGACTTCTTTCAGAATCATTTTGGCCCATGTCTTTTGGTCCACTTATCATGAAATTTGCATACAACACCAAGGACAACATGTACTAGAGAATTAAGATACAAGGTTTTATTTTTTCGATAGCAGCAAAGTGTTTTTCTTTTTTTGTCCATTTCCTTTTCATCAGTGAGGGCCTCTTGACAGCTGTACATCCTTTCAGACCCTAAGTGTTGAGCTGTCTTCTCACAATTGAAGAATAGAAGAAACAACTTTGGATTAGATTCAGATCTGAAGTAAAAATGGAGCTTGACTTTTTCCTCTCTTTCTTTAACGATGAAAGCTGAAGGGCTGTTTATCTGATAGGCGTTTTGGTGGCGTTACACGTTTATCAGAAGTCCTATTTTCTATTTTTCTGTTAATCATTTTTTAAACTCCAGTTTTGGAAAATAATGTTTTTTTCCTTTGGCTTTGATCTCAACTAAGCAACTGTATTAATCTTATCTCCTCTAAAATATACCCAGGCAGTAAACAACTTAAAAGACCACCAAAAGTATACTATACTATTTAATAGCTATGCTTAATTTCTTCTAGCTTTTTTTTTTAAACAAATTTGGCTCAGAGGGTTTTTTTCAATGCCAGAAACTGGATAAATAAATGTTGACTTTGGTCTCATTTCAGAGGTACTAGTCTTCTCTTGTAAGGTGTTTATTCATCTAATCAGCTGTTAACTTTTAGATTATTGCTAAAAACAAGATATTTCCACATATATATATTACACCATTGGATTAATTATACAAAGTAATGCACTGCAGTGCTGATAACTGATGCACAAAAACAAAGAAAATGTCTCGTTTGAGAGATCTCTTAGTCTATAACTACCTGCTGTTAAGTGCCAGTAAAGTAATGTCACACACAAGCATCTAAACATACACACGTCTGTAAGCGAAAGGATATCACTCACCTCACTAAAGGAGGCCACTTAAAAACTTGTGTACATGGAACTTTTTTTCCAGCCACGTTCTCCACCTTCTGTTTACAAAACAGAGCCGTACCTGCACTGCCACTGCTCTCACCCTCAACACACTGCTAATCCTAACTGTGAGTGGTTGAAACAATATCATTTACTGAAACACTGACCCATGAATATGGGTCACCAGAATATCGTTTAACATACCAACAGCAGACGTTTCTCATCATTATTACATTATACAATCTTAGGAGTTACTTTATGAGTTTACTACTTGTTTTACACTATAAAACTGACACATGATTAGATCTCAGTTTTATTTTTCCTTAATTAGGTAAATAAACATTAACTGTGCATTAAATCATGCAGAAATGTGGTGAGTACGGTGTTGTAGTCAGGACAATTAGATCTGAGTTCAGGTCAACATTTGTTTTGTTTTGTTTTTTTGAGACCACGACTGCTAGTTTAAGACTAAACTCAAGTACTACAACAGGATTGAGGCTGTGTGAGGCACGTATTTTCACATTAACTTGTTAACCCCCGAGCTCATCCACAGCATATACACCATGAAACACATCTTTTTATCACTTAGAGCTCAATAACAAGTGAAGAAATTGAGTTGATGGGGAGTTTTTTGTGTTGGTGTTATTTGTGTTTGTAAGAAGAAAAGCAGATATTTGTGTGAAAACTTTCAGCCTGGTCCACAATTGCTGAAAGAAAAACATGCATGTTTTGTCATTCATTGACTTATAGTACAGAAAAATACATTAAAAAATTAGTCAGAATGTAACTGTAAATGTAATTAATAATATAAATCTAGTATTATGTGGTTATATTTTAAAACGTAAGTATTTATAGAAAAGCAGTAGTAATGCATTCTAAGGGCTGATGAGGTATATTGTCAATGTCTAAAGAAAAACATAACAGCTGCTCCTTATACCTTGTAAGTTTTACAATGTATGGACCAATAGAAATGCTCCAAAATCACCTAGAATAAAACCTCTTTACATTGCATTACATTGCATTGAAAGTTCGTGTCCTCTGTTAAGTTACTCTTTTTGAGATTCTTGTTTTTATTTAGACAGCAACAATATTTGGAAAGAGTTAGTTAAATTATTTACACACATAAAAGAATGGATTATAAATAAGATAAACGTGACAAAACAGTCATAAAGAGTGTTGAAATATTTAAGAACAGGATCCTCATATTATACCATGAGTAACTATGGAAATATAACCTCTAGACTACAGTAGGGCTGAATTAATCTCTGCTTCAAATCTGCAAAGTGGCAGGTGAATTTAATAAATCCAGAAAGCACGATGGTGGCAACAAGCCTGCTTCTGCTTTCAGATTTGCTTGATTATTATGGAAGACATGTGGTTGAGATAGAGAACGTAGATTAGAGGGACCACCTGCAGCCGTGTAAGGGGTTTAGAGCATGATGCAAGGCTGCATTATAGCATGGCCTAATCTGTCCTGAAAACATACTTTATTTATCAAGGGTGCATTGTTTAGTGAGACTTAGTTATTCTACCTAAAACCCGACTAGAAATCTGGGCCTACTTCCTGCAAGCTTCTCCTGTCTCTTTGTCTGAAAAGCTTCCATGTAAACCTCAGACGTGACAAATGAACACCGCTCTGCAAACTTGTACCTAGAAAGTAAAACCCTTCAACACTTCAGCCACATGCCTTGGACGGCAGATATGTATAAGAAACACGGCACCTTGGGAGCACGGCCAAATGTGACACATCGGAGCACCGTTTCTGCAAAGCCTTTCGCCACAATGGGATTAAAGTCTGCAGCCCCAGCTAATCCCAGTTGTCTTCAGTGCACCATACTGACCCACCCAGCAAAGCTGGCAGATAGAGCGAAGCCGGTGGGGCAGTAACGGACCTTATGATTGGTTATAGTTTCACAGTTTTTTGTTTGGCAATCTCATTCTATCAGCCTGTCCATCTGTAACTGTGATATAGTCAGTAATCAATAGAATAGAAAATAGAAGAAAGTAGAGGTCACTTCATTGTACTGTTGTGCATATTTAGAAATGGGTTTTCTATTTGGCCACTTTCAAGGGTCATTGCTAATGCTCTGTATGGTAAACAAAAATGTTCCAAAGCCAATACATTCATACCTAAATCATACATTTTATGTACCTCCCACTAAATCTCATGCAATTCTCTGAACAAGCAACTTACCACTGCTGCACATTGACATTACAAGATCATCATCAAAATACCCCTAACAAATCAACAAGCTTTGCTTTGGCTTTAGTTGCTTGAAGTTTGTTTAGTTGGTGTTGGTATGTATATTGATTCTAAGTTACATGGTACTCACTTATAACTTAACTTAGACTTAAGTCCTAAAACTGCCATTCTCCTGTATCTTACAGCGCTGTCTACTTTGGTATAACTATAATAATTAATGAGATATTCTTTACAGAAAAACCTTCAGTTAGATGGGCATAATTAAGAGCTACCTGCAACGAATGCCATGTTTATAAGGTAAAGCTTGCTAACGCCTTCTTTCTCTCTAGTTTTGGTATATTACCACATTTAGCTTACTTGCTAACATATGTACAAATTACACACGCACCAACTTGATTAAATTGTTTTGCATTCACTCCCTGTCGTGCTTCACTTCTGTCCCTCTTCTGACCAACATTTTCTATAATGAAGTGCTTGTTACTTGAAGCCATGGCTTTACAGCAGGGTTTTACATTCATTAGTAGAACGCAGCTAACAACAAGCCTAAACATAATTTCTCTTCTAGCTCGTGCAGGGACCTGGGACAAAACGTAAACTTGTTTTATATGATTTGTTTATATTTCTGGTATATGACTATGTTTCAATTTGATTACGTGTTAGTACAATTCATTTCAAGCAATATCATTGCGACGTGAGCGAGTGGTAGATTTCTTGTTGCATGTATACGGAAATATTTGTATTTTGGTTACTTAATCATGGCATAGTTCAGAAGATCCAGTGATATTCTGGCATAAAATGTAAGTAACACAAAATGTGTCAGGCCTGTTATTTATAATTGTAATAGAAAAAACCTGCTTAGACCCAGAGCTCTCAATATGGGCATGACGCTGAAGCTGAAACTAGGTTGGCGTCTATTAAAAGTCAACAGAGAAATGTATTTGTTTTGTCTGTGGTAATCCATCCTACGGAAAGGTTGCATCAAACAAACATTTGATGGTTTTTAAGTTGAAAAATGTTACAGTGTTCCTTAAAATAAGACTGTCCACACCACTTAACTACAGGGTAAGTCACTCATTCTGAACTCAGGAGACCTAATGTTGATATGAATCACTCATCACAGGACCGAAAGGTTTGTTTGCTTGAGACAAGACAATGTCCTCAGAGGTCACTGCAAACAGGATATGACACGTGCTCCCCTCCTTCCAACCATCAGTTCCTTTCCCTGTTTCTTTCCATGTGAGACCACCGTGAGACCACATCTAATATACCGGACGCTTAGCTTTGCAAATCACTCCTCAGGATAAGCCTGATTTAATCATAGCACAGAGGAGTTTGTGTTTAAAAAATGTTTAAATTAAAATATATCAAACACACACTGTAGTTCAGCACATTATAACAGAGCAGTCAGCCAAGTGCCAGAATCAGGTTGCTGAGGTTTACGGCTGAGGCTTTTGTTCAAGAAACGTTTTCTTGCGTGTTCAAAGTTGGCTATATTAACTATATCTGTGCTTTACTCTGTGAGGTGGGTTTCAGTTTATGTTTTACACAGGGTGCATTGGGCTTTCTTTCAGTCTACGGTGTATGTCCAAAAGTATCCAGACACCCCGCTAATCAGTGAATTTTGCTAATCCAGCATACACACTATCAATTGCTTCAGCACAGCTTGTATAAGCGCCATAGAAATGAGTTGTCAATATAATGGGATGCTCTGTGCTGCCAAACATGAACCTGGAGTCACTATGGCCAATTACTAATGTTTGCTAGAGCACTGGGCTGTGGAGCAGTGTTCTCTAAAGCTGTGGTGCACCATCCAATACCTCTGAGTCTGTGATCCAAAGTAATCATCCAACATATCAGTACCTATTGCTGCTATGGCAGCAGTCAAATCCTCACCCATTCAAGCATCTAGTGTGTATCTAGTGTGCATCTAGAGAGTCTGCCTTCCCAGAACAGTAGAGGCTGTTACTGTAGTTGTTACTGTAGTTGTTTGAAAACATGTTTCTGTCAGGCAGAGGATAAAACAATGTACATTTCTTTATTTATGGCAGCAAGGTGTCATATTTATAAATGCGGTACTCTGAACTTTAGTTTACTGAAGTTTTTAAACTAGTTTAAAAATAAAATTATGTTCAAAAAAGACATTTTTCCTCAAACAAATTGACATAATCTCATAAAACATTGACCAATTGTGTTAAAATAATGACTTATTTTTTCTAAATGTTGACTTATGTTAAAACAATTATTTATTTGTATTAAAATCTGACTAAATACAGACTTCTTATGTTGAAATAATTAATTATTTACTTACTCAATCAGTTGAGTGGCTGATACAATGAACAATGTGTGGAATTGTAAACCTAAGAAAGTGCTTGGTAAGTGGACAGAGACTGGACAGCACTCAGAGGACACAGTAAATTCAGATTAACCTCACACAGGTCACGTCAGCTTTAACCTTTTCCCCCGTTCCAGAAAACAGTGACTTAGGATGAATCACACAATCGAGCAGGAACCTGTGAGGACACCCTGCTCTGCACGGCTCTGTGTTGTGCATAAACTGATTTAGCTCATCAGCTAATGATCAAACCCTTCACAACATGAGTTAAGAGTGTTTGAGAAAGCACAAGAACATGGGCAGATCAAAGGGCCAGGGTCAAGTAACCAGTTCCCAAAATAGATGGAGAAAATAAATGAGTCTGTCTGTGTAATGTTAACAGCTTCAAGGTTGTCCGTAGGTACCTAATAACAGCCTAGCGAATTCAACTGTAATTTTCTGGCAAGGCTACTAAGATTATTGTTCAAAATGTTTCGATACAGATATCAGTATCAGAAGGGATTTCATACTCTTAGATTTTTAGAGCTGCCATATTCAGATTCTGTCAATATTTAAAAATAATTTGTAATTGTTATAGTAATTGTTTGTATTCGCTAATAATTTGTTTGGGTTAATAATAATAATAATAATAATAATAATAATAATAATAATAATAATAATAATAATAATAATTTGCATTAAGACAAAACATCTATTTTTTATTGTTTTTATATTTGTACACTATTTAATAATAACAGATGATCTTTACACTGTCTATACACTGCACTAATAGAAATGCTCCGAAATGACTATAAATCGGATACTTTTACAAGAACTTTTATTGTAAGTTTAGAATGTCTTCCTATTGTAACTTTCTGACACAACGGTGAGGACTTTAGTGAACACCTACTAATTCAAAATATAAAAATAAAACAAAAACATATCATCCAATATACTTCTGCAAGTATTGTAGCGAATTGTTAACTACATTATGTCATTCTTGTGGCTTCTTTTATTGGGAACCAAAAAGGTTAAATTCTTGACACGCAGTGGTGAATGTTGGTGTCCAGACAGATACAGCACAGTGATCTCTCCCACTCATGAGGCCATCATCAGAAAGTGGCAAGAATAAACAGAACAGATCTTTGAGCAAGTTTCTGAGACAAAACCTTCACTTTAGACCTTCTGGAATTCCTATATACATCACGAGTGGTAGCTTGACTAATGTGTTTCAGTCAGTTCAGTCAATGGAAAACATGGTTATGTGCTATTCATTCATTCATCATCTAAACACCTGGACAGGTCACCAACCCACCTCATACCTAGAGGCAAATTAGTGTCTCCAACTGGTCTGACTGCATGTCTCTGGACTGTGGGAGGAAACTGGAAGACCTAAAGAAAACCCCTGCAGATTCCATACAGAAAGGACTCTGGCTGAGGAATCAAACCCTTTTTAATGTGACACTGTAATGCCTCACCTGAGTGCTAAGTCATGGTAAAATATATATGTGTTAATATGTTTGCTAGAACCTTCAAAAAAATATGTAATATGTAATGTCTGTGTTTTATCTGGAATGGCCAAAATATGTTCTTGTGAATTGCCAACAAAATCCCTATATTATTAAAATCCCATAGAAATTAGCATTAGTAGATATAAATAGATTTTGTCCTTGTTTTTGACTACATAATGACCAAACTGAAGACCTAGCTATAGTGGTCATGGTTCACCATTGCTATGTAAACCAAATGGTATGGCTATGTTTTGAACATGGAAATGGGAATATTTACTGACTGCAATCAATCCGGGTAATCAAGGAAGTACCCCACAGAATTCCAGATATTATTAAGTTGCTTATGGCATGTAATTTACAGAGCCAATCACAGGCCAGATTGTAGAACAAACATGTTTGTTAGCTTACTGATTCTTTAGTACTGAATTGGTATAACTCAGTATTGAATGAATCTGTTGATACTAAGCAGCTTTGCAGTAATTCAGTTAGTACCATTAAAGTATTGAATTTCAAACATCCCTAATAGAGACACCAGCTCTACATCAGTGGTGTTCTGAGTGATTCCCTTACATTGATCATTGTGCTGCACTCATTGAACGCTAAACTGACATGGGACGGGTATAGTTTACAGCAGCTCCTACTTCTGACAGATTTCAACGTGACCCTCCTTCAGCTTTTTCAGGATTTATGACTCACTGATGAAGCTGACACCGTCCCTCATTAGGCACATCCTCTTCCTCATTGCTCATTTGTGACAAAGTTGCATTGAGCTTGTCAAATGTGACCGAGCACCATATGTTAACTTTTGTCGCAGGAATCAAATTTTTCTTTTAGAATGAAAATCTAGTTATTGCAGTTAAGAAGAGATTAGAAAGAGGTTTTCTTTCAGAGAAGGCTGATTGCCGGACCAATGAGCAGAAAATTGAATCACTTAGGAAGCTGGGGTCAGAGGAAGCGACCTCAGGGCGCTGACCCCTAATTACTCAAAGACATGGTGGTAGCGTGGCAGAGTGCTGGGCAAAGTGTGTGGCCCGAACTCAACCTACACTGCACATGAATGCTTAAACTCATTTTTCCAGCCTTATTTTGTATAGCTAACACTGACTGATCTACAAATGGTCTTGATAGCGTGGAGAAAATATTTAAAATATATAATACATTTTTTTTGCTGTTATATAAAACTATTTATCTTTGAACTGGAAAGCGGGTTTTACATCATAGAGAAACATATGACCATGCAAAGTATCCTTTATGCATTAAAATGCCTTATGTAGTCACAGTTCTGTATATGATCACAGAGTTCACTAAAGGACTTTTGAGGAACCAGTTTGTTCAGAGTGAAGCATATAGTCACTCACAAATGGCAGTGATTTAGACTCATTTGACTTATTAAAAAGAGCCGAAAACTTATTTTTATCTAAACTAATAAAAGTCTTCCTTTAACGAATCATGGTCTGAAAGTTTTCTTAGGAAACCAAGAGTGATTATTTCATTATATTATTTCTTGCTTTTATTCAGAATGCATCTCAAGAACATGGACATGGTCATGAGAGGAAGAGAGGAAAGTGAGGATCTACAGTGCTGTGCAAAAGTTAGATACCACCTTTGCAAGTTATTCAAGTTATTTATATTTTCAAGCAAAATGAATGAAGATATTAAGATGTAAATGAATTCACTTGCATAAAGAAAATGAACATTCAAGCAAAATAAATAAAGAAACAAACATTTCTGAAACTTCAGTTTAAAAAAGAACTGTGCAAGACCTGGTAGCCCACCAAAACTGCCCCCATTAGATACATTTAAAGCTTTCACCTTTGAGAGAGAGGAGAAAGTTCCAGTCTTGCTTCAGATCTGAAAACATCCACAGTTCATCTTTCCACTGTGAGAAGACAAATCAATGCCATCTGAAAGGAGATGTAGCTGAAGAAAAGGAAATAAACAAAGACGAAGAACATTTGCAAATCAAATAAAGAAGCCTTTAAAGAAGTCTTTGTCCTTAGGACACACACAAAGTCCAGATTTCAACATCATCAAATGTGTTGAAGAGGCTAACCTAACTGCTAAGACTGATTTATGGAGGATTTCTTGTGGATTTCTTAAAAAAAAATAAAAACTGAAAGCAAGACTTCAGAAAAGAATGGATCCTGTAATAAAGGGTAGACACACTAACCAATGAAAAGTGTGATATTATATTTAGTTGTTTAATCTTTGGAATTATACTATAATTCTAGGTGTTTTTTCTTATGCTTCAAAATGAGTCATTTGTACTTAATGGTTACTTTGACTGGGCATTTAACTGGAACTTTGTCCATCACTTTTCACAGCACTGTAGACGGACAAAAGTGAGGTCATAAGCAACCCTAGGGTTAAAAACAGCATAGTTCTATTGATCGCTTTCAAAGTACAACATCAAATATGAATCCCAGTGGGAATTCCTAAGAATCCCAAAGGCCCCGTTGTCCTTGGGCAGATCTCTCAGGCTAAAACGCTGACGGAGGTCATGGATTTCAGTGCTATCGAATAAATTGCGTGACCACGGCTGAACACAGCTGTCCCGCGCTGGCATATAGGAAGCCGTTATGTAAACTGGAGAGGTGGATAGGAAGGGACAGGATAAAACACTCAGAAGCAGCACGGAAAAGCAGCTCAGGGCTCATCTCCACAGCATGCACTTTTCGGCTCCTCATGCTGATTGAGTTTTAGGCTGTCATTACAAGGGAAGCTAACGAGATTCCTAATCAGTGGTCACCTCTCTGTTTCCTGGTTGGGGGGGAGGTGGGGGTGGCGTTGGTGGGGGATGTAGGGGGCAGGAGCGGAAGATGATGGCCTGAGCAACAGAGGAATAATATTTCTGTTTATCTGCTGTGGGGATGGGTCAGAGGTATTTTTGGAAGCCTGTTGTTTTTTCCTTTGCAAATTCCAGGTTCCGTTTTTTTCCCCTCTTCTCCCCCCTCTTCACCCCTTGTTCCCAGCCTGTGAATGCACGGCCGCTTCCTCTCCCTTCTTCCTATTCTCGGCCTCTGATTGCTAGGAAGTTTGTGTGTGTGTGCGTGTGTGTGTGTGTGGGGGGGGGGGGGGGGGGGGGTGGGGGGGGGGGTGGGGGGGGGGTGGGGGGGGGGGGTGGGGGGGGGGAGGGGAGGGACGCAGGGTGTGGAGGATGTGGCCATTAGAAAATGTGGGGAGAGCGTGTCAACAGTTCCACGAGTGCTGCTTTCTCAGACACAGCTGCTGATGGGATGTGTGTTAGACATGGAGGGGGGAAGAGGTGGAAAGGGTTTAACGCAGCTCATGCAGATGGGCTTCAGCTTCCTTCAAACTGACAGCTTCTTCCACGCATACACAGAGGATTTGGTTAACACTGGGAAGACAATGGATGGGATAGTCAGACTCATCATGTGATTCCAGGCTAATACTTGTTGTACCGCAGTCAACCGTCATGCTTAGCTGATTTTCTAAGTGAAGGCATCATTTACAAGGAACAAAGTGAAGTATGGTTAATTTTAGTGCACGTAAAAAAACAGATCTTTTCCATAAAATGTGACTTTTTATGTTTAGTTTTTTTCCCCCCAATATATTATATTCAGCCAATAAACAGTAACTGTGCATGCCAACAACGTTCTCTGCAGAGGATGTGTCTATGTGCCAGAGCCAAACTTTAATGCACCAATGTAAGTATTAAGTGGAGCAGTGGGTCCCAACCCTGGTCCTGGAGGACCCCCTGCACTTCAACTCGGGAAGATCTGGCTTGTTAATTAGAGAATTGGTTGTATAAGGTGTGTTGGGAGCAGGGAAAACACTAAAAATATGCAAGGAAGGGGGGCCTCCACTACACTCACTGGTCACTACACTCCCCTCTGTCTATACTTATAGTGCATTGTATAAGATCCTATCACCATATATGGACTAGAGGTGGGCGATATGGCCCTACAATAATATCACAATATTTCATGTTTTTTTTGCAATAACGATACTCTTGGTGATATAAAAACATTGAATCAAAAATACAAATTCAAGAATACCCTACTGCAACAAAATGAAAATAAAATGTAATTACTGCATTCAATATGATATGGCACACCCCTAACTAAGATATAAAAAAAATACAAGAATTTTCATCAGATTGTATTAGAGGTCAATTATCCAGAATGCACTCCAATTATCTCCGTATATGCAGGACTGAAGTAAAATGAATGATACTGGACAGATAAAGTCTGTCTCTAGTAGATATATAATGGGAAATAAGAAAAGTGTGAATTTTTCTTTTGCTAAGATACGATATGGCACACCCCTAATATGGACACTTTATTTTTATTCTTTATACTTTTTACAGCTGTTAGCCAATCATCAGTGGTCAGACCCCCCAGAGGACCACCACCGAGCAGAGATTATTTGTGTGGTGGATCATTCTCAGCACCACCGTGACACTCACATGGCAGATCACACAGCAGCTTTGCTAGAGTTTTTAAACAACTCACTGTCACTGCTGGACTGAGAATATATACAGCCAACAGTGTCCTGTGGCCAGACACTTTTACTGTGTAATAGTGGGCGGCAGTAAGGCCTGGGTTTTACCGAATGCTGCATCTGGCTGCACGTCTCCCTGTTCCTGTGAAGTGCCAGCAGGGTTAAAACTGCCAGTCAGTTTTACTAGCTAGCTATTGTTTTGATACCTACAGGCAGAAAACTCTGGTGCTTGACCCCTTTACAAAGCAACGTGATGCTAACAGTAAAAACAAATGATCTCAATAAAAACAAAAGTTTCTTGTTTGGGTAATGCATTTCTTTATTTGTGATATTATACAGTTCTAGGTACTCAGCAAATATAGACTTCACTGAACACTTGCCTTTGTTTCATTTGATTGGTCAGCACAGAAATATAAAAAAAATTGTTTTAAGGCAGACTACTGCAACTGCGACAAGATAGCCCCAACAAACAGATACCATTTCACCATTTCACTACTACGCCAGCATCACTGCAGTGCTGAGAATGATCCAACTTTTTTGTGGTGGTCCTCAATATTGGTGAAGCTAATGAGATGAATAATAGCTAATAGCCAGTGAGTGAGTGTTAAACATCACACTACTTCTGTATACCACATGTACGTACTACTTTTAAACCATGTATATAATTGTCTAATCTACATAACCCACATATATGCAGTGGTACAGCATTATTACAGAGAGTTCTAGTAACTAACCATCAATGTTCTAGTTAGCTAGCATTATTAGATGGCACATAAACAGCCAAATGTCTAATTTTGAGACATTATGATTGTTAGATGTCATCCCAGATTTGGCCTGCTATGTAGACCATAAAATGGGTTTTATGTAGTATCAGAAACACCTTGACTTGATGGAAAGCTTTTAAGGCTAAGTCATATGTAACAGTTACTTCATCATAGAGAAGAACAATTTACATATCATCTCTGTCCAATGAAAAACATCATCTCCAAAATTTAAACTTTACAGGAGAGACCAAAAACATAGTTTACTTTCAACGTAAGTCAATGGAACCAGAATGTTTTTGAAAAAAATATTGCAGCTGTTCAGATTAGGTGTAAAGGTATAACTTAGAACACTATAGGGAGCTGCTTATTAAGGCAGTAAATAAAATGCAATGCATAATATTTTGACTGTCCTAAAAATGCTTTTAACAACCTCATAATTCTGAAGATTGTGCCTGGAAGCGCCATGACAGAGTTTGGGAGGCGTGTTCCTACAGCGTGCAGAAGTTGAGTGACAAATCAGTATTCTGATTGGTTAAACAAACCTCGCAATCTGTGTGGTCCAGCTTAAGCTTTCCTATTGGTCCATGAATTAGCCACCAAAACAGGATCAAAATTCGCAACTGCAGCAGAGAAGTATAGAGAAATATTTATTTTTATATATTTCAAATATTTTTCCACATTTGTACATTTGAATTATTATTAATATTACTTTTTGTTTCAAGTTTGCACATTCCAGTTCATTTGTGGATTTGGATTTTACGTGCATGTAGTTTAAACGCAGCTGCAAGTTTCAGGACATTTGTGACTATTGATTTACAAACCCAAAATCTTTATGACCCTTTTTGACTCCATACTTTGGCACCTGTAGAAACCAAAATCATACTAAACTGCAACTAAACCAAAACTACAAAACAGAAAGCCTAGAGGAGATGTAGTGAATGCAGGAAAGCTGAGCATAAATAGAGACACAAAAGTTCAAATTCAGTACGTCTATATAGAGAAACTGAATAACTACAGCTACCCATACGTTTACATTAAGAGGCGACAAGCTGCTTATGTGGTTTCAAGCTTGTCTCTTGCGAGTTTGTTTCAGACTGCTCTTGCTGTCACGTATGGGCATGTACACTGTTGAGCTTCTGACAAATACATGTGAATATGATACCATGCATGTATTTTTGTTTTGTTTAAAGCCTGAACTGCAGTTTACAAGTTTATACATTTCTTTTTCTGAGTAATACTACTGGAAAAAGGAATTAAATTTATGTAGGGGTTGTTCTGAGGATTTTGTTTGAGCCAATTGTTACTTTGCTGGATTATAGTTAATTTGCACAAAGTTAAGATTATTTCAGTGTAGTCTGTTGCTTGTTGCTCTATGGCTGTGTTGATTGTTGCTCTATGGCTGTGTTGCTTGTCATAATATCACGACTACAAATTTTATACTTATCACAGGGGATGACTGGTTGATTTGTTGCCTGCAACCGTGAACGTATGGTTGGAATATGTAAAACTGGGCAACGCCTTGGTTCTTTATTATTAAAAATCTTATGTACAATCACTGACAGACTAACACACCCACCGGCATGAGTAATTCTGGAACTGTTGTCTGAAATTGCAACTTTCTTTAGTAATAAAAATCTGACAGGCCATCACCATTAGTCATTGTATAAATAGTGTGGTCAGCCTGTGCTGCCTGAAAAAATGTAAGGGATATAACATGCCCAAACTGCTATTGAGTTGAAAACCTATGAACATGTGTTCTTGAAATTTTGCCCACTCTCCATTCGTAGGTTATATAAATATAGGTTAAGTCATAGTTTTTAAAATAATTAAGAAAGTTGTCAGCTCAGCTGGTTCTTAAAAGTATTATGTCAACTTATAATGACTTGCAGTCAGGTTTCCACTCACATCTGAGTGCAGAGTGCCCTTTGTTGTATTTGATACTGTCAATTTTAGCGTTCTTTAGACAGACTGGAAAACTGGGTAGGGATTTCAGTACTGGTTCTCAGCTGGTTCCAAACATATTTGAAAGGTAACTGTTACTTTATTGCCATAAATTGCCAGAAAACTAAAGGGGAAATGTTGACTTGTGGTGTCCTACAGGGATTTGTTCTCGGGCCCTTACTGTTCAATTTTTATATGCTACCGCTGGACGAAATCCTTAACAATAATAAAATATCTAAGCATAGCTATGCAGACAACACCTAGAGCTAGTTAGCCTGGTAAATACACCCATTGACATTTTATGAGTGTGTCTCAAAATCTAGTGAGCTGCCTACATAGACAGCATTTTACAGCTGTCACAGCTGTGTTTAGCTGTGGTCACACAATTGATTCGATAACACTGAAATCCATGACCTCCGTCAACGTCATTGTATGCGCGCTCCCGACATGTAGGCTCAATTCTTAGATACCTTAAACATGCTGATTACTGAGGCACCTTATTTTCATCTGATTTTAATGAAGCATTGAACGCTTCCTCAGCCGCTAATGCAATCCTATGATGCAACGCAGGCAAATCTACGAGCAGTGAAGTGGTTTTAAAATGTAAGTTATTTGGAATTTCTCTGGAGTTTTAATGTGTTTCTTATCATATAATCACACAAAACAGTATTTTATTTACAACTCTGTAACAAGTCATTGACCATTTTGCAGTTTTATACTCGAACCATTAGCATTTATGCTAGTGGATTTTAAAGCCTCTGGCTATTGTTTTGAATGCCGTCTCGTGCTGCAGTGGGTGGGAACAAGCTGTGACGCAGTCTCTCTCTAACTAAAGCGCCTCAGTAATCTGTTTTATGAGGAGAGATGTCAGACAGAACGCTGCTACTTAAACAGCTGCCTACTTAGACACTCACTAGGTTTTGAGACAGACTCTATGTCATTGCTTAAAGTCAGTAAATAACTGGACACAAGAAAGCTTTCTCCTAAACGTGATAAAGAATAGACAAAGGTAAATGTATTTGTTAGTAAGGAGCATAGACTTATCTTGACACCAGATCTCTGAGAGCTAAAAATCTTGAAATAGTAATTGATTTAGATTTGAATTAAACAGCAGTGTAAAAGTAATAAGAAAAACAACCTTTTACCAGCAACATTTAAAAACTTTATGTCACAACAAGATCAAGAAAATATGCATTTATCTCCAGTTGGCTGGACTAATGTAAATGTTTTTTTTACTGGCATTTTCTAAGACCACACTCGCAGCGGCTAGAATGCTGATGAGAACCAAGAGATCTGAACTGCCTACCAATTAAGTACAGAATTGACTTTAAATTCTTTCTAATTGTTTATAAATCACACTGTATAGACTTGGACTAAAATGCATTGCTGATCTGCTGGAAGTATACAAACCTAATAGGCCTCCTCGATCACTAGGGTTTGGTCAGCAAGTAGTGCCCAGAATGAGAAAAACAGTGAAACAGTGTGAGACAGCATTCAGTCAGTATGCTGCCAACTGCTGGAACAAACTCCCAGGTGAGGTCAGATATGCTAAAGTGTGGCCACCTAAGTCCAGCGTCCAGAACATTTTTAATCCATTATTTTGTTTTCTGTTTCATCTTTAGCACTTTTCATTTTTAGCACTCATCTTTAGATTTTTTGTTTCTTGTAACTGCAGTTGGCTCTCTGAGGTGCTAGACTTAAGAAAACTTTATCATTTCATATTATTTAATACTCGTGTGTTTCTCTTCTGTTTCTGTGTTTTGGTGAATTGCAGCTACGTATGAAAGGTGCTATGCAAATAAACGTGGCTCGCCTTGCCTTACATCTACTTCCACTCTGAATTGTTCTTGGACAATATGATCTAACTTGGCAAATATCGACTGAACAGAAACTCTCTGTTTGTTGGCTGGTTGGTGCATTAAACCACTGATTTGATTGGAGACATTTATCAACCGGTCAGATCATAAACCAGTCATTTCTAATTGACAATCACTGGTATGTCATACAGGCGTACCTCAAACATGACCACCCACACCTTTGCAGAAAAAAGGTATTGTTAAAACGTAATAGTGAGCACAGCGTTTTTTTTATTCCAATAAACCGACTAACAAGGTTCCTCTCTAAAAGTGCTGAAGGTGCAGCCTTTGATTACTGATGTTATTCCTCTTGCTGGAATGGTTATATACTTTGGAGGAGACGTTTCCTGCTCTTAATGAAATACTTTGACAGAACGTCAGGGTGGCTGCCCTTGACGGCAGAGTGTGTTTGACAGAAGGCCAAACTGACAACCCTTATAGTTTACCCCGGCGTAAATTCTAGAAGTTATCTGTGGATGCCATAGCTGCCAATAATTGCTTGCCATGGCCACGGCCCTGTCTCTGACTAGGGTCACTGGCTATTACTAAGAGTCGTTGAATAGGAGAGACAAGTATGTGTGTATAACAAATATGTCCATCGCGCAGCACCATGCGCCAAAGGTTGTGATGTTTAGAAACATTGTCGTTGCCTGAAGCATGTTGTTGATATAAAAACAGAGCAGCGCTGCTTCACCAACAGTCCAAACCACAAGGCCGTCCTGCCTGTTTATACAGAAACCGTTCTGTTCAGCCATTCCATTCTGGACTAACAGTAGTTTTTGTTCTTTTGGCATGCATACAAAAATGAAGTTTTTCCCAAAATGAAGGAGGGGGGACAAAAAAAAGAGTTGCTTGGAATGCAGCCTGAAAATAAAATGGTGGGTCGTGAGTAAGAGGAACAGTGTATTTGTCTCACTACAGAGTGACATTAATCTTGTGGAGTGTATTTCTAATCTGGCATGCCAGTGATATATAGAGTATGGTTAAATAAAAAAATAAAATAATAAAAATCCAACCCTAAAAATTCTGTGATAAAGCCAAATCATAGAGGTCAGTACAGCATGATGTACCCTTTCCAATGAGCCCTGGTTCGCAATGCTGGCCTTAAGGGGACCAGAGATATGGATCTTACAAATTATTATCCGACTTAGGTGCACCCTAGGCGGCCTTTCCTAAATTCTTGCTTGCCTGCGGAGGAGGTCTGGAGCGCTAGAGAAATTGAGAGAATTGTAACTAAGAAAAATAGTGTCCAATTTTAAAGTTTGTAGTCTACTAATGCTTTATGCACCAACTTTAACCACCATTTATTTTCACTGTATTCTCTTCTTTAAGGTTAATAGTGTCATAATCACATGATCAGCAACTAGTTGACCTCAAGACTAAAATATAATTGCCGAGCATTAAAGTCAAGCAGTCAGCGAGTTGGCTAGTCTATTGAACCCCTACTCTGAACACACAGAAATGCTTGATAATAATCATCCTTGTAATAAAATCCTCACACAGTCAGCAGTTGCAGGTGACACATGCAAATTACGTAGAACACCATAGACAATACAAATAGATAAATGCCTCGATCACAATTAACATTTTTCTCTTAAAGACATATGAGTAAGGCAAGTAATGCAATTCTTATTAAGACCACAACCGTAGTGTGATCACAAGAATTTGCATTGTAATATGTGTTTCAAGCATCTTACATTGCATTAATTTGTATACCATTACTTTGAACCACATAACCACAACACTGGTACATGACTAGACATTTGTTCAAATATGTTGCTATCCACTCTACAAGTTTCACGGCTGATATCCACTTAAAGTCGTCCGACATCACCCACAACAAACAAGCGAACATGAGCTGGTGGCATTTGTTTATTCTTTGTTTGTATTTTCAGGGAAGCTGGTCCACATCTCTGCGGTGGGGAGGTCCTAACCTGTCAGCTGTTTCTCTGGAATTTCCGTTCCTCCTTTCAGATAGGGGTACACTGATGAATGTTTAGAGTGTAAATGTTTATGTGGGGTCCATTTCGGAATGAGGTACAAACAACCAACGTGTGCGCTCATGTTTACATCTGACGACCAGGGCAAAAGAAGAAACAAGTTTGCTAAGTCAGTGTT
This sequence comes from Megaleporinus macrocephalus, assembly GCA_021613375.1. NCBI lineage: Eukaryota > Metazoa > Chordata > Actinopteri > Characiformes > Anostomidae > Megaleporinus > Megaleporinus macrocephalus. The sequence goes on along the minus strand of CM038707.1, from coordinate 37,933,506 downwards.
GCCATTTATTTACAGGTACAGAAAATATCATCTCTTCCAAGACGTTAAGTCAGAGCAGCAGATGTTTTTTTAAGTGGGCTTTTGTACGCCTTTCAAATTTCACAATTAACTGCCCCCCCATGACTGTTTATTTTGTCTCCTAAGGCTTGGACATCTGTGTCAAGTCCTCAAGAAAAAAAATTGCTATGAAATTGCTGACGCGTATTTGCCTCGGAGGCTTGTTGGCCAAATTCTTTGCACATGTTCTGCTTGACTTCCAGTCCTACCGTCTATGCATGGAATCTGTAGCATCAGAGATTTACAGCGTCATGGTTCTATGTTATAGGCCAATAAGATTAGTCATGTTTCCAAACGTTCTTGGTCCATGCACTGTAGGACTGTCATGACTTAACATTGATGGTCATATGAAAACTGTTCTCATGTCTGTGTGACTGCTCATGAGTCTCTGCCTCAGCTGCTCTTTTGCCGTCATTTCTCAGAGTCTCTTCCATGTTTGCGCTCATAATGAAATCCAGAGAAGCCCTCAGCCTTTGGTGATTAATCTCGATCGCCAACCACTTATCACAGGAGGGAATGTTTACATGGCCTCCATGGCTCGCCATTGAATGTGATTTTCAACCCTTGAGGTTTGTTCTTTGGAATTTCTGCGGACACATTAAATTTAGAGCACGACTTATGCATTCTTTGGGTTAATAGTTATATGAAGGGAGCTTTCTTCGTGAGGTTAAAGAATAAAAGTCCATTGCGGCATGTTTGTGGTCAGAGGACGCTTAGAACGAGGTCGACTCTCAAAACAAGTTTCCTAAATAGTTCTTGAAAGAAGCTTTGCTTTTAGAGTACTGTGCGAAAGTCATATGCAGATGCAGAAATTGTTTAAAACTATTTATCTTGGCAGTACATTGATTACATAAACTAGTAAATATTGGGTTTCCTTAAGGAGGAACTTGCTCTGCAAGTGGTTCATCCAACATACTGTAGCATCTTGGTGAAAAAGGAGGCCTATGACTATTAACACCTGCAGGAAAAAGCACATGCTAATGCAGCTGGGGTGCAGGCAGGTAACCTCTAGTCATACAATTCCAATGTATGGTAACCACCCAACCCACACTAACTAAACCTGCCCCCTACACAAAATAACAAAATAACACAACAAACACAACTTTAATCAATGCACTACAACATAAACAACACTATTTAAAGTCCTATTCTCTTTGGGTTGAGGCGCGTGAAGCCACTGCATAGCCCCTCCTCAAAGGTCAGCAATTCTCTTTTGGCTGGTGGCATGTATGGTCCTCCTCAAGGTCTTCCATGCTATCTTCACTGTGGCCACACGGACACAGACAACAAAGAAACGTCTCCACCGGTTTCTTTGTGGTCTCTCAAAGTGGCTCTGTACTCTTTACCACTGGCGAGTGCTATCCCACTTTTGACACCAAATGTAGCATTGCGGTAAAGGAGGATACATGGGAGACCTCTGCTACAATAAGTGGATTTTAATAATACCAGTACACAGCAGGGGAGACAAGTAATCTCTAGCCATATCATTCCACTCTATGGTGACCTCTCAACCCACACGAACTAAGCCCAGCCTAAAACAAAATAACACAATAAACACATAAACACACCTTGAACTAATGAGGAGCACCATCCTTCTCACGGAGGGAGACCTTTACACATCTCTGCATCTGCACCTATATATATATATTCCTTAGTTGTGTTTTCAAGCAAATAAACTTTGCTCAGCTTATTAACTTTATGTAATAATATAAAGTTAATAAGCTGAATATAGAATATAATACAGAATATACTTTTCTTGGATACAGTTCTGTATTGTGAAGGCTCATGTTAAATCTTCAGAATGTTCCAGAAATGAGAGGTGTGCTCGATGCACTACATTGATTAATTGAAACCACTTCAAATACCTCATTTGATGACGTTAACTTATGAGAGAAAGAGTTTGTTTGTTGGCCAACATAATGTGGTAAAGGTTTAGTTTACCAAACCTGCTCATCTGTTCACAAAGGTCTTGATTTCTGACTATTACTGTTTATAATGGAAAAACAGAATCAGAGTTTGAATGCAAAGGGGATTCTAGCTACATAAACAGGTCTCAGCACAGAAATGAACAATCCTAAGGGCGAATATAGACAGACTTGTTCCATCAGTAGCTTTAAGGAATAGCGGTGGATGAAGTTCATACCATTCCTTAAAGGCGACTACATGTATTTATGTATTGTTATTGTTGTTTCCTGCTGAAAATGGGGACTCACACGCTTTTGAGCATGCGTACCTGCACATCGTTTCACTCAAATACAAATCTCAAGGCTCATCTTTTCTCAAACATAGCTGCCAATTGTTTCCACATTTACTCCAGATTTAACTAATTAGTCTGATCTAAATCATGAGTTGAACCAGAGGGGGAGCTGCAAAGGCAGAGCTGACCATGAGCATGATTTTATCCTGACAGTTTAACAAGACAAGTTCAAATAAAAATGTGTATTATTGCACAGCATTATATTTGCTCTCTTTACTAGGGTTGTACTGTGGCAGCAGTCCAATGACCCCTTTATGTATGATGTTGCAGTATGTTGCTGATCTCCTGCTGAAAAGCATTCTCGTAATCCCCCTGGATAGGAAACATTGGACTGGAACTTTACCAAATCTGAGACCAAAGCAGAGCAGAATGACCTCATGCAGAAAAAAAACAAAAAAAACTTTGCATGAATCAGTGTGAGGTAAAAACTGGATCTTATTTTAGACATCGGTTCAACTTTTCTCACCATCGTGATTCATGCTGTATGTAGGAGATGAAGGCGAGGAAATCTGAGGGGAAGTGGTGTTGGGGTGGGGTGTCGGTGATGATGGTGCAGGGCGGTGGGGGTGACGGTGGTGGGCAGTGTGAGAGAGGATCTCGGAGTGGCTAACCACAGGAAATCTCAGCGGTCCACATTCAATCATACACGCATGTCACTCACTCAGACTGTAGCAACAATGGTAGGCTGAAAAAAAAGCAAATAGCCTGTGGTTATGCATCTGAGTGTCCATTGTGTGGACATATTGACAGGTGTTTTTTTTTTATCTTCTGTCAATGGTGCACCTGCTTGTGAGAATAATTGCTCCAACATATCTGTCAGCTATAGTTCAGTGAAAAGACAAAATTAAACAGTTTTTCCCCCCTAAGGGATGTTTGGTGTATGTTCGCTTGTGTAGATTTTCACTGGACCTACAGTGAAAGCTAGTGAAACTAATAAGTAACAAAATTAGAACTGCGCATGCCTGACACTGGACTGTATGCCTTGCACACCAACAATGATTGCTCAGACAGCAAAGATGACATTATGTTATTCACTCCCTATTCACTGTTTGGTTACTTTTGCAGGGGATATGAACTTGAAGACCTCTCTGGCATTGGATTGGTGACAACCAAGCTGACAAATCGTCCCAGCAACTAGAACTTATGCTTTGTCATTGATGGTGTTAGAATTTTTAGCACAATAAGGGCTCAAACTGGGCTACAGATAACTGAAAAGTAGCAAAGTTATTCACACCACTCCAAAATTTAGAGTGGCCCTCCCAGTTAGATCAGCCACACTTTTGCTGGCTAGAACTGTGGTCTTCACCCAGACAGCTTAAGTTGTTGTGGTCCCTTGTAATCATGGAAGACTGTGGCATCATCAGGGGTCAAACTCTTAATCTCCCAACAAGCCCAACATTTATGCCATTCAGGCAGTGAACTCGTTATACTTTCACAGATTTTTTTGTAGATAACAAGTCATAAACTTTCAGAAGTAATGTAATTAGGTATGTTTGAGATTAAATAAGTACACATAAGCAATGCAAGGCCCAGAATTAACCTCTTGGACCACCTAAATATCTCAAAATTAAAACGCATCTTCTAACTACAGATGTAGGTGCTGTGTAAATGTGATTTTTTGCCAAACCAGCACTTCAAGGCCTCTTAGTCTGTCCCTGACAATGTCACTGACTGTGGGAAACACTAAGCTCCAAAGAACAGTGATACTTCCACTATTAACTGTTAAGAACATTATTCTGCTGCTATCCACCTCTTAGATGAAGATGTTTCTCATCATTAATTTACTGTAAATAAGGTGGAGGGCCTCGAAATGTATTCTCTTGGCCACTGTAGCCTTTTGTCAGCCAGCCCGTGCCTCCTGTGTACACATTAAGGATTCAATGTCCCAGTAAACTACACAGAGAACACAATGCTGAGAAGGCCTTGCCTCTCTTCCTATTGTGGCCTCGTTAGGGAAATGAAAGGGGTGTTCCGTCCATACCCCGCAAATGCTTTTTTTTTCTCAAGTATTGCATGGGAATTGTTTAGTTTATCAGCACTATTGTTAGAGGTATAATTCACCTCAATAAGCCATTACATACTATTGCACGGTAGCTTGTGGAGCCACAGCAGGATATCAGGCTCAGAGTCATAGAAAAGCAGACAATAGAAAGGTGCCATTTTACCTTAGTCATTATTTGGGCTAAGGGCATTAATAGGGACTATTTCGAGACATTTAAATAGTTTTCTGTGGGAGTCACTGCTCAAACCATTTCCAAATTGCTGACTGGTGTGCCCTTTTCACAGCTGATTGGTCCGTCCGGCAGTCCTTCCCCTTGAAACTCCGCCTCCTCACGCCAATACCCCTCTTATCTGAGGTTCCCAGGCTGCACTCAGCGTGTGTGAAGGAGGTTCGTTGTTGTGTCCATGAGAACGCGAACAGGTATGTGCTGGTTCAGTAGCCTGTGCGTGCGAGCACCTTTGTCCAAGTTGAGGCAGCCAGCCAAGATGTCTCCGCATTATGAATTGGTTATGTTATACAAGTTTGGTATGGCCTTCCCCAGCAAAGCTCTAGGCTGACATTTCTCAGAGGAACACTGAGCAAATTTCACCAAACCCTGACCCACAATATTTAGATTACACAAAAACATTATACTTGGCTGTTTACAGTCAGGGTACGTGGTCGGGTGCTGACTAACTATCAGGGGGCGGGGTTAGAAACAGATCCATTTAGTTTTTATTGCAAAATCAAACCAGAACATCCTGAATACTAGTATTAGCTGTCTGGCATCTCCCCAGAGCATCATAAAAGTTTCAATATGTATCGAATATTGGTAAAACAGGTTCAGTGCAGTGGCTTGTAGCCTTCATTTAGAAGGCTTGCTTTTAAATATGGGATGCAGCTTGCCAGTGAGCAATATCCTGTTTACCGTGACCTTCCTGGCTCTGGGATCATCTTTGACATCACTTTATTGTTTATGGCTGGATTCAAGGTGAACACTTTACGAGGCCGGTGTCTGATGTTCTTCCTGATTTTCGACCTGACACTATGATATATAATGATGTATAAGATGTGAACCATTCCACTAACTGGGCTTTGTACTGTCACTGGGCTGTTGTAAATGATTAGTTTCTTTGATAACCTTGTTTTGTTTCTAGGGTGAAATGACTGGGTTTGGACTAGAAATGCAATTATTTATTTATATACTTATTTAATTACTTAATTAACTATACAGCACTGTGTAAAAGACTTACAGCCATCGTTTATTCAAATTTCCACTACAAATAGCCAGAAATGACAAATTATTCATTTGTTCAAAAGATATAACTGGGTGATTAGAAATAAGATAATGCACCTGCATAAGGAAGGTGTGAACGTCAATTGAAATTAAGCTAACAAGAGTTTACCAAACCGGACATATAAAAAAAAAAAAAAAGAGTCATCAAAGGATACAAAGAAAACAAAAGACCATCAACTGCAATAACCCTCCTGTTACATTAAAATGTACTGACCTCTTTTATCTTTGGGGTCAGAAACCTCTGGGAAATATCAAAGTTCTTGTGGACGTTATGTTTTTTCCTCCCCCATGTCGTATAAACTATCCAAGATTCTTGCTCTACTACAGGTGTGGTTATGTGAGGTTAGGGCCCTAAAACAGAGTAGCCTGACCATAATATCACACAAGCAACCAACAACAAACGTGTATAAAATGCTGCTACAGTATATCATATACATGAAATCAGCTGATGCATACAGCATGTTGAAAACATATATGATGTATACGTTCACCTAGTTGTCCCACTTAGGTGTGCATACTCAGATGTTAAACACTGAAAGGAGTCCAATTGATGCAAAGGTAATAGGAGGACAACAGCGTTGGTCTTTAAGAGAGAAGAGAGAATCCAGATCCACTCTTGCTTCAGATTTCAAAACATCCACAGGTGATTCTGTTTATCCTTCCACTGTGAGAAGACACCTCCACGCTATGGGTCTGAAAGGATGTGTAGCTGCCTGGAAGCTCCTCACTGAGAAAATGAGATACAGACACATCAAACACAGAAGCTTCTGGTGTTCTCAGAACAATGGACTGACCACCCCTAGACTTCAGTATCACTGAATGGGGCTTGAAAACTGTGAAAACAGCAACCAACTTCTGAAACTGCACTTTGGAAGTGTGGAAGAATCCCTGTAAAATCCCTGTAGATTTCTTAGAATAAAAATAAAATTAAAGTAAGAAGAAGCTGTAACTGAATGAACACACTACATATGGAAAGAAACATTTGATGCTGTGTATATGTTAGACTCGTTTTGCTGTTTTTGGTGAATATGAAAAATGACCAGTTTGACTGGAAGTAATAGCAGTGAAGAGTGATTTCTGTCTTTAGTGCAGTGCTATGCCATATATCATATAAATAATTTACAGTTCATGTGAGTTTTTGGAATATGTGCCTCCTCCAGACATTAAACGAAAGGGTTAAAGGTTTGAAAGCAGAAACGGCAACACATTTATCCAAACTCACTCCAGTCTTACAAATGCCGGCAGCCTCTAAGCTACAGCTTTTAATCATTATTTGGTTAAGGTTTGTTTGATGGCACTCCTGGTTTTGGGAATGCGTGTTTGGATCCCTGAAAATGCAGCATAGGATGTGCAATTTCATGCCAAGTTGGCTTTGCACATGTGCACTATCAGGAAAAAAACAAAGCAGATCTTTAGTTATCTATGTGGAGGAATCACTAACAACTGTGGGTTCTGCATGCTTCCTTAGATTCCATTGTAGTTGTGAAGATGTGTTTGAGGAGTTCATAGAGGGAGCAGATAGAGCTTATAAATACTGATAAGATGCTCATTTTTCCTGATACTGGACTAAATTTTCATTGGTGTCTTGTAAACAAAGAAAGAAAAATCCAAGTTTATCTTAAACAAAACATGAGAGCTTAAAATTGTAATTGTACTCTGTAGTATTTGATTAAAGTTTATATCATCCACATTTTAATATATATAAAATAAAAGGATTAAAAGTAAAATAACAGTTAAAATTAGATACACAATTTCATCACAGATTTTTGATTATGCTTGAATTGTCTATTGTCTGATTTTAAAAATATTCCTACAATATCTAACCTGAGGAAGCAATTAGCTGGCCGGCTAACTAATCTTAGCTATTGTGTAACTAATCTTAACAGTTATTTTACTTTTAGTTTTCAAATTACTTACTTTGCTACTGTACGTTAACATTTAAAGTAAGCCAGTTTATTAGCACAGACAACCAATAAACCCAGTGAACCACTGATTAGTGAACCACCCCCCCACAACCCACCCCACAGAGGTATTTTTTTACTTGTATTCATCCAAATTAAAACACTGCTGCAGTACCAGTACTCCATCACCCTCTGTTGCACCTCTTTCTGAACCTGCTCTGTGAGATAGCAGATTGAGTTTCCATTTCTTTTCAGCATGTCCAGGTGTACTGCTTGTTCAGAAGAAGTCCCCCTGCTTCATTTCCTTGCAACACTGAGTCATCTTCCTCTTCAGCCTCACATTCCCAACCAAACTGGACTCTCTCCGCCTCTTTCCACTGTTTCCTCATATCTCTGTATGATGTTTATTGAGGAATTTCAAACTGCTATACACTGGCCTTTGTCACTCATTCCTCTTACCAGCCCAGTAGGGAGTTGATGAAAACAGCTGCTTTGGTGTTTATTTAAAATCTCATTATGAGGCTGATTTTCCTCAACTTAAAAGTACAGACTACATGACTGAATCACTGCTCGAGGAATAGGTCAGTACCTGTGGAAGAGTCTTTCACAGTGATGTAGTGTACTATGGTAGTGATAAATCAATCAGGTCCATGAGCATTCACAACACGACTAGTGTACACCACCATTGGATTTAAAATCCGTCAAGGTGTGATTGAAGTGTAGACTTTCAGCTCTAATTCAAGGTGATTCACTAAAATGTTGCATTAACCATTCAAGAATTACAGCAATTTTCTATATAGTCCCACCATTTTCGCAGGGTCAAATGTATTTAGACAGTTGACTGGCAATTTCATAGCCAGGCATGACTCGTTATTGACAAATTAAGTGTTGAATGTGCGTTTGATAGCTGTTCGTGGGAACTCTTGGTAAATTCTAAAAGTATGAATGCACAAGCAAGCTCAACAACACCAAAAGGCTTGGAAGACCATGGAAGACAACTAGAGAGAATGGTCTTCTTTCTTTCTGTGGTAAAGAGAAAGGCCTGATTAGATTTTGCTAGAAAACACTGAAAAAAGCTTGACCAGTTCCGAAGCCAGATTAGATGAAACCAAGATTAACTTGTACCAGAGTGAAGGGAAGAGTATGGAGCAGGATAAAGGGGCTCATAACTGGAAGCATACCACATCACCTGTGAAACATGCTGGAGGCAGTGTTATGACATAAGCATATATGGCTGCCAATGGGTAACGGCAGACAGAAGTATCAGGATGAGTTCTGAAGTGTAGGGAGCTATACTTTCTGCTCAGATTCAGTCAAATCCTGAAAAGTGAAGGATCCAAACCTTACCTCAAAGCAACCCAAGAGCTTCTTAATGCGTTGAAATGGACTATTTACAAAAAATTACCTGACCTCACCACAATTGAACATTCCTTTTACATACTGAAGACAAAACTGAAAACAGAAAGACCCACAAACAGACAGCAAGCAACCGATCATGGCTGCAATAAAGGCCTGGCAAAGCATAATGAGTATACTCAAATCCTAATGGTTCCTAGTGGCTATGTGGTATGTGTATAACTGTGTAAAGATGACGGCACCTTTAGTACCTTTAGTAGCACAAAGGTGATCATTGAATGTGAAGGCCACTTCGAAGCCAGATTTAGTTCATCCCAATCATCTACTTATTCACTGTTATTACTATTATGCTCATAATCCCACACAAAGCCAGCGAACACATGGTGCTTTTGGCTGGACATGTAAACATTCAAAGGCTGAGCATGCTGTGTAATGAGTTTTGGAAGCACATTGACCATTTGCTGGCCGGATCACTGCACACACTTGCAATCTGGCACTAGTCCCAAACCCACCATTCACACATTTCAACATGTATTTCATGTTTTTTAAGCTCTCTCATGCGCAGAGGCTAGTTGCACTGTTCAGTTTGTCCTCTGGTATAAAGTTTGCAGGAGGTATATTAAAGTCAACCTCAGGCTGACATAGACATGTGTTACCTCTGTAGTTCACCTGGTCATATTAGCCACAGTTTATTATATTTCCACCATCCCACCTAGCATCAAGCCTTCAGCTAGATCAGGGACCCTCCCGGCTACCTTGACTTACTCAATATGGGCCACAGCACTGTTTTGCATTCTGTCTCAGCTAGTTAAGAAAGGCTTCATGAGTTCAATTCAAAGTGCTAGAAGAGGAAAAATGTGACCCTTTAGCTGTGACCCTGAACGAAGCACACCTGATTTGCATTGTGTGAACATTTCATGATCAATTGAAATGGTCCAAAACGACCTGGAACCAGATCTTGTTATCTAAACAGAACTTTAAGCTATTTTTTTCATGGTGTACCTCAGAGATAGGCAGTTTTCTTGATATAAACAATGGGGATATAAACATGCGGTTTATAGTCCTTTTCTTGGCTCCACTAAGATGCAGATCAATCACTGTCAAGCAAATCAATGACATCAGTTGAAATTGGGAAATCTCAAGTGGGTGAATATGCTCTTCCCATCACATTATCGACCATCAGGCCCTCCACAATTGTGCGTATTATTTGATCAATTTGGGTTCCCTCCACCAGAAACCCTCTTGCTTCTGTCAGTTTTGCATGACTTCATCACTCCTCCAGCTCCTTGTTATGAGTGCAGCAGGACCGAGGCGGATGCTGGACAGATGGCCACATGATTTCATTATTTCCTAGCTCTTTTTCTCATTGGCGCTAATATGAAGGGTGTTGACCAACTGTTCTGCACTGCGCTGGACGGGGCTAGCCTCAAGTACGCAGGGCAGCGCTGCTCACAGTTGAGCTCTCCTTCATTTAGTTCTCATTAAGCTGTTCCAGACTTTCTCAGCTGGGCTGGATCCCATTCCTTTTCTCATCATTTGCTTTTGACATACTTGTGGAATGGAAGCTCATTTTGTAGTATGAATGTAACCTTCCACAAAAAAAAAAAAAAAACCATGGGCATGCTCACAGATGATTGATGTGGTATATGGTTAGCATGGTTAGCATGATTAGCATTGATTTTCTCACTGGTGGCTTGTCTTGAGTAAATCTGGCATGGGCTATGGGCGCTGTATATCAAAAAAGAAAGAATGAACAAGAAATGGTCATTTTTGGAGCATTGATTCAAAAAGAAAGGATAAAAATAAGAAAACGATTAAGAAAATGTGGTGCATACTTTCTTGATACTGCTAAAACTGCACGTGCATCTCCACTCTGGATCATGTTTGTTGCACTGGATTGCTTGTTTTCTCGCTTGTGCTTTGTTGTCATGAGACTCCCCCGAACAATGAACTGACCTGTTGTGTCTGCTTAAAGTTTCCAAGCCTGGTCGTGTACCTTTTCCTGGTCAATTGACTATACAGCAAAGGTATGTTTCCATGGATACATGGACACACAGTGTCATGTGATCAGTGGTCAGTTGCTTTGGTCTCCAACCTTCTCTCTCTCTCTCTCTCTCTTTCTCTCTCTCTCTCTCTCTCTCTCCCTCCCTCCATTCCCAGTCTTACCTTTGAGCCTGGGAGCGGAATTCTGGGAACATTTTTCCATGTGAAAAGCCGAGCTCCAGTGGAGGGGTGTGACGCCACTGCATTGTTTCGGCTGGCGAAAAGAGGAACCGCGCGCGATGAGGCCAATTCCTGTCCGCTCCAAAAAAACAGGCACTTTCTCACACTGGCTTCCTTCCTCGCTGGACAGCTCAAAACAATCCCAGAGTTGCAGGACCCAAGGAGTGTGAACGAGGAATCGGCCGCGCGGAGGGCAAAAGGGAAGCAAGACTTTTTCTATCAGTTTATGCAGACTGTTTATGAGCCATTGAAAACAAACAAAGGGGCAACACTACCCCCCCACTCACACACATGCCTCCCCCGCAGCCGCCAACGTACATTCACTCCATCAGGACTGAACTGGTATTAGATCACTGAGAAACAGTTCAGCCAGCAGGCTGCTGATCATTTTATCTTCTTGCAAAATCAGGAAAACAAAAATGGTGGATATTTTGTAGATGCTAACTCCAGCTCTAACTCTAATTCTAACCCTAGGTCTAAATCTAACATTCAGCTTAACTCTAACATTAAACTCACTCTTAACCTTTGACATAATACCTACTCTAATTCAATTCAACCACAACCCTTAAATGAATCCTAAATTCTACACCTGGTCCTCATATTAATTCTTACTCTGAACCTAATGCTCACTGCAACTAATGCTCTATATCTAACCATAATCTCAACACATCACCTGAAGATAACTTTAATTCTAATCCTTGTCCTAATACTAATTCTAATCCTGAGCCTAATGCTCACTGTAATGCAAACCTCAATCTCGACTCAAACCAAAGCCTAAAACTGATCTTAACCTTAACTCTGGTCTTAGTCTAAACCATAAATCTAATACTCTAATTTTGACTAACTAACCCTGGTTTTAATATTAATTCCTAGTCCTAGCCCTGAACCTAATACAAAATATACTTCTGACCTTAGCCTCAACCTAAAGCCTGACGCCAACCCTAATTCTAATCCTGGTCTTAATCTTAATCTTAATCCTACACTGAACCTAATATACACTGCATTCATAAACTTAACCCTAAGACCAAAACATAAGGCTCAACTGAACGCTAATACTGCTCATAGTCCTAACCATATACCTAACACTTAACACTCAATCTCTAACCATAACCTCACCACTAATCCTTATCCCAACACCCACTGTAATCATATCTTTAACTAAAACTCAAACTTTAACTCTAATCTTGATTTTAATCTTGACTCAGCTGATAATCAATCACCAGAGTTTCAGCAGACCTCAAGCTTTAGACTCAACTCTTTTGATGGAAGGTCTATTCTCTTTGTCTTAGTCTTATGCAAAAGGACTAACTCTAATCTTGAGTCTAATCTTGACTCAGCTGATAATCAATCACAAGAGTTTCTTCAGACCTCAATCTTTGGACTCAACTTTTTTGATGGAAGGTCAGTTCTCTTTGTCCTAGTCTTACTTTCTTTTAAAGAAAGTTAATTTGGGAAGGAATGGAGGGTTTGAGTGTGATGGACAGGAGCAGGAGAAGAAAGAGGGAGAAAAGGGAAAAATCCTTGCATTATCTAATTTTCTCTAATTTGTCCCTCTTGGTTCCTGCTTGACTTAACAAAACAACTGAGAGTTTTGTTTGCACTTTATTTTATTAAACAGTCTCTGTTGCCAAGCTGGAAACGCTCGAGTCTTTGCACCGGGTCACCATCATAATCCGCTGTACAGTTTGAGAGAAGTGGTAAGTGGACGAGTGTATGAGTGTACTTTTGAGTCAGGTTAAGAAAGAAATGCTCTATGTATGTCATCCCTTGTGTAAGGCAACCCCCCCCCCCACCACCTCAGTCATACCAGGAGAACGTCTGGACCGTAGTTAGTGCAGGACGTCTTCACTCGCAGGCCGGCTGTCAGGTCAGGAGTTTAATGAGTTCCAAATGTGTGCATAAGGCCAAGCAGAGGCTGCATACGTGCCTCCCCCTGCGGTGACTCAGAGATACGCCCCCCCCACCAACCCCCAACATCCTCCGCTCTCATCATTCTATTGTCTTTATCTTGCGACATGGTCGGCATGTATGAACGCTGCGCTGCACCGAGTTACGTTTTCCCACCAACACTACGTCTGAGTTGGCCCCCCAACTCACGTGATGCTCAGAGTACGTGTGCAATATTTCAGTTGGAGTGAATGGATGAATGAAACTCAAGGACAGCTCTGTCTTAAGGCTTTACATATCATCTGGATACGGTTAACCCCTTATTGCCCAAAGGCCTGTATGTAGGCCAACACTGGAATTCCTCACTCCATTACAGGCGTCTGTTTTATAGTAGCTAGTTGACAAATAGTTTATGGTAGTTACTGAAAACCCATGATTAATATAAGACTGAATAATAAAGCTAAGCTGCAAATGGCAGCAGTTTTCTCTACACAACTTAAATGCTAGTTGCATTGTAATTATGAAGTACTTACATAGTAATTACAGCATAGAAACTCTTAACACTAATAACAGAATAAAAAGCTTAAATATTAAAAGCTTGAATCTAGAGCAGTTTTTTTACTCCCCAATTTTAACCAGTAATAACGAGTCACACTGCCTAACAAGTAAGATCAATTAGCCAGTAATTCAATCCACTGTAACAAAACTTAAGAACCCACTAAAATAAATAACAACCATTAAGTACATGTTATTCATTTATCAGGAGGTATTTCTGAAGAGATATAAGATCATCCACTTGCACATGTTTTCATAAAGGTTCATCTTTGAGAGCGAGGAGAAAATCAAGCTCTACAGGTGTTTCTGCCTGTCTGTCCTGTCAAGAAGCTGTTACTGAGAAAAGCATATAGACAAAGATGCTGCAGGTGTTCTCAGAACAATGGGCTGACCACCCCGGAGTCCAGACCTCAATATCAGTAAATGCGTTTGGGATTTGTGAGAAACAGAAAATGCAACCAATGTCACTGAAGTGCCCCAAAACCAATAGGACTTGTAATGAAGGCAAAGAGTAGACGCATGTAATACTAACTAAATAGATTGATATTGTGTGATTTCTCTGTTAATATATTATAGTTCCGTATGTTAAAAATGGGTAATTTGTACTAAATAACTATTTACTAGAACTGGCTGGACTGACTGAGGTGTTTCTTTATTGTCCGGTGTGTTGGCTGTGTGCGTACACATGTTGTATATGGAAACAGAAAGCGGGAGAACAAAAACAGAAACGGCCGAGGTAGCGCGGCGTTTCCTGGCCTGCGTGCGTGCCCTGTCCTTCGTCTCTCCCTGCCTGAGGATGCTGCTCCGTCAATGCATTCACACACACACACACACACACACACACACACACACACACACACACACACACATTGAAGGCAAGTGTTGGGGGTTTGCTGGGAAAAGCTGGGCTGACATGGCTGAAACAGGCAGCGCGGCCTGGAGGAAGCACCTGTTCTTCCGCGCCCGCCGCTGCTGCATTTATCTGACCCCAGTCACATCAGGTGGCTTCCTGGTTTGCGTCAGTCGCTTCTCCCTGAGGCCTGCCTGTCATTGGGCCGCTTTTGGCTCCGCCCCTTCCTGCTGCCGCCATACTCATTGATCTTGAGAGGCTTGTTGCTTCCTGGTTGCTTCAGTGGACAGAGGGTTTGCTTCTGGGGTTCTGATGAGGATTTACAGGCCTGGAGCTTCACGTCCTGAAACTGTCCACACTCAGGGACAATCTTTCTCTGTTGTCCTCTCTCTCCCTCTCTTAGTCCCACACAGAATCAGTCCTCTCTTTTCTTGCCTTAAACTGGTCACAGTGGTAAATTGCTTCAACATTAGAATGTGCTGAAGAAATTGAATCAGAATGAGATTCAGAAACAGAATCAGAAATTGAATCAGAATGAGATTCAGAAACAGAATCAGAATGAGATTCAGAAACAGAATCAGAAATTGAATCAGAATGAGATTCAGAAACAGAATCAGAAATTGAATCAGAATGAGATTCAGAATCAGAATGAGATTCAGAAACAGAATCAGACATTGAATCAAAATGAGATTCAGAAACAGAATCAGAAATTGAATCAGAATGAGATTCAGAAACAGAATCAGAAGTTGAATCAGAATGAGATTCAGAAACAGAATCAGAAATTGAATCAGAATGAGATTCAGAAACAGAATCAGAAATTGAATCAGAATGAGATTCAGAAACAGAATCAGAAATTGAATCAGAATGAGATTCAGAAACAGAATCAGACATTGAATCAGAATGAGATTCAGAAACAGAATCAGAATAAGATTCAGAAACAGAATCAGAAATTGAATCAGAATGAGATTCAAAAACAGAATCAGAAACTGAATCAGAATGAGATTTTGAAACAGAATTAGACATTGAATCAGAATAAGTTTCAGAAACAGAATCAGACATTGAATCAGAATGAGATTCAGAAACAGAATCAGACATTGAATCAGAATGAGATTCAGAAACAGAATCAGAATAAGATTCAGAAACAGAATCAGAAATTGAATCAGAATGAGATTCAGAAACAAATTCAGAAAATGAATCAGAATGAGATTCAACAGAATCAGTATTAGAGTTTGAAACATAAGCAGAACTTGACATAGAATCACATTCTAAAAAAAGTGAAGAATTGAAATCTTAAAATTATAATTCTAATTTGAATTTGAACAGAATTTAAATTTAAATTAGAAAACAAATCAAAATCAGATGTAGAACTCCAATCAGAATCAAACTCAGTAGTAGCGAAACAAAGAAAGAGAAACACAGAGAGAGAAACAGAGAGAGAGAAACAGAGAGAGAGAAACAGAGAGAGAGAAACAGAGAGAGAGAAACAGAGACAGAGAAACAGAGAGAGAGAGAGAAACAGAGAGGGAGAAACAGAGACAGAGAAACAGAGAGAGAGAAACAGAGAGAGAGAGAGAAACAGAGAGGGAGCGAAACAGAGAGAGAGAAAAACAGAGAAAGAAAAACAGAGATAGAAACAGAGACAGAGAAACAGAGAGAGAAACAGAGAGAGAGAGAGAGAAACAGAGAGGGAGCGAAACAGAGAGAGAGAAAAACAGAGAAAGAAAAACAGAGAAAAACAGAGAGAGAAACACAGAGAGAGAGAAACAGAGAGAGAGAGAGAGAGAAACAGAGAAAGAGAGAGAGAAACAGAGAGAGAGAGAGAGAGAGAGAGAGAGAAAAACAGAGAAAGAGAGAGAAACAGAGAGAGAAACAGAGAGAGAGAGAGAGAAAACAGGTGGGGGCTGAATGCACGCTCAGTTCTCTTCTCTCATAAGAGAGGGTGGGCAACAACAAAAAGAAAAACTGCAAATGAGTTACAAGCGTTTGGTGCAGAATGCGTGATCTTATTTTGGAAAGGTGCAGGAGCCAAAAACGGAGTGAAATTTGCTGCACATATGTCTCCTTGCGCAGCGGCAATGCTTTGTTTGTTTGTTTACCAGCGTGAGGGTCTGGTGCTGTTGTCTTCAAAGCCTGACTGAGCTGTTTCTCTGGTTAATGCGGCACAGAACATTTCAGGAATTAAATGATGGTTGCAGAGCAACGGTAAACACCCCGACCCCCCCACCACTCAACACCACCCCAAAAGAACCGCATCCAGCATTCACATACAGCTCATAACGCTGGCCGGCTGGTTTGTATTAGACCCTCTCCGAAGGGCTGACTTTGAGTCCGGCCTGATAAACATCAGGCTCAGAGCAGTTGAAGACGAAATGCGTGGCGAAATCGACAGGATGAACACACACCCCCACACACCCCTTCTTTCAGCAAATAAGAAAAACATTGCCTGACGAAATTGCTTTTTCATCAACGAGGCCACTTCACTCAAGTCAATAGGTAGTGGCGACTTTCTAAGTGACGCTAATCAAATATGGGCTCCACGAGTCAATTCAATTACCGCACTTCCCCTTGTGGCACTGAAGTGACCCTCGTCACCAGTTAAATCTTAAGCACACAGCTTTTCCTTCCCTAATTACTTAAGAAGAGAACGGTACCTATGGATTGTTTTTATTGTCAGTTATACTGTAAGACCAATAAGCCCCATTTTCCAAGTAGCCTCTAGATGAATTACGCTGAGTGACGTTTAGGGTGTAGGGTGTTCTTTGTGTGTCACTCTGTGTTTGTGAATGTGCATCTGCTTTTAATTGCAATTGGTTACAATTGATAATAGACCTTTTACTCTTAGGGTGATGATAACATTTTAACCCACAGTTGTAAATCGGAAACGTAGCAAAAAACACAATAAAATTTGTTTATTGGTACATGTAAAAAAAGAAAAAAAAACAAAACTTGGGAATATTGAAAATGGTGGTGTTAATGGTGGATGTTCATTGTTTTGTGCATTAAACACAGTTAAAAGGCTGTTAGAAGTTTGTGTTTTTCCTCCCTTTTTGCACATCAACCACATTGACATTGAAACCAACGTTACTGACCCCATTTTACCCCCAGACCACTTATGGGGTCGTAACAGTAGTTATTTAGCATTTCAAAATGTGAATGTTTAAAACTGTGAAAACAAACAAACACACTCTTGGTATATTGACACATATTTAAGAAAGCTTATGAATACATGTACAGTACTTTGAAAAAGTATTTTGAGGCACTTGGGGACATTATTTTATTTAAAAATATATTTTTACAGCCAGGAAACTTTTATTTGCTCAGCAAACACTTTTTTAAAATAGTTAAATAGTATTAATACATTAAGCAGGGGTTTTACAAACTCTTTCTGAACTTTTACTTGTGGAAACAACCCAGTGTTATTTACAGTTATCATCTAATACCTGCTTTGACTGCTCAGTACTTAATTAAGATAAATCAAGATTGCTGCTGAAGGAACTGAATAAATTCATACAATGTCTGGGGTGAGCGCAAGATATTATCTACTTTTTTCAAAATAAGATATTTTTGTTACTTTGTATTGTATTTATGTTTATTTACATCTGTTTTCATTATATCTGGTGTTGTAATTGTTGAAAATAAACCTATTGCTAAGATAAATTGTTTAAAACAATAACCTTAGGTGCCTAAGACTTTGGCACAGTAGTGTAGGTTTAAGATCATAGCTGAAGTGTGTCTTAGCAGTTGTTGTATCTGTAAAACAATTTGATCCAAAAAAGAGGTGCAACTGGAGATTATTAACATAGATAATGAATTTAATTATTCTGATATCTTTGTGTCTGTGTCTCTGTAATGATTTCTCTAAATACTTCTTCTATCATTGGTTCAAAATCCTGATAAAACATTCTTTTTAACCTTTAACCCCTATCATAAACTCTTCATGAAAAGATGTTCTATGTAGTACCAATGTTCTATGACTGTAAAGATAGCAGAACCTTTTTTACAACCCTTTGTTTCTTTAAAACATCTACAGCAGATCTTTCATCATACACTCTTAATAAAGATGGTTCTTCAAGGGTTCTTTAAGAAAACCCAATGATTCTGTATTACACCACAAACACTCAAAGGGAACCATCTTAATAGTGAAATGGTTCTTTGGATTGATAGAGTATGTGTTGTATATGGTTCTATATGAAACCAATAAAGAACCCATTCAGGTTCTTTGCTTTTGTGGCAAGCTTGACATCATAACAATAGAAGAACCTGCTTTGGTACTACATAAAACCATTTACATCACATTCTCTATCATACATTGTTTAAAAAAGAAGGTTCTTCAAGGGTTCCATAGCAAAGACAATGGCTTTATATGGAACACTCAAAAACATGATATTTACATGGTAAAATGGTTCTTTTGATTGATGAAGAATGTGTTGTATGTGTTTCTATGTAGAACCAATCTAGAACATAATAGAGCTTGACCTAAACACATTTTCTATCATACAAAGAGTTCTATAGTAAAGACAACGGTTTTATACAGAACCATTTAAATAACCATTTAAATGCCCAAATAGTTCATTACATGGTCAAATAGTTCTTTGGATTGAAGGGAATGTATTACGTACAATTTCATATAGAACCAAAAAAAGTTTTTCTCTTGTTACAAGCTTGGCATTGAAATAATAAAGAACATTTTCAGTGCTATTAAAAAAACATTTACAAAAAAAGGTTCTGTGTAGAACCTTATACAACGCATTCTCCACACCACAGAGTCCGCACTGTGGATCACTAAAATCTGTCAGGACATATGTTGGAGAGATCCTTGTTCTCCTTATCACTGCTCTATCAGCCCGTCCCATTATCCATGGTTTATTTATTCTCAGTCAGGTGACGCAACAGTGGCTTTCATATGGGACGTCTCGGATGGAAGCATCGCGGTTTCTCGTTCCATAAATGGCTTTTCCTTCTGTCTTGTTTTCCAGCAGGTGTTTCTCCTACCACCCTTCCCTTCAAAGCCTCATAACATTCCCTCTTTGTTATGTCTGCACATGATAGCTCTTTGTGTTGCCATTTCTAGCTCTGGATCTAGAAGAAGAAAATACCAAACATAATGACACGGGGTAATTTGCAAGGTCATTTCCTGTTTAATAGTTATGCGTTTGATGGCTTTTGTTGTGGTAAATGGCTCGTGCTTTAATGGTCCTCTTTTGCGGATAAAGGCCCAAACCACATCGTTCTTGTTACCGTAGGCTATTTGCCCCTAAATCATCCAACTGGCTAACCGCAGTGCCAAATGCCTAATTGCTTGCACAGTATTGGCTTTGGATTATGCCTCAATGCAAGCGCGGCAAAGTGTATTCTGGCCATCATCTTTTCTCATGACCTTCCTTTTCACTGGAGGAGACCTGTCATAGATCCTCCATCATTTCCATCAGCTGAGGCTCTGCGTTTACAATACCCTGCTGATGGGAGGTGGGCCCAGCGGTGCACTTTGTGAATGGGCTTCAGTGGATGCTTTGGCCTTAGAGCTGGTTCAATAGCCGCTTTCCTGTCATTACCCTCCATCCCCCCATCCAAACCTGTCCTCCATGGCCTTTTCCCTCAGCCTCATTTCCTTTCCGTGAGTGCCACATTTTGTGGGGGTCCGATAACAGGGGCATGGTTCCCATGGATATCCCGCTCAGGGGAGGGAGTAACATTGAGCAGGGCACAAGGAGAAATATAGCTACTATATCATACAGTGGAACTGACAGGCTCTAAGCACCTCACCCATACCAAGTTCTCACGTCAGTTACCAGACGAGGCCCAAAACATAAAACAACAATTTAGTGAGTAAGTAAAAAATAAAAAAAGTCATATCTCGAGAATAGATTAAATAAATTATGCATTTATTCATTTATTAATGCTTTTATTGAGACCCCTCCCCAACATGAAATTAGCCTTTTGTTACCACATATCATCTATTCTTATAAAATATCTCTTATTATAAAATCATACTATACTTCCACCCTTCTTCATAACATTCATACCTGTCAACATTAAGCTGTGAATAGAGGTTTTTCAGGTTTCGGGGCTGTTTTTGGAATATGCTACAGGCATTAATTTAAGAATTAGTGTTTATTACAAAATATAACAATTTTAATAAAGTAAAAATATATATAGTGTCTTTTTAGCACTTAAAAAAAAGAAGCTAAAATTCACTTCTTTTCTTTTTTTCTTATTTCACATGCAGAACACAGCACAGCACTACCAAACATCTGTTAGAGGCAGGTCGTCAAAACAAACAAAACTCTCCTGATGTTAGACACCAACACATGCCCCCCTGCTCCACTAACCAGTCCAGCAGAGAACCACCCATGCAACACATCTACACATTGTCAAGCCAGTATCCACAGCTATTCATATGATTTAAAGTCTCTCTCACTGTGTGTCCAGCATTCTTTCAGGGAGCACTAGGCATATCCACAGCCAAAGCAGTCAAACGCAGGTCACTACCTTACGCTGTAATTACTGCCATGATTTCTTGAACATGTGAAATATCTTCATCATTTTATTGTGAAACCAACTCATCATAGGATATAATAACACAACAACTTATATAGTGGGATATGGAGTTGTGCAGCTCAGCATTATGGGATATAAGTTAAAAAGGCTTTTAATAAAACCTTTTTATTAAAGATTTTTAAAGTCTCAAAAGCCCAATCAGCTTTTAGCTTCAACTGGGACCATGAAACATCCAAAGGCCACTAACCCAAAGACCTCAGGGACCTAGAGGAAGAGTGAGGATGTAGAAAGTTGTATATAGTTGTACATGGTACAAAAACAAACCAAAAACAAACAAAAAAATACAATCAGTTTATATTGTTTTTTCAAGTCTTGACATTGCAAAACAAAAGTCTCAAACGTGTTGATACAGCATGTAAATCAAATGGAAGTGTATTTTTTTACATAACCATGTAATTAAATATGCAATTAAATAAGCTAACTGTAACAGTAAAACAAAATGAAAATAATAACTCTAACTGCTAAATCTGTTGACCCAAGCGAATCTGTTGAGGTATAGATCACCAAGAAATGTATTCTGGCAGCAGTTAAAGACTATGCTTTTCCTCTCTGTCTTGACTCTTGACTCTCTTGTCTTTGGGCTGGGTTGTGACTTGGTCTCTGCCCCCTTTAGACTCGATGTTGACACAATACCATAGACTTGGACGCGTCTTGCACTCGACTACGGTGGTCTTGACTGCAGTTTGAGCATCTGGTATTTTCAGATGGAGTTGGGAGGTGCTCTTGTGACAGCGGTGATATGTTTCCACCATCACATGAAATAAATAACATCAGGAAGGTAAAACAGA
The DNA here is from genome assembly GCA_021613375.1 of Megaleporinus macrocephalus. Lineage (NCBI taxonomy): Eukaryota > Metazoa > Chordata > Actinopteri > Characiformes > Anostomidae > Megaleporinus > Megaleporinus macrocephalus. The sequence goes on along the minus strand of CM038707.1, from coordinate 37,911,796 downwards.
AGTGCATTCACAAGGAAAAGGTGCAATACTCTTCAACTACAGGCTCTGTGCTTATTTACTCTGTCACTCTGGATGTATTGCATGAACATTTGTATTCAATTTGTCACCCTTTGTCATCACTCAGTGAGAGCTGTTGGTTTGTTTTCGAAGGAACTTGAGCCCCATGAAGTTCTATAGAAGTGCTGGGAACCCCTGTGATTAGTTGTATACTGGACAGGCCACAAAAGCCCATACGATAGTGTTATGAGACAGAGAGAGTTTACGCCTTTTAGGACATACTGCAGAGCCCACATCATTCAGCAAATGAGAATCTAGGGCCTGTGCATGGTTTGGCTCTGCTTATAGGCACCGCTGTCGTCCTTCTCCAGCATCAGCATGTCTGTAGACTGTTTATTCAAGAACCAGTGGCTTGGCGTCTCGCTTGGTGCCAAATGCCTGCTTTTCCAGAGCATAGTGTCTACTGTGCAACTGGTCGTTGAATTTAACAGTCCTAATCAGTTTGATTCAATTAAATTTATGATCATGATCAAGAAGAACTTTGTCATCTCATCCATATACAAGTATGCAGTGGACTGAAGCGGCCTGTTTTCAGGGCCTCTGGTGCAGTATACACACATGGCCTTTGTTTACAGGACCACACAGAACAAGTCACAGAGAAATAGACTACATATATTGCAATTAAACAAGACAGTGCAATGCAACCTCTAACTCACACTACAATAAATACACAACAGTGCAAAACCAGGCTGAACGCCCAGCAACAAACGCACTAAAATAAACACGCAGGCTGTCAATTCAACTCCATTGAGGAAAAGCTTACTCGTTACTGTTGTCTGACGGTCTTTCCCAGAGATAAACCCCTCACACATGGCCTCTATAAAAATGAAATATATTGTAATATGTTGTCAGTATATTCCAAAATAGAAATATATGAAAAGCCTCATCCAAAACACGTTGAGCACCACTTTCATGAACTACATTAGGATTATTTATTAAATGTTTTTTTTTCTACAAAGTTAATAAATGGTAAATAAATGAAAGGTGGTCCACAGAACTGTATGTATACACTTACACCTCCTTCTATCTACACCCATTGTCTATTTCCTCAGCTCTACTGACCATGTAGGAGTTTTTTGTAGTTCTTCAATTGCAGCAGCACTGCTGTATCTGATTCTCTCACACCAGCACAACACACACTAACACACCACCACCGCATCAATATCACAGCAGTGTTGAGAATGACCCACCACTCAAATAATACCTGCTCTGTGGTGGTCCTGTAAGGGTTCTGACCACTAATGAATAGAGATGCAGTGAAACAGATAGACTACAGTCTGTGAGTGTAGAACTACAAAGTGCACCTATGCTATAAACTGAGTTGATTAAATGGACAATGAGTGTAGATACAAGTAGGTATTTCCTGATCAAGTGCTTTGTATGTATTGTAATGCATTTTAAACTAGTTCAATTGCTGATTTCATTATTCTGTACCCACCCCATTCATAGCCATCCAATCATTTTCCGTGTGTTGCTTTTTTATGGGAGAGCCTGGAACCCCTACAGTGTGGAGGAAACATCAACAGCTCCAGCACTTCTTCTTCCACATCTGGGCTCCGGCAGTCCAGTTCAAACACACTGGCCATTCATTCCACTAAATCGGTGGAAGTCACCAAGATGGCGCTATAGGAAACTCCTTACGAAGCATTTCACAATTGCTTTGCATCCTGAGGAAGGGTTTTATTTTACATATTGCCCCGCTGTTGTGTTGATATGCGCGATAAACGTCGAGGCCACATGTGAAAGCCTAATTACGAGGAATCAAAGAGAAGGGAATTGTTTAAAATCGCGCCACATGGCAGAGTGGCATTTCTCACAACGGGGTGGCACATACTTTTCCAGCCATGTAATGCACATCACTGGATTTGGTCCCAAGCCAAAACACATCAGAATGGCTGAGGATAAATGGGGTGCAAAGCTAAGATGCCCCTGAGACGTAGCCTGTGTGTTGACAGTGCTGATCTGGAACATCAGCGGCCGGATAAGAACCACCTGCTAAACACTCGGAGCAAAGTCACTCACATGAAGTGACATTTGAGTCCTGTTGACTTCCAGTCTTTGTAGAGATAACAGTCTCGCTGAAACCGCTCTCCATTTATTTACCCCTGTGTTTTTATTGTGTGACAATGGTGGTAAAATGAGTGAGACGTTCCTGACATTTCCTCCATGGCGCAACCTCAAGAACAATACAAGCGTCTATTTGAACAGCTTTTTCAGCTTGAATCTATTATTATTGGCCAAAAAATCTCACGGCATGCTCAGAGGAACATGAAAGATGTGGGACCGTATGAGGCCAGAGTGCAGGGGCTGCTTTTGGCATTAGCCGTGACGCTAAAAGGGATTTTGCTGAAGAATGGCCGAGACGGAAAATGCTTCTCATGACTACACAATTTCGCTTATTCTTAAGGAAAAAAAATTATTAACAGATCTACTATAAATAGATTTAGCACCTGGCCAAAGTCCGTTCCTAAGGGGGGATAGGGGGTGGGGCTTCCCTTTACTCTTGCTATACCTTGCACATCTGGAAGTAAAATAAAGACTTAATGTAACAATGTGGTAACTGATTTGACCCATTTTGTCCAACGGTACACAAACAGTATACACTGAAAAAATACTAACCAATCCGATACCGAAATATAACTGCCAATACGATACAGATACCGATACAAATACCGATATAAGGACTCTTTAGTTTATAATCATTGGTACTATGTTAAAGGTTACATAATGAGGCTGAAATAGACACAGCACTTAATATAAATGCATTCCAAAGAGATATACAAACACAATAGTTTTCTTTCATATCAAATATTTAAAACACAAAACTGAAATAAACATCTAATGAATCAAAACCTTTCTAGTATGCTAAATACAACAATATGACTGACTGCATGATCTGAACAGTTCAAGTATTAAGGAAATTGTATCAGCAGCAGCAGCAACTTCAACAAGATTTCAAATAGTTGAAATAATGTGCAAAACTAAATAGAAATGAAATAAAAAATAGATCGGTGAATGGATCGGCCGCATTCATGTGATATCCGATATGTTACATTACGTCAATATCGGCCCAGAGACACCGATATTGTATCGGATCGGTCTCTAATTTGGATATTAATAAAATTAATAATAAAATATTGCTATATTTATAGGAGCTACTTTCATTCAAAATGCTGTGTATATATACACGCCAATCACCCATAACATTAAAACCACCTTCTACAATATCTGTCAATTGTCTCTGCCCACCTTCCATATAGAGTGACTCAGTCAGAGACCTCTAGCAGTGCAGATTCTAAAGCTTTGCCATCCAGACATCAAAGAGAGATTCTCTCAGCTTTTCTTTAGTATTTAGTTTATTAAACTGTAAATACTGTTTGACCAGAGGAGGATGGGTCTCCCCTTGTGAGTCTTGGTTCCTCGCAAGGTTTCTTCCTCCAGTCTGAGGAAGTTTTTTCTTGCCACTGTTGCCTCTGGCTTGCTCACTGGGGGATATATGTTGTAGTTGTCTGTTTTCAAACTTCTGTAAAAAGCACTTTATAAATAAACTTGAATTTAATTAAATTGTAGTTCTACAATTACAGACTGGAGTTCCTTGATACTCTGTTCTTCAACAGTCAGGACCCCCACAGGACCACCACAGAGCAGATATTATTTGGGTGGTGGATCATCCGCAGTGACATACTGACGTGGCAGTGGTGTGTTACTCTGTGTTGGGCTGGTATGAGTGGATCAGACACAGCAGTGCTGCTGGAGTGTTTAATATCAGAGATGATAGCTCATCTGTGGCTGCACAGTTTGTATTGGTAATCCTCTAGTCCATGGTCAGTGGTCACAAGGTTCTCCCCGCAGGACACTGTTAACTGGATACTTCTGGTTGGTGGATTATTTTCAGTTCAGCTGTGACATTTGTACCAGCACACTAAGACTCCAACCTCATATCAATGTCACTGCAGTATTAGCGGGTGGTTTTCATATTATGGCTGTTCAGTGATTTCTCAATACGCTTTTCTAGAGACATTAGAGAGGCTCTGATTGGTTGACAAGTTAAGAACACAGCTTCTGATTGGTCTACTGACTCAACCCAAGGAGTGGTAACAACAATATCTTTTTTTCAACATGAAGAAACAGATAAATAACCTCAGAAGACATTCAGTGTTGCATCATTTGTCATTATGGATTTATTTAAGCCCCCACAAAGACAAAGAGGACCATTGGAGGACCATTGGAACAGAACAAAACTAACAAAAGGAAGCCTCTATTTATTATTTTACAAACATGTCTTTAGATTTTGTATATGACTCTGCTGATACTCATCACACTAGTATAAGTCTGAATTTCTCATGCACTGTTCAACCGAGATATGTGAACACGGCTAGAGATGAGTATTAAATTCAATTCATACCACATACATTGCCCAGGTTTCAGATGCTTGAATGTGTGTTTGTTTTGCTATGTGTGTGGTAGATTTAGTTAGTTTGGCTCTGCCACATTTCCCCAGGCCATATCTGTGCCGAATCATTCATTCGAAACCTCATAAATCTGTTGCTGTGTAAACTCCCGGTTCTACACTGCACCCTCTCTTTCCCTCCCAATGTTCAGTCTCTCAAGCACAGCTGTAGTGGACCACTCTCATTCACCATTATTTAACCCTTTAAGTGTTTGTATGAGGACATATAGTTCATCAGACAAGAATAAGCAAGACAAAAAAGCAAAAAAAAAATTTTCTTGCGCAATTCGGACTTGGTATTGTTTTAAAAGGTGAAGGAGTGTCTTCTCATTTTTTTTTAAATGGAAAAAGTTAAAAAGTTATAAAATAGACCTCTTGGGTAATAATTTAGCTCATCATGCTTGGAGAATGAATGATTGCACATTACCCAGAACAACATCACCACAGTGAAGTATGGAGCTGGGAGCATCATGATGCTGAGTTGCTTCTTTGGAACTGGTACTGATTTCTGATGCTGCCAAATAAACTGGTTTCTAAATAAAAACAAATGTGTAGAAAAACTCTAATGACCAAATACTATTTACTAAAGATAAAGTTTTATGAGTATAACTGAGTAATACATTAACTGACTAAAAAGCGTCACACATTCTAATAGTTTGTGGGTCGCCTTTATCTTCACTTATGGATTTGCCTTGTATGCATTTGCGGTGGCATTGTTATCTCTGTCCAGTCATTTTTGGCTGAGATCTTATATTGACGAGGGGACACTTAAACCACTTTATGAAATCTTCCTTTGCACATCCCAAACACTTCCAATGTGGTTAAGGTCAATAATCTGTGGTGGTCAGTACATGCATGAATATGATCAATTTGAGCTCAATGAATCGCAACATCATCATACTGGAATACGCCATTAGCTGATTTATTTTATTGTCACATAACTGAGCCTCCACCTGAACAACTAAAGTATAACACTCCAGAGTCTTGTGCGGTGGGAACTATACATGACATGTGCTTCGCTTTATGTGCTGCTTATCTTAATGCGCCCCATACTCTGGTATAGAGTTCAAATTGTGTGCTCCCTAGAAATCTTTTTTTTCTGATTAGCCTCACTAACAAGTGTTTTCCTTATGGCCACACAACTGTCCCAGTTCTGTGAGTTCTCGTCACATTGTGCATGTGGAAATGATCTTACTTTCATTAGTCGTTCTGCTGTTAATTTTATATGTTTCAACTTCAGCCAAGGGCTTAGGTGTTCTCTGATCACAGTCATTTTTGTTTTTTTGACTACATTTTTTCCTCTAAGTTGCTGTTCCTCCACACATAGTTCTTAACCCAGCAATTTGACCCTGCTGAAACAGAATGACACCTTTTGCACGGCCACGGGATACCTCTTTCCACATGGTTATCTAAGACATGAGGAGCTACTCACTGCATCAGTTAGGGTTAAAATAATTGTTTCCAACAGTAACATATTTATCACTACAGTAATAATTCAATCAAAGGCTGTCCGCTGTGTATCCAAATTGATTTTTTTTAAAGTTCATGTCTGAACACTTCTACTGCTACATTATACAATTATTACAATATCATAAATCATAAATAAAATATTAGTGTCAGTAATAGGCTTAATACATTACCAGCTACTAGGGTTACCACCTGTCCCACTTTGCATCTTAATGTACAGCAACTTCACCCTTTGTCTCACATCACGTAAACTGAGCATTCTGTCTCGCTTTTTCATTCGACCCTACCGAATTGAAAATAAAAACACGAACACATCCGTGGACTTTGGTCCAATAGTTCAGAGGAGAGAAAAAAAAAATGGTAGTCGACGGATATGTCAATCAAGCTGTTTATACGTGCATGAGCGCCTTCTCAACGTCTTCAACAATCTCAAATTTGAGAGCAAGTTGTTTGGTCTGGTTAGGCAGCCATGGCCAGTTTGTCCACAATAAAGTTCAGGGTTAGGGTTAGGGTTAGGGTCTGCCAGGCATGGTGGAGAATATGATGTGAGGTATTATGGTGCATGTGAGTTTCACAAGAAAAGAGCACAACAACAAGAATCATGCAAATCATTGCAAGATTTTGATTGACCTCATTTGCACTGAAATAGTTATGAAATTAAATAGGCTTTTTCTTTGATATTTTCTTTGTGCCTATTTTAAGTTGAACATACTTTTAGTTGCATAATGCCTGGTCCTTTGGACAGTTGACGAATTTGATCGTCCCAAAATTAATGTTTAGTGTTGTATAGGCCTATGCCTTAAACTGTAGCAACTTTGGGCTATGTTTTGGGTCAGGTAGTGTCTTAATCTTTTGTTCGGTGGGGTTGAAAGGCAAGAATAAATGTTTCTTGGTAAATTAGATAAACATTATATCTTAAGCTTCAAGTTATTATGTCTCTCCCACATTGTTCCACATTTTGTCTGTCTGGAGGTGGTCACCCTACCAGCTACTGGCTTTATAACACTTAATAAGGCCATTATAACAAATATAATAATATATAAAATACACTAATAAAAAATGTATAATATATGGATAAAGTAATAATGAGCAGTCAGTTAATTACCAGCTACTGCCTTAACAAGACCATTACGAGTGCATTATGGTTTCCCGCCAATACTTAAGTGCTCCCGATATTCTAATACGAATACACTATGGTATTGTTTTTTGAATGACCACCATTACTTCTGCAGAATTAATCTGCCGCTTGTTTTTTGGGTTGCAGATAAACATTAACGTCTCTTTTTGTAACTGGCACAGTCCTCCTGTTGCCACAGTAGCCAGAGTGTGTTTGGGAAGTTTTTGGATGGTGAGCTGCCTAGTGGCCCTGTCCATTGCCCATCTGTGCAGATGCATTCTGGAGAGCTGGAGAGAGCAAATGGAATGGAAATGAATAGAAGCACAATAGGAAGCTGGCATTAGCCTCAGGAGGGGGACCAGGTGCAGCCCAGCGTTGCACTCACACAGAGAGAGCAGATAACCCTGCACGTCCATACAGAATAGCATTATTGCCTCCCAATTACCTTCTCTCAAAGCATGCTGATTATTTAAGCTAATCACTATGTTGATATTTGCTTGGACAGCTCTCAACATTATTTTTTGGTTTATAGCTTTATTTTTTGCAGGAGACCTCAAAAGAAATAGTAAGGATAAAAAGTGTTTCTCAATCGCTGATGATTTCATTTGAATGATTTTCATTTCATTTCACATGTGTTTACATTTATGTGTAAAATTATTCAGACTAACTTTTCAACCCCAAAATGATTATGAGATAGACATCAGTGTTTATAATGCTTATATAGTTACAACAATACATCTGAAGCAGTTTAAGGACTGATTACTTTAACCAGGGGAGGTTCTGTAATGTAAGCTAATTTGTCTGACCACTTTGTATGTGCTAAAATATTAGTTTTCACAAGATAGATAGTTCATAACTTGGATGTTAACATGAATGTTACACCATGATCATTGCAGATTTTCTTACCATACTGTAACAATACATTCTACTAAAGCCGTTTTATTACAGTATATATGGTCATCGTTGCTATTCATTGCTCTCATCACTGACCTCGCATTTAAAGCTGGAGCAAACTACCTAACGCTCCAGAGAGACAAGAGCTCGGGTCAGTAAAGCTGCTGACTGCAGGACATTTCTGAACAGGCATCTCAACACAAGCCTTTACAAAGTGAAAGACCCAGACCACCTAACAACCAGAGCCAGTTGCTAACAACAAACACAGCACGTGAATTGCAAAGTTGCCAATTCACAGGTTCTGCAGTTTCTGTTTTTTTCTGTGGTTTAATTTTTGGATGGAAACCTGTTTTTGACATCCCCCCACCGGTTCCTACTCCAATGGTAAAAACAACACACACAGCAAAAACACACTGGACTAAAATCACTCCACATGCATTACTACCAAACTGTAAGAATACACTGCAAATTCATACTGGATTAAAACCACAGTATCCACCCCGTAGATTCACACTAAATTAAAATCACTTCTTAATTATTACTGCAAGACTGTAAGAATACACACTGCAAAATCAAAAGATTAAAGTTATTCTAAAATTGTTACTGTCAAACTATAAAAACTGTTCAAACTGCAAATTCATACCGGATTAAATACCACTCCACATTTATTACTGTCAGACTGTAAAAACTGTTCAAACTGCAAATTCATACCGGATTAAATACCACTCCACATTTATTACTGTCAGACTGTAAAAACTGTCCATACTGCAGATTCATACTGGATTAAATACCACTCCACATTTATTACTGTCAGACTGTAAAAACTGTCCACTCTGCAGATTCATACTGGATTAAAACCACTCCACATTTATTACTGTCAGACTGTAAAAACTCTCCACTCTGCAGATTCATACTGGATTAAAACCACTTCACATTTATTACTGCCAGACTGTAAAAACTCTCCACTCTGCAGATTCATACTGGATTTAAACCACTTCACATTTATTACTGTCAGACTGTAAAAACTCTCCACTCTGCAGATTCATACTGGATTAAAACCACTCCACATTTATTACTGCCAGACTGTAAAAACTCTCCACTCTGCAGATTCATACTGGATTAAAACCACTTCACATTTATTACTGTCAGACTGTAAAAACTCTCCACTCTGCAGATTCATACTGGATTAAAATCACTCCACATTTATTACTGTCAGACTGTAAAAACTCTCCACTCTGCAGATTCATACTGGATTAAAATCACTCCACATTTATTACTGTCAGACTGTAAAAACTCTCCACTCTGCAGATTCATACTGGATTAAAATCACTCCACATTTATTACGGTCAGACTGGAAAAACTCTCCACTCTGCAGATTTATACTGGATTAAAATCACTCCACATTTATTACTGCCAGACTGTAAAAACTCTCCACTCTGCAGATTTATACTGGATTAAAATCACTCCACATTTATTACTGTCAGACTGTAAAAACTCTCCACTCTGCAGATTCATACTGGATTAAAATCACTCCACATTTATTACTGTCAGACTGTAAAAACTCGCCACTCTGCAGATTCATACTGGATTAAAATCACTCCACATTTATTACTGTCAGACTGTAAAAACTCTCCACTCTGCAGATTTATACTGGATTAAAACCACTCCACATTTATTATGATGACTATTTACATCAGCTCTCCAGGTAAAATATTCCAGCTCCAATAGGACTGTCAGAACAAAACGCTAAATCTCCCTATGCTTTACTTCAGGCTGCACTTTGTATTGTGTAAACATTATACATACACTTCAGAAAAGGTCCAGAATAACCTAGGACAAATGAAGTTATTAGGTGTTGTTCTTATCTCTGAAGTCATTTTATGTTACAGTGCCTTATATCTGCTCGCTCTTCTTTGCCACAACGACATGTAGCACCTGCAGTTACTTTCTTTCGGTGCCCTTGATGCTTGACACTGCCGGTGCCCTTGATGTTGGCCTCTGTTGGCTTCAGGCTGTTGATGGTGATGACAGGTGATAACACAAGGGATGGGCCACATGTCTTTCCATTATGTTATCAAAACTGCAGCGTGTGTCTGTACTTTTGAGGTAAATTGGTTCATTTATGTTGTGAAAACAAACACATGCATCCAAGACGTTCAAGCGTAAAAAGCATGCTTCGCTCCATGTAGTAAAGACACCCTCTACCTGCAGTGTTTATTGGAAGCAGATGAGGTGCAGGCTGGTCATTAAAGTGCAGTGAGGTAAGAACATGCCAATAGCATTAACAAACCCAGCAGAGATGTTGAGGGGAAATATGCTCATTGATGTTACTTTCCTTACTCCAGCTAACTCTGAGCACTGAACCCATCCTTTAGCTTGAACATGTGATGGGGAGTGTCTCAATAGAGGGCATAGTTAAAAGGCCAAGCATAAGAAATAGTGAATCTTCTCTAAGTTTCTAAGCTACTTTCAACCCTTACGGCTACTCATAGTTTGTCTGGTAACACTTTATTTGATCCCTGTTATGTCACATTGGCTTAACCATCCCATAAACATTTACACCCTTGTGAAAGGAAATCGCACTGAAGTATTTGAACATAAAAAGTACACCGTGCACACATACTGAATGTGTTCTTTTTGAAATACTTATCAAAGTGTTTTAAATTTTACTATCTGTAATGTGTAGACAATTTTGTAGATAATTTTTTCAAGTGCTACTCATAAATAGTTGTACTGCAACTGAATGCACTTAAAAGTATCTAAAACTTTATTTCAAAGTCAATAAATTCACTTAGCACATAAAACATGTTTAATATACACAAAACACAACTTATATATTGTCGCTGTCCTATTAAAACATGCACTCCATTTTTGTTTTTCTACTGTACATTGTTTTAATGCAGCAGCTGCCGTTTATATTGTGTTTATGATGAATGGATGAATAGGAACGCTTCAAAATAGCTTAAATTCTGGTTCCATTGACTTCTTTTTAGTAATAAACTTGAGTGGCTGGCCATTAAATACGCCTAATTGTCTGACTGAGATGGAGTATTTCAGTGAGAAAGTGATTTACCATCTATACTACTGATAATAGCCAACAGTGTAGCGCATAGAGCATGCTGATCATCTAACGTCCTCTACTGTAGATGGGCAGTTGTGCTGAGATGATGTCCCTAGCCTAGCCTGTCTAGAAGTTCCTTGACACAACCACGTCCTTGTGTTTAATCAGAGTCACACATGAAATCACGTAGAGGTATACAAGACCCCTGAAAATACGAGAGATATCACTAAGACACAGTCTGGTGATGGTGTCGAAGGCATGCAGCAAGCTGAGATCTTCAGATTGGTTACTTGAGGTAAAATCCAGATGAGGAGGCAGTGAAAGCCTTCTCTTTCCCTAGCTACGCTGGCGTTCCCAGCCCTGCTCCAGTATGAGTGTGAAGTTGGAAAATCCCTGTGTTAACCATGGACGTAACGCCTGATCTGAAGGGGCCAATATCACCACAGGACTTGAAACTGCCATACATGAGGCATCCTGGGCTGCATCCAAGCACACTTCCATTCTTTGGAGCTCAGTCTGCTGCTCCAGGCCAGCCCTGATCTATCAAACCAGCTGCTGCAGGGATGGCTGATGTCATATATGCTGTCATAACAGAATATGCCCAGTAATGTTGTATACCAAAAACATGTTACCTCTAGCCTTAATTGTCACCGCTGATGTCATAATGACTAACAAGAGTGCGTTGCAAAAAATAGCTTGTGACATAAGCTACCATGACATCAAACATTACAGTATCTGTCATGAAAATGATCAAGAATGGTGTCATGACACTGTTATATTATCAAACGTGATCTTTCATAACAACTCATGGCAACGTATGACATGTTAAAAACATGATAATTTATATATTATATATGTGCCAGTCTTCAGGTGTGGACTGTACATGGACACTATTGTGTAGATTCCCTGTCTAGCGACGTTCACTACGTGAATCGGCTGTATCAGTATTTTCTCCCACCCTTCACCTCCCACTGGCCTTCAGAATAGAAGACCAATAAAAGAGCAGTAATATATAGCCTTATTATAGGCTGGCAATACATTATTAGTCATATAAGTACATTTCTATTAGTTAATAATAAAATAACCAAAAACAGCAGTTTCCTTCATACTGGAAAATCATAAAACACCATTAGTTAAGGCAGAGAAGTTCTTCTTTATTGGAATGTTTTAAAGATATATGTTGTATAACCCCAAAATCCTGAAATTCAATACTTTTCTAATTCTGCATGGCTCGCTAATGGTGGGAGTGAGTAGCCAGTGACTTTATTTTCCTCTCTCTCTCTCTCTCTCTCTCTCTCTCTCTCTCTCTCTCTCTTTCTATTGAAAACGTTGTTTTCAGAGATGTATGGAAACCAGGTGCTCGTTCAACAATAGAAAGGCCTTTTACAGTTCTGGATGTGTCTTTGACTGGCAGGGTACGTGAGCGCGCCAAGCCTGGCATGCAGCTGTATCCGTTTGAAGGGAGACTTTTAGAGGGAGTCAATTACGTTACATGTGTTCCCACCTGCATCCAATAAGAGCCAGTCTTTCATGAAGCTATCCCACTGCACCGAGACCTGAATAAACCCAGCACGGTCCCAGGCTTCATAAAAGACAGCATAACTCAATAAATACTGACTAAATAAATGACACAGTGAAGACTGTTTTTTTTTTTCAATGCATGAGCATCACTTCTATTGTGAGTTATGAGCTTTATTAGATCATAACTGTGCGAAAGATGTCTTATTTGGTCTCCAACAGCGTTGCCATACTGTACATTATGAACTCTGTGTTTTAGTAGACTGAGTTGCACCCCTTTGTAAAAACGACATGCTGTTTTGATTTATGGCTGCTAGCAAACAAAGGCTTGGCAGGATGACTCCCAGGCTGCGGTCTAGGGGCTGAAACGCATTACAAATATTGCGAGTGAGGTATTAAGTGGAGCTGCTTATGCAGTGTGAGAGTATTAGTGAGTCATGACTTTGCACTTTTTTTCTGTTATTATAAACATTGTTAAGCACAAAATGAAGAATGCAAACACTTGAACAAATAAGCATGTCAGTGTCTTGGACAAGAACAACGTCTTGGGAAACACAACATGATGCTTCACTTTGTAACATTGCTAGTATGTTAGAATCCAGTTTAACTCTAAATGTCTGTAAAACAGTTTGATACCCCTATAAAACACACCTCCGGGCTGCCAGCCCAGCTAAAGTGGCTCTCCAGGTCAAGCAAATGTTATTTTGTCTGTAATCTGATCCCAGCTAGCATGCCAGCTGCTCATTTCAGGGGGTGGGTTTTAACCAATCCTAGTAATTAAGAATTCTGGAAAACTGAGAAAAAGACTAAAACTAGTGTAAGATCACAAAACTAAAGAAGTCAGATTTACTCAATAGCTTATAATATGCATTCAGCAAATCACCGCTGTCCAAAATGGCAACTTTACAGCAGAGAACAAAAACTGCCTTCATCTTCAATGTAAGTCAATGGAACCAGATTTTTTTCCAAGCTATTTTGGTGCATTTACATTGGTCCATTCCTTGTGAAATTTACACACAACGTAAGGGGCAGCTGTCGTGTTCAAATGATGCAGAAAAATAAAAATCGTTTTTTCATTGGACAGGGACAAAATTCAAGGAAATCACATGCAAGTGAGTTCTAATTATCATTGATCATTTGCATGTGCGAGATCAACATAATAGGATAAATGGATAATTTGGCCTATTTTGAGTTTTGTTCCTGCAGACAATCACCAAAGGGCTCCCGATATCAGGGTGATCTTAAACGTTGACCCAGAATATCCTGTGGTGCGAGTATCAAACATCTCCAGTACTTATAACTCAGTATCCTGAAGGCTGGGGTGAATACCAATGCCCTGGAGTAAAATGTGGTGTTGATGTAACACCTAAAAGACCTGAGAGCCTGAGATCTGAGCTGAACGGAACTTGTCAATGCTTAAAAACAAACATTTTTGATGTCATCAGTATGTATACTTGTGTATGTCTTCACCTCAAGCTTGCTTTGCAGTAGGTATAAGCAATGATGACCCCTCTTGTCAGCCATGGCTTTATCCAAATTGTTTATCCGTGATCTTATATTGTGCAGAGAGCGCAAACCAGTAGCCTCAGTGTGTCATCCACCATGTTTGTTTAGATGTTGGCAAGAAATTCTCAAAAATTGAACCGCTGGTTGAGACTTTCATTCAAGGTGGACTGTCTCTCATGTTTTAAACACTGAATTTATTAATCTTGCAGTGTTGGCAATGCAATAAACTAACATACAACATAACATGGTTATCACAGCTGTTGGGACAAAACATGATATCACATATAACATATAAAAGCCTACTTTACCATGAAAGTCAATGTAGACACATTTTGGAGGTTCTGTTCTGAGAGCAGTGTTATTAGAAAAAGTTAGGTTGACGTTACATAACAGCTTTAAGTTACTACTATACTACTGAGCTGTTGTAGAATTATACTCAGCAGTAGGTTATATGGTAACTTGAACTTACACCCAACAACACTGTGACCAACAGCACGGTTAACCATGAAATACCAGAAAGATACACACAGGGAAAAGCTGGCCTGAGTAAAACTACAAACACAGGGTAAGTTAAACACAGTATTTTATATATATATATATATATATATATATATATATATATATATATATATATATATATATATATTTATATATATATAAATGAAAATGGAAAGTACTGACCAAACATACACTTATACAGTAAACAGTGTTACTGTCTTAGCTGCATTTCTTTAAGTCATTTTAACAACAGAAAACTGATTAAACAGCAGAGAGAGTTCAGTTCAGAATCAGATTAAAATAAAGCGTTTTAAAGCAGTGCATGGATTTAGAGGATCATAATTAATTACTGTAAACAACAGCTGTACAGGTGTGCATAATTACTAAACTGTCTTTACCGCTCACTGTTTGTAGTGGAGGAGCACAGCATGGAGCTCAGAGGAGTGTACGCAACAGAAAAACAAGCAATTATGAGGATAAAAGGAAAGAAAATGAGCATTAGCTTGATTGGCTTGGCTCTTGGTGATGCCCAACATCGAGGAAAAAGGCTGGCAGAGATGAATGTTTAGACCAAGATCAAGTGTTATTAATCATTCTATCATTCATTTAATTTGTGTAGCAATTTCTTATAGATGAGCACACATCCTGTATACAAGCCAATGACAAAACTGTTTTATACTGATGTAAATAACAAAAATAACATAATGTGCCTTTTCTATGTGCAATCCCTATTAAATGTAATGTTTATGTTATTTTATAATCATATAATTATTATTATTTTTTAACTTAAAGAAAAAATATAAAACAGCTTAATCATACATTAATAAAAAAGATTGCATTTTAAATTCCATTATGAAAAATGTGCATAAACTCTTCTAAGCTTTGTATGTTGATAACATTTGTTTATGCATATACATACATATTTTTTCTAATTCATAAATTTACTAAAAATATGTTAAATTATTTGAATAATAGCATGACTTACACTGACGTACACTGGACCAGCCTAACCATGACTTAAAGAGTTTATTTTTTTCTCAATATTTGTAGAAGGGCTCTTGACCTTGACATGACACCATCTAGGTCACTTGAGGTCTTCCTTGCTTTGCAGTACCCTGTCTAGTCTTTCATCAAAGCATGTCAGAATAGAAAAGTCCTTTGTTGTTCGCTCATGCCATGTGACACTTCAGGAAATCAGAATTTCCTGAATTCACCTCATTTTCTAATGAGGTCAATGTTATGATAAAACCGCATGTTTTTGCATTTCGATTTTTAAGGTTTTAAAGAATATAAAGCTTGATTATTTTATTTAGAAATTTGTGCAATAAAATGAACCTTTTTGAACAGTGGACCTACTTTGACTATATCATACGGTCCTACTACCACACATTTTTTAAGACAAAAAATTTCTAATATTATTTATTTATTTATTTATTTACTTGTGTAATTATATATTTTCATGCACACACAATGTGAGGTATTGTGATATACAGTGGTTATTGCTGGCTATATCTATAAAATTACATTAGCGACTGCTTAGAGGCTCATGCCAGGTGACCTCCTAACAACTTATTATTACTGTATTATTACTGGTTATTACTGTATAATAAGAATTAATGGTTCTATCTACTATATTCTGGATGCGCTTTACCTCAAAACATATAACAACATTTTACAACATGTATATATGCATATATGTTCCATTCTATATATACACCAATGTATGGTTTGACAGCATCAAAGGCTTTTGCACAAACCTGTGTCACACAGTGTCTTTAAAGCAAAAGATATGAAACTCTAGGAAATGTACTTTATTTTCTTTCACTCATATTTTAAGGCTGATTATGTAATTGGTAATGCAACTAGAAAAGTTAGATGCATACACTCGTGCTTTCATTTATTTAAACATAAAAATAACCAAAATCGTAAGTGCAATCTGTAGCATCCATATGACTGTGTAACATGCGTGAGAGCTGGATTCTGTACCATCAGCTCATCAACAAATGCACAATGCACAGCTGTTCACGAGGTAATCAAAGCTGTATCTGTATTTACAACAGTGGCGTAAAAGTGATCTACACCCAGCAACTGCAGGAGGACATCAAGATACCAGTTTTCACAAGATGCTGCTTTTAAAAGAATATGTTCAATCTGGATACACAAAAATGCTCCTAAACAAACACACCAATAAAAAGTGAGTAGATGGTTATTTAAAAAAATACTGAAGGTGAATCTATAAGACTGTAGGTCTTTAAGAAACTTTTTCTGCAGAAGCAGTGCGTACGCGCAGATAAGGGCATGATGATCAGCACTAACAGACAGGATCTTATTGTGACTTGGAATGAATTGGTGAGGTGTGACTCAGGAGCTCCTGAATAGAATTTTATGTAACTGAGTACAGATAAGATCAAAACACAGAGCCATCAAAGTAATGGGAAGAACAGCCAATGACAATAAACACCTCACTTAATTAAAGCGGAGCAGAAGGAGAAGCACAGTTTGGACATGTATTCCTGCTTCAGGCACTCATTTTGTCTTTCAACTCAGCATTTCTTCTTTTTTATTCAAGCAGAAAGAACAAATGCTTCTATTTCTAATGACACATCAAACATGGTGTTCCATTACTTTATAATGCAGCACACCACGAGGCATATAAAAACAGCATAAACAAATGTACACTTTACACACACAGTTTTGAGATGACATCATATTGCAACACCAGCAATGATTACTTCTCATGAAGTCCATTGTTCATTTGTTTATGCAACATTTGTGGACCACTGAAGTAATTCACAACATTTGTGGACCACTGAAGTGATTCAAATTCAAAAGCTGCAGCTCATTCTTGTCACTGCTGGTGTCTGCCAATAAGACAAGCAGGAGATTGTCAATAGTCAATAACAGCTCTGTAATAAAACAAGAGATAGGGCGACCTTACACTGTCCTCACTTTTTAAACTGGGTTTGTTTCTAATAGCTCCAGATGTTTATGCAAAGTAACATGAATATCTTATCAGGAAAGAAGTAGATAATCTCTTGTGAGCCAGTTTGAAGAACAAAGTTAGTTCCAGATTTCTCCTGGACGTTCCCGACATTGTATAAATGTATTTAGTTCCTTTAGCAGCAATCTTGATTTAGCTTAATGAAGTACTGAGCAGTCAAAGCAGGTAAATAATACTGGGTTGTTTCTACAAGGAGAAGCTTGGAAAGGGTTAAATAAGCACACTCATGTATGTAAAGGCACTACTGTATTAACTGTATTAATCCTGTTTAAATATTTAAATAATGAAGTATTTGCTGAGTAAATAAAAGTATGTCTGTAAAAATAGTTTTTTGAATATAATAATGTCTCCAAGTGCCTAAAACATTTGGGGATGGTACTGTTTGAGTGAAAGGTGCAGTCTTTGAATTTCTATTATTTATAATACCTATATCTATAATTATGATATATATAATTTAAAAGGCTAATCTAAACATATACATTTCAAATTATGGACCCATATTTGTCTGATATAAGAAGATTTGGATTAAATTAAATGTAACATGGTACATTGGACAATACAGGGTTTTATTGCCATACTTTAATAAAGGAACAGAAAAGTCATTACACCATACAGAAGACAGAAGTGAACTCCAGGATTGGCCCTTCAAAATTTGAATGTGCTTTTTGAACTTCTCTATGTAACAAACTTTGTAATATAATCCACAACCCCTATATATACTTAAACATAAAGCATATGAAAATGATGTCATAAGGTATGTGTGTGTGTGTCTGCATGTGTGTGTGTGTGCGCATTGGAGAACCGTAGGGTGGCCTGTTGAGAGGAGAACAGTTTTCTGCTCTGTCGATTACACAAATCCGCCAACACTAAGGTCACAAACTGTGAGCGAACAAATCACACGTTCAAGAGTCTGCTGTCACCGGCCTCCTCTTTCAACACTGAGACAATGTAAACGGCTCCGACAGCCGGCAGATATACGCCAAAGGCCCAGAGTAATGAGCAGACCCGGAGTGAACGCTTACGCTGGAAAATCAGCAGTGCTGGATTAACTTCCACGTAGTTAAACTGGACCTATTTTAACTGTGGGAGTGTAAATTTAACTCTGTGGGAGTTAATTAACTGGGGCTTTCACTGCGAGGTTCTTGTTAACTCAAGCGTGTCTCACGGTGGCCACAGCCGCTCTTTAATGCATCCTGTGAAGCTGGACAGAGTTCATACTCGGTTCAGTACCGCCATTATTTACTTTGTTCCACCTCTCACACTGTTCCTTCGTCATCGCTGTGATATAAGGGCATTGTCCAGGAGCTACGTTCACGGTCACTACAATGTAGGCGAGTGATTGAGCCTTCGTGTGATTGTGGCCTGATCTGGGCCTGCTGGTTCCCCTGCTGGAAAACCGTTGTGTTTCAACTCACACGGGAGACATTTAACGTGGCACAGTTTAGGTTCGCTATTGTTCTAGTTGCTCATAATGACAGACTTGGCCACAATGAGAGTTTAAGTTCTCTGGACCAGTTTCTGAACGCACTTAAGTTGTTTGTAGGTTTGATTATTGCCATCTATGGACAGTTCATACCATGCATAATTGGGCAAGCTCCCAGGAGATCTGGAACTTAATCCAGAGAGCACATTTCATTTCAGTGAATTTAGGGTTTGTTTAGAAGAGCAAAGTTCAGATATATTGAGGGTGACCCTTGTAATTGAACAAATGATAAAAACATTATTAACTTATTACAAGACCAAACAGCCATAGCTGACATGTAACGTATGGCTGAATACTTGGCAAAGATGCATGTCTCTCTCACAAATGATGACATACGTTTAATGCTGTACCATAACGACACCCAATGGTCTGTTATTACTTTTGCAAAGAATATATTACCAAGAGGTACATAAAAGTCTATTGCCTTATATTAGAATTTTTAAGTTTGTGACTTTTGGCCATCGTCATCAAGCAAATAAAACAAAACCTCCTGGACGTACGCCATTCCACAATTACACACCCAATCAGAGGAACTACAGAATCGAGAGGCCAGTAGATCAGGGACCATAAATTGCTCTCAGGTGTGCCTGCGGCTGGTGTCTTCCTGCCAGTTATTGCACCTCCATTAGACACTAGAGGAGGGATTTGACGCGGAGCTCAAGTTACCCAACTGGGCCACTGCACCAGATGCTAAATGGGGCCCTGATACGAGTGCCAAGTCAGGGTTGGTAGATTTCAACAGCCATGCAGGCGTTTCCTGGCAAATGACCATTTCCATCCAGACGCTGGTTTCAGTGAGAGCAGAGGCTCGGCCAGCAGATAAAGGGCCTCGCCAGCCTGGGCAAACAAACAAGCGACTGATTATTGCGGCGCACGCGTGAGCCCCTAATTCGTAATGAATTAACAGGGCCGCTTGCAGCGCCGATAAGCCGGGGCGCCCCTGCTCCTGTTTTCTTAACTAATGCACGCACTCTCTCTGCCACTTTAATCAGCCAAAAACCCGCAGCAACGCAGGAATACAACGTCAAAGCAATTTCTCCAGCAGCCAATTCATACATCCTTTGCGTGTTTGAAGGCCTGTGACCTACCAGTCGGATCGGCATATATTTTTGCTTTGACGTGATCAACTTTGATCGGCCATGTAGATACACAAAGGCTTTAATAAACACTGGGGCATGTTGTATTGAATGACAGAGTAATTATATATATATATATATATATATATATATATATATATATATATATATATATATATATATATATATATATATATATATATATATATAAAGAAACAGATGGTTTTGTTGCATAAGGTCACTGTCCAAAGAAAGAAACTAATATCTTAAAAATATTATATATATGTTATTTATTTTCAATGGTAGTCTATGGAACCAGAATTTCTCCCAGGTTATTTTGGAGCATTTCCATTGGTCCATTCATTATACAATTTCACGCAATATAAAATCACACAACATAAAGGACTGCTGTGTTTTAAAGATGTTAATAAAATATCAATATCAATAAAAATGGAGATACTTGTCAGATACAGACTACAGATTTTTTTCTACCTTTTTTTTTAAACAATGGTGGAAACTGTGGAACCACACTTAATTTTTATCCTGCAGAGTTTAAGCATGTGCGTATTTCTGAGAAGACTTTATACCTACATGTGAAAAAAAACAGTTAAACTTGCACTTTCTCCACTCCTTTCTTGTCAAAGACAGGTCAAAGTACACATAAACGCTTCCCAGAGACTTCTTGCCAGACTGGGCTGAACTTTGTACCACTTTTCTGGCAAGGCTCCGAAAGCCCTCGCTCGAGGTTTTTCTCACGTCAAGGAAAAGTTAAAGCTGTCGATTGAAGCGTGTTATTATATGATTAAGGCTGGAACTCGGTCGCGGCTTGAAATTCTCTTTCTAATGAGTCCCCTTCAATCAGTCAGCGGGGCCGTCTGGGCTCCATGGCCATCGTTGTTCTGCGCAGCCTCTTAAAAGCCTTGTTTGTGCTCCATTAGCGCAACTTCTATCTGCTTGTTTCCTTTTCAAAAGGACCCGGGTTCCGGCACACGAGCTCTTACTGCCCTTTTCAGCTGCTTCTTGGTGTAGATTTCGCCGGAGCTTTGACCGGTTAGGACGAGCGCCGGGGGCTGCTCGGATGAACCCTGCACAGAGCCTCCTGCCCCCTCTCTTCCCCCCTGCCCCGAACCCTGAGAAATCTCAGTGTGGAGGAACAGGAAACACTCGAGCATCAGGAAGCCAGCTTGCGTTTGAGGGAAGCTGGGTTCCTGTTGTTGCCGGTTGTTGTCACCGTGGCTGTTTTGAAATGAATTTTTTGTTGATGGTCCCCTCGGAGTCCAGAATAGCTACTGTGGGGCTACTGTTTACCGCATGCCATGCCATCCAATGTAAAGGTCACATAACATGACAAAAAAAAATAAATTCTCAATTATATTAATTTAAATTCCATTGTTTTATGAACCTGGAAATAGTTCAGTACTCAGCATATGGGTGGGCTATTGATAGGCATCTCTGCTTAGTGAGATTTCTGTCCCGCTATCTCCCGAGCGGCTTATCTTCGAATGCATTTGAGAAGCAGATGAACAGTTCAGGCTCCTTCACCCCAGATGTCTGACTGTCTGTCTTGCAGAAAGCCCATTGTGTGTGGCAGATATCCAGCAGCAGATTGCACTATAGATAAAGGCCGACATGTCCTTCAAGCAGAAAGCACAACAAAGCAGCAAACAAACACAGACGGTGAGCCCGCCTAGCACTTCTAGACGGTCTAACAGAACAAGGATTGTACGGTTAACCCGAAACGTAGTGTTTAAAATAAATGCCACATCATTCTGCTGTGCCCGTCTGAGCTGTCACGTCCTCAAAGACTACTTCTGAAAATTTTATTTGTTTACCAGCAACATTAATCAGTGTGTTCTGAACGCTTTGATGTAGCATGAACTCATTGTTCATAGGTTATCAGTAAGGCTTTTACATCAAAGGTGCCCCTGAACATCTGGAAAACAAACTGCGATTATTAGCTAATTAGATCAGCGCCAGTTCCTCTCCCCTTTTGAACTTCCACCAATTCAGATCAACATTAAAACCATAATTATATTGTATTTTAGCTGTTTTTTGAGAGGCTGAACAGAAATGAAGGCTTCACTGGTGGGAGCAGTGGTTATCCTATAGGTTTGGCTCGCTTAAATGATTCCAGACGTTTCATAAGTCATGTGCAAAGCAAACTGCTTCTTCTCTTTGACTCCTATGATGTCAAAACATTGTCAAAACTTGGTTAAAGCTTACCTCTAGCCCTAAACTTGATGTTCTGCCGTCACCATTCACTTTATTAAGTATATCTCCTTTGGATCTACACTTATTGTAGATATTTTATCAGCACCACTTACCATATAGAAACACTTTGTAGTTCTACAGTTATGGACTGTAGTCCATCTGTTTCTACTTTGTTACCTTGTTCTTCAATCGTCAGGACCACCACAGAACATATACTATTTAGGTGGTGGATCATTCTTAGCACTGCAGTGACACTGATCTGGAGGGGTGGTGTGTTAGTGTGTGTTACAAGTGGGTCAGACACAGAGGTGCTGCCATAGTTTTTAAACACTGTGTCCACTCGCTGACCACTCCATTAGACTCTCCTACCTTGTTGATTCACCTTATAGATGTAAGGTCAGAGACAGCATCTCAACTGTTGCTGCAAAGTTTGTGTTGGTCATTCTCTGGTTCTTCATCAGGGGTGACAGGACGCTGCCCATAGGATGCTGTTGGCTGGATAGATTTTGTTGGTGGGCTATTCTTAGTCCAGCAGTGACACTGAAGTTACACTGAAGACACACAAAGGAAGTGAATCTTTATCTGACTCTAACACGTCACCATCCTGGCAGTGCTGAAAATGATCCACCACCAAAATAATACCTGCTCTGTGGTGGTCCTGTGGGGGTCCTGACCATAAATGAACGGGTGAATGTAAGATAAAAAAGTATGTAATGAAAAAGATGACCTACAGTCTGTAATTGTGGAACTAAAAAGTGCACTTATATTTTAAACGAGTTGATACAAAGGACAATGTGTGCAGATATAATGTATTTGTAGATGATAATAAAGTGTTTAGTGAGTGTGGATGGAAGACACGCAACAAAACGCTTCTCTGTCCTGGCACCCAGATGATGGAACGAACTTCCACTGGCTGTCCGAACAGCGAACTCTCTCGCGGTCTTCAAGCGCAGACTGAAGACCCATCTCTTTGTAAAGCACTTATAATCACTAATATACTAAAGTATGGTATAAACTGTAATTGCACTTTATCTTCTAGGAGCACTGGCTAAGTAATGCACTTGTACTGTATGTAGTCTTGTATTTGTTCTCTTCTCTGTAGGTGTTTCAGTCTGGCTAGGTACTGCATTGTCTTTTTTCTAGGTATCAGCACTGGCCCTGTGTTTATGGCAGTGTTTGAGTATAGAGTGGTTTGGACTTAATCCTGTTGTACTAGATAGAGATTCATACTCTAACCAACACTAAGCACTTTTGTAAGTCGCTCTGGGAAAGAGCGTCTGCTAAATGCCGTAAATGTAAATGTAAATGTAAATGATGAAACGTTTCTAGGATTTCTAGAAAGCATGCTTGGGGGAGGGGGGGGATTCATCACAGTATTGGTTCCACTTATTGTAAGTCAGAATGTGATGGCAGAGAAGGACTAATATAATAATAGTCTTACCAACACTGGCTGAAACACCTTCAGTGTTTTGTACTACAGCTACATTATGGAGAGAATATCTCGTATTGATCCAATAGCGGCTTGATTCAGACAACAAGCAGATTAATCACAGAATCTTTGTTGGTCCAGCAAGAGATTTTAGGCAAATCGAGCAAATCTTTATGCATAGCCATTAAAGCCTCCCAACCTAGTCTCAGTCCTTATGCATATGGATTTGTATGCAAAACTAAACCCTGGAATACGTACTCATGCACATGCATGATTTGAACTCGATAGCAGCCGTTTATACTGTGTACTTCATGGAACTTCATGATGAACTGACCAATAGAAGTGCACCAAAATAGCTTGGAAAAAATTCTGGTTCCATTGACTTACATTGAGAGCAAAGACATTTTTTTTTATTTCCGGTAAAGTTGCAATATTGAAGATACTTGTTTACTTGTTGGGGGCACTTATTTACACTTCAATAAATTAGCTTTCATAGATGAGGCTGTATGAGATGTAGTGCCCTAACTGAGACCCTCCCTTAAACAATCTTTGCTCCAAATACTTGATATCTATGGTCTCGCACTCACGCTCACATTGTATAGCAACGGTGGACAGTCTCCAGTGATATGTATCAAGATGTTGCTGGAATTGATGTAACAGGACAAGTACAAGCTGTCACATTAAACATGTACTACCACCCATGAGCAGCTTCAGGTCATGCCAAGCCAGATCAGGTGTCCAACTAGCAAAAGTTAAATGACCTATGAGCTGGCCTGTCCTGTGCTGTCAGTGGAGCCTGATGACATATTTTAGAAATTCAGGGACTGATGACAAGGGATTCAAAATTAAAGTGATGCTTCACAAGGACCACATTTCAAAAAAACCTTTCAGTGAATGCTGTATTTTGGTAAGTGAGATAATAATAATAATAATAAAAATAATAAAACCTTCACATAATGTAAAGCAGTGGTCACAGACCCTCCTCCTGGAGAGCTACCTTCCTTCAAATTTATCACGCTTCGTTTAGCTAATCAAAGACTTCAGCAGGTAATAATTATGTAAATCGTTTGAAGTCGATTAGGGCTTGAGCTAAAGTCTGCAGAAAGCTAGATCTCCAGGAGCATGGTTGGATGCACAGGCTCTATGCAAATGAAAGGTCTTTCCTAGGACTTTATGTACAAGCCAGGGAACGTTTAGCAAGCTTTATTTTTGAGACTGTGAGAGTTTAACAGTTTCCACCCACAGGCTAGGTGGCCCTGTACCTCACAAAGGTACTAAACTGGAAAGGTGAAGGTGAGAGTTTGGCTTCCACATCTTTTCAAACTGCCATGAACACAATACGCATGGTCAACCATCATCGTCTAGCATCACATAAAGGATGGGGGGACATGGCAGACCAGCCCACCCAACCATAGAAAGTGAGGCCTTATTCACTTCTCACTTTCACTTGAACTCCTGACCATGTACAGATGTTGCCTTACCAGAGATCAAGAAGGTAAATCTCCTAATGTTAGGTCCAATGCTTAACCTTGACTCAACCTTGCGTTTAGATTTTTCAGCCGATTGCAGTTCCTGGTGTAAAAAAATGTTTTAAAACCATGCAACCGTATATGCTGACGTATAAAGTCTGTGCCCCTGCATGTTCTTTCCCTGCATACAACACCTCTTTGCATCCACCACTGACAAGCCGCACTCGGCTATGTCACTTAACCATTGTCTCATGTCTTGTGGCTGTGTAGTCATCAAAAAGCTGATTTGCAAATCAAACTAAGAAGCGGTTGGTGTTCTTAGAACAATAGTGTACCATCTCCAGACCTCAACATCACTTAATGCATTAGGGATTACTTAAATTAGAAGATCCAGAAAAAGCAGCACTGGACAGCAGCTTACACATAAATGGCACATACAGTAGAGATCTTGCTGAGATTCGAACCTGAATTCTGGCAGCCAGGATCGATTCTGCACTGTCAGACAGTGTGCTAGTTTCTTATCACTGCTTAGAATATCATCAGTAAGCACTTCCAACTTATCTGGATCAGCAGTTTCAACTCAGCTTACAGTCATAACATGATGCTGTTTCAGACTTGCTGGGGATCGCCTTACAGTGGAATAGACCCAAACTCAGGAACCAGCGATTGGTTGCTTTTTACCATTCGTAACTGTTGGAAAAGGAACAACTTCAGGAGCAGGACACGGAGGTGTAAAATTTCACACCAGTCTTTGGCATCTCCCCAGCCGAGATGTAACGCGTAACATGAGCTCGCAATTTCATTTTCGTACCCATGTTATGAAGGCTGTGCCAGTCAAGAGGATTAAGTTGTTTTCAGGCTGCGGGTGATTCTCCAGGTAGAACAGATTGGTAGCCCGCCGATGCTGATAATGGCGCATGATACCCTTCTCTTTCTAACGCATGGCATAATGTGAAGTGTGCGTGTTTATGTGGCGGTAATCTGAATCGGCAGTGAAACCTGAGCAGGCTCGACCAACGGGATGGTTAATTATTCAAGGTGCTTTGGCTGAAAACCTGATCGGCTTAGGGATCCAGTAGGCACCGTGAGCACCGGAGCTTTGCTGGGAGACCAGGATGTGGAG
The DNA here is from genome assembly GCA_021613375.1 of Megaleporinus macrocephalus. Lineage (NCBI taxonomy): Eukaryota > Metazoa > Chordata > Actinopteri > Characiformes > Anostomidae > Megaleporinus > Megaleporinus macrocephalus. Next base: position 37,885,436 of record CM038707.1, on the reverse strand, counting down.
AGAGTGGCGTGCTGACCACGGTGTAACTGGAGAGCAGGCTTTTTGGGTGGCATGTCTGCTTAAGCAGGGAGAATTAAACATCTGCCAGGTGAATGCAATACGGCGAAGGATCTGGTTTAGGCCTGAAACCACAACAAGTGCAGTGAAATCAGGCTCATTACAGCTCTGTGGTAATTGCAATTTATGGCTTCTTACTTCCCTACAATGGGGCAGAGAGAGAGAATGAAAGAGAGAGAGAGAGAGAATGAAAGAGAGAGAAAGAGAGAGAGAGAAAGAAAGAGAGAGAGAGAAAGAGTACAGCACAGTACAGCTAATATAAAAGTAGCTTTGTTTTGCTACTTTTATATCTCTGAGATGTGCTTTTCATTTGCTAACATTCAAATACACAGAACTATGCATGTCATTATAGAATGTAAACAATATTTCTAATGTAACTGTGTAATTAACATAATTAATATTAATAATTATACAATGACTTTTAACTAGTACAGCCACAAAATAGCAGTAATAACTTACAGTAGCAGCAATAACAATATGAACTTCGAAGTTCTAAGAATTACATCATTAAAATATATTTCAACTTTTGTATTTTTTTAATGAATTTCTTATTTTCAGTTAGCTTGAAAAATAAATCCCAAGTATTTGTATTCTATCACCACCACAAACTGACACACTGATTAGCCAAAAGAGGGTTGTGTTTAATGAAGATGTAGAAAAACATTTAAGTGAACTGAAACTGTGGGATGTTGAACACTCTACTGTGTTATGCAAGTGTTGCAGCTATAGACTAAGAAAGACAGTCTTGGTGTCTTGTTGGAAGAATTGTTGGAGTCTGATTAAAAACGAACACACTTTACAATAAAATACTTTGATGTCTTATAATTGTTGTGCATGCCAAGCTTCAGTGGTCGCAATGACTTTTTATTAGAATCTATTGTGTTTGTATACGTCACTGCTGATTGGGTAACGCCTATCAAACCAGTAAAAACATACTTCAAAGCCCGTTGCACATCATTTTGCACTGTTTGGAGGAAATCTGGCACTAAAACCCAGAAGCCAACAAAACAGGCCACAACATTTTGAGATTGAATGTTTTCCTGGTGTTTAGTGATGACTAGAAATAATCAAACATATAAACTGAGAGATAAACAGTCACTCCTTATTGTAAAAATGTTTATATTTATTCTAAATATATTGTAGTGTTTTTTTCTTAACAAGTAGGCCATCCATATAAACATATTGAAATATAATTTCCTCAGCTCTGAATGTAATATGTATGTTTGTCTGAATGTGATATGAATGTAATGTAAAAAAGTAGTAGTTATAAAATCATTAAAACTGGTTATTCCATTGTAGAGTTTCTATTAAATACAATGCAAAGTTATCCTTGGCTTATAGAAGAGTGTGACAAAAGTTTGGGTGCCGGCCATTTAAGGGGATAAGTCTTACAATTACTAACTGAAAAAAATAAGCCTGTGGTTTAAGGGGTTAAGCATTTCTCTTCCCTAACCCCTTTCTTGCAGGCTGCCAATGGCGCCACCTCCCCTTTGGTTAATTTGAGGAGAAAGAGAAAAAGGGGGTGAGCAGATCACAGGCGTTTGACCATCTGCTCCTGTTTTCCAAATATAGAGCTCCTCTTTCCCCATCGCAGGCCTCAATTTCATCACCCACAGTGGGCAAAAGACACCCCAGAATTAGCTTCCTTCTGCCTCGCAGGAGAGGAGGGGGCGCTGCCCCTAGCGCAGTGCTGGGCTTGTGAAAGCAGCAATTTGTCCGGCCGCTGCAGTGGAAAGCGTCTCTCCTGCGCAATGCCCCCGCGCTCACTCTCCTGCTGACAGTAAATTACTTGGTTCAGCAGAGCAAGTGTCGCTACAATGCAAGTTTGCCATCCAGACGACCCCCAGTTCTGAGGCAGTTCACGCTGCCAAGGCCGGGGCATCTGCTCCGCACTCACTGCCAGTTATTCAGAGAGGCTTTTCCCAGACCATCCCATATCTTCTGCCCATGTGTTTATACACGGGCTATTCACAAGCTATGTCAAAACAACAATTTGACTATATATTTAATAACTTTAGCCAGATTTGTTCTAAATACTAACATAAAATTATTCTAATATGATGCTCATATATGCTTGAGCTATAAATGGTTCCAAAGATCTTTTATGGTGCTATTTTAAACAATTTTTAATATATAGCATGTTTTTCATCATAGAGAGAAAAAATACAATTATTTATACATTCAAATGTGTATGCAAATGTTTTGGCACCCTGGTCAAATGGCATATTTTGGTGAAAATGAAGTGAAAACATGACATCAAGGTGTTCAAACCCTTGCATGCAGCTATATATTATCACTGCCCATGAAGAGCCCCTTTTAAATCTAAAACAATTTAAAGAAAGCTTATTTTAACACTCTTTAGGGTCGAGTATTTTAATCTGCACTGCATAGTAATTATGGAAATGGATAATGACAATGGTTAATATGAGAAACGACTCAGAGCTTATAAATAGTAGTAACGATGGTCATATCTAACCAGATTCCTCTCGTTTGCAGTAAATTAATGGAGTTGGAATTGCCCTCTTCGTACACTGGAGCTAATTAGACGATAGCTCGGTGTGTTGGTTTCGATGGGTGAGGCTGCCATAGCCTCAGGCGCTCACAAGTCTGAGGATAAGACGCCGCCCTTGATGAATATTCACACACATCTGGCTGCGTTGGTGAGATATCAGCGGGTGACTGGAGGACTGTGGACAGACCACCGCTGTCTCTGGAATCAAACCGCTTCATCTGTAGTCCAGCCACACCGCCTTGGGTTCAGTGAGATAGCCAAAGACCAGACGAACCGAAAAAGCTGGTGAGCTGAAGATCCAGCAGGTCACACATCATGCCTAACTGCATTTGGCGCTGCAGCCTTGTAGATAAACCACAGGGTGGCCAAGGTCATATCAGTACAGATGCCGACCCAGCCTAGGATGCAAGTCCACACACATCTGAACGAATTCAGCCTGAACTTCCCAAACAAAGGGGGCACGATGTGCTTTATTTGGAGAGGCAAAATATAACAAAAGGAAAAGAGCTTAAATGCATGATAGAAACTGTTGAAAGAAAGTTTATATCATATGTTTAACCTTTAAATGCGTGCCTAAGGCCACATATGACCTGCGCCCTCATTTTTTCTCTCTTTTCTCATTTATTTTGTTCCAAATATATACAATACATCGTCATCATGCAAAAAAACCCATGCATTTCTATTTTTTTTATTTTATTTTTTTTCTACATCATTTGAATGCAACAGCCATCGTTTTAATAGAAATGCTCCAAAATAAGTTTTCTGGTTCTATTGGCTTACATTGAAAGTAAAGAATTTTTTGGCCTATCCTGTGAAGTTGCGATTTTGGAGATGCATGTTATTCTTTGGACAGTGATGTACATACAATAAAAAATGTTTTATTTCATTATTTTGCAGATGCGAATGACATTTTGGCAGTTTTTTGTGATATAAATATACAAAACAGGCAAACAGAAATGCATTCAGAACAGCTCCACCCACAAAATGCTTATGAATGTGTCCTGATGACTGAGGCACTGGAAGGTTTTGATCAGTGTTGAAGTGGAAATCAAGAAATACTGCCCCACTTCTTATTCATATTTAGGCTTGTATATTGGCTGGTATCAGCAAATCATTAAGCATAATATTCTAAAGTCGTAGATTAAATAAAAGATACAGCAATATATTGCTGATGTTCCCATTTATATACATTTATATTAGTTCTGAGGGGGAACTCAATCAGATACAATACCAGCAGTGTGAGAGAAGTACGTAAGAAAAAGTCCTGGTACTGGGGCAATTGTCTGTAAGATGTGATGTCCAGGATGAGAGGGGTCAGCTGTAATTTTGCCAGCACGTTTCATAAATGAATATGTATAAATTATGATTTAAATGCACATCATATTAGTGTAAAGTTTTCAGCATTATTAAACTCTTACCAAATTCTTACTAATATACTCTAGAAGTCACTTAACATTAACTAGAAAATTAGTATTACATGTTAACTACATTAACTTCTAAAGATCAAATGCGTTATACTAAGATATAAATTTATCCGCAATCATTTGTATATTAAGGTATTAACACATTATTTTGTTACAAATTAGTATCACAGTAACAAAATTCAAATTTTGATTACATCCATACTTGCTAACATGTGATTGGAAACGTCATGGAAAGTGCAGACATCCCCTCCACAGTCGGAAAATTTCCCAAAATTGCTCATGATTGGTCATTGTTTCTGCTTGGCTGGAACTTGAGCTGGTATATGTAAATTTAGGGGGTATCATTTTGGTCAGGAATTTGGACTTGTACATAACAGTCTAGTATTTTGGAAATGGCTTGTTTTTCCGCTCTTTTTCACAAACACAGGATTTGTATTTGAAGTAGGAGACAACAGTGTTTCAGGTTCACTGTATGTCAGTTCTATTTACTGAACTCTCATTCTTCAAGTGCAAAGATATACATTACTGTACAAATGTTTTACACTATTTATCAAGACAGGAACTTTTGAATTGCTCAACAAAACACTTAATACTCAAATAGTATACATATGTCAGAGTGTTTATTTAACCCTTTCCAAGCTTCTCCTTGTGAAAACAACCCTGTATTATTTACAGTTCTCATCTAATACCTGCTGTGACTGCTCAGTACTTCATTAAGCTAAATTGCTCAAGATTGCTGCTGAAGGAACTGAATACATTCATACAATGTCTGGGGCGTCCAGGAGAAATCTGGAACTAACTTAGTTCTTCAAAATGGAGCAAAAGATATGATCTACTTCCTTCAGTATAAGATATTTATGCTACTTTGTATTGTATGTATGATTATTTAAATCTGTTTTAATGATATATGGTGTTCTTACTGGTGAAAATACACTTATTGCTAAGATAAAGTCTTTTAATCAATGAGCTTGGGTGCCTCAGACTATTGAACAGTAGTGTAAAGGCAGTTTCCCAATTCTATGTACCCTTACTGCATAAAAAAAACAAACAAGCAAGCAAACAAACAAATTATGAGCCTGACTGAAAGACAAATTAAAAACAAAAGGCAGCTATGAACTTGTAACCTTGTGTGCTCCTATCGGTTTCATACAACAAGCAGAGGCCAGGACTGATCCACAGCTGTGCCATGTGGTGGGAAGTAGCTCAAATGAAGCAAACATCATCTCACTGTTATGAAGGTGTAAAATGTAATGGCCAGGAAAAGATGGCAATAAGCCTCTGATGCAGGTATAATGAAACATGCTTTTAAGTTTCCATCATAAAAGCAATTTAGCCTGAATGGTGTCGCAACCTTCCATTAGTTTCCATCCATTAGTGTGGGAGAAAGACTCATAAATCACACATGATGCCTACCAGACCCTGCTCAGAAAGTCATTCAGATCAATAAAATGGCAATAAACGAAATGGCACGTATCTGCATCATATACACTGCATTACGGTAGCTTGTTATGGCTTTATGGATTTCCATCTCCAGTGGGGGGCTGGCGTAATGACAACAAACATCTTTAGTGTTTTTGCATTCACTGAGATCCATGTGTTTCGTAATTTTCCGAAATGCTGCCTTACACTTGTGCAGCAGATAAAATCCAGAGAAAACAGTCAACCACCCTAAACCAGCTTGCAAGCATCTGGGATTAGAAGGAGCTTAAGCACCATTCCATACAGCTGGAATGGTGACCGTGGAAATGGTACAGCGATGGAGAAGGGGGCCAAGTAACTGGACTGAATCTCTTTTCCCCCCTTCATGTGATCGGCTCCAGCCCCAGTGGGAGGCTGGTGCTGAACAAGCTTTGATCCCTGGCCTCCTTAGAGAGTGATGCAGTCATCCTTTATGGGAAAGATGTTCTATGGCCTCTCGGTATCATCCAATCCAAATATTTAATCTTCTCAAGGAATTCGTATGACCAGTTTCTTCAAACGTGTGAATGGCAAGAGTGAAATTTCCATAGTGATCTACTTCAGAAGCTAATACGAGACAATAGAACGATGCCCGGCTTAATATAACCGCAGCTGGGAAAGCACTTCTCCTTGAACAAAGCTGGTGATTTGGTTGAGCAAAGTCTCGTTGTGTATAATTTGTAAACAGACATTAAGATTTGGGCTGGATATTCTACTGTCAGTAAGAGGAGTCATCACCATGCCAACCAAATAGCACTATATTCAGTTCTGCAGTAATATTCTCTGTTGACAGGATGACCTCCAGCAGACTCAAAAAGGGCTCTTTTTTAAATGGTTAAGATGTAAACAAAGTGGTTTGGTGTGAAGTGTTTTATTATGAAGACGGCTTTCATTTATAGAGAAGACATGAAACAGTTATGAATAACAGCTGACAGGTTTTTGATTAGGTTTTGGCTGTAGATGTATTTTAATTCATTTATTTTAATGCGTTCATGCTGAAGGGATACACAGAGGGCATTGTGCATTTTCAGATGTTTCACTGTTTTACCATCTTCAGCATTACATACCACTGCTGTCCAGAAACATGTATCTGCACATTTGACTGTTTTAATTATGATTTATTTAATTGTTATTCGTTTTTTGCTTTCTGACAGATATTCGCCGCATAACTCGTCCCACAGTTTTTGAAATATCAACACTGTTTCAACTTTAGATCATCTGGTCTGATTGTGTGATTCGGGCTTGTATATAGCTTTTTGATTGGACGAATGGATTCCAGAAAACAAGTGATTTTTTTCTGGAAATTTTTTCCAATAGGGAATTAATATAATGAAAAAATGCACGTCAATCTACTGTACGTCTGCTCAACCGTCAGACACTGTTTCGCATAAACTGACTCAGGGCAGACACCTGACCACCACTGAAATGTTGGTTCGACCCACACTCACACTGTTTGTCTTTTTCATCCCCTCATAGAGTCCCATTCCTTTTTGGACCCACCCAAACATCATTGTTTCATTTAACCTACAGCTTCCAAACTGCATGTACTCACTCAGACCAGGGCCCCAAGCAGTAATCCACAGACATACTGACCTGCACTCCTCTATTTATTGTTTACTCATCCCTCATTCCTCCCATAGGGTCCCATTCAATTTTGGACAAACCCAAACATTACGGTTTTATTATACCTACAGCCACCAAACCGCATGTACTCACTAAGGGCAGATCCCCAACCACACTGACCCACACTCCTCTACTTGTCGTTTATTCATCCCTCGATTCTCACATTGCTCATGCTGCACAACCATCCAAAGCACAACTTTTCTAGTTTTGCCGTATTATTTGAACATGAAAGCTCTTCTTTTATATCCAAGGTTTATGATGAATGGACCAATAGACATGTTTAGAAAAATCACTTGGAATAAAACCTTTTCACACAGACTCACGCTGAAAGTAAGGAATGTTTTTGGCCTCCCCTGTTTAGTTATTGTTATGGAGATACTGTTTTTTTCTTTGGACAGCTATAATATAAAAGCCCAGAAAGCACATGTGGGTTCACTTATGGTTAAGGATAGTAATTAAAATGGCTACATTTGTGTTAGCCATGGCGACCCCTGGTTCTTATCACCAAGCACTCTGAATGTCTTTGTTTCCATCTCAAGGACTAAATAACTGCAAAATCTTAAAAAAAATGTGGAATGCCTCTTTAAAAGAATGTGGCATGTATCCAGACAGGGACTTCACGCAGAGTACGTATCTCTAAATAAAACCTGGACACAGTCTCAATAAATAACAGCAAACAAGAGCGTTTATTCACCTGCCCCGACCTCTTCTTCGAACGTGTCCTTTGTGTGAAATATAGTCTGCATTTAGGAGGCGCGTCAGAGATCATTCTGGGTGGACTTAATCTCTAAGTGACATTTTAATCAGTCCAGAGTAAACTGTGCTGTGGTGTGTTTATCCTGGGCTGCCGAATAATCAGCCAAAAAGGCACTGGAAGGAATTCTAAGCATCTACTCTTAACTCTGTGCCCTCCTTTTTTAAGCCTAATGGCACCGCTTGACAGCCGCATTAAAAAATAGCTTTAAAGGAAAAACACGTAAACGTCTTCGCACAGTACATTCCCTCCCTATAGGTTCTAGATCTTCTGCAGCCGAGTTCTTTATAATGTCCCAGGCTTTGCTCAGAAGGCCTAGTTATTCCTGTTACACAGCATTAATTCTCTCGGCTCAGCCCAATTTGTGGATGAAGCGTGCCTCCTCCAAGCTGACGATCATCTTTTGCCCAAGCTTAATAGAGACGAGGCATCCGAGCTTGGCCTGCCTGATTTTGTCATGCTAATTATCACTTCTAATTAAGTGCTCCTGCGCCCCCCATGGGGCCCCCTTCATCACATTCCATTAACACGGCCTGGCACCTGCCGCTGGCTTGGGCGTGTGTATGTGTGTGAGACGGCCTCAGGTGGGATCGTTAGGCCAGGCCTTGGTTGGGGCTGTGTCTCTGCCTAATCTCTGCTCATTTGGGGACATCATGCCCATCAGCAATAACACCTCAGTGTCAATCAACCAGGAGGGTTTGGTGAACGGCTGTGGGAGCCCCCCTCACAATCGTGCATAGGAGTTAACCCATAGGGTTTACCTGCATAAAATATGTTGTGGATGTGAGGATCTAGTCTGATACAGTGATTTAGCCTTAAACTTTAATTACTTTACATTAAGATCTGTTTCCTATTTTCTGTTTTATTAGACTTAAAGAAATATCACCAGTGTGGTGGGTGCTGATGAGGGAGGATAGTCCAATAGAGTACATTTCTGATTCTGCACAGAATAATATGTATGATTGCCAGCAGATGAAAAACATAACTGAATAAACTGCTATCGCTGTTAATAATAAGAAAAGTTCTACACTGGTTTCGATTAAGTTATGCAGTTTGGAGTCTGTGAATATGTGGTTTACTAAGCTGTACTGTAAAAGTACTGTGAATTTAGTGTCTCCAAGAAAATTGGTTAGATACATGTAAATAAACCTCACATATACTTTATTTTAACATTGCTCTTTTTGATGAACGGAAACAGAATGGAACTCAACAAAAACAAAATAAACACAAAACATTTGTGTTTATTTTTATAGTCATGACTTTTATTATTATGGTAAAATACATTATTTTCAGGAACAACTATAATTTTACTGGAAACTATAGTTTACTGGAAACTGATGAGGTTAAATGACTGTATTTTTATCATCACTGAGGAAACATCCTTTTACTGTTAACAGGTTAATTTCTGCTCTCAGGCTTTTTAAGGGGTTTGTTGTTTAAAACAGTGTTAGCTAAATCTGCCTCCATCAAGGACTGTTTTTGTGAGTTTGTGTTATTAACCACACAGCCTAATTTGAGAAAAACACACACACACACACACACACACACACACACACACACACACACACACACACACACACACACATATATATATATATATACACACAGTATAAAATTGGGTTATACAAATAAGCAGTATTCTCTGCTCTGAATGCTGTTTCCATTAAAGGCACTGAAACCACACCATGAGGTGCAGCCTCTCTTTTCATCTTCGTGTTCACCAGAATGTAAGACTGTAGCTGCTGCACCGATCATAGGGAAACAGGAAAAACCAAACAAGAAGCTGGAGAATAAGAAGCCTATTTAAGCTTCATATTAACGTTAACTTATCCACTAGCTCACTAGGCAGCATTTAAATTTCTATTTTACATTTTTCATCTATTTTGTCTGTGTGCTTGTCTGTTGTGTTTTGTATATTGCACCAAGACAAATTACCTAATTAAAATGATTCTGATGCTGAAATTCCAGCTTATTATTTTGGGTCTGATTACCTGAATTGTGCGAGGACCTTCATAATTAATACTGGTTTCACCTATGTTGTGAAATACGTATATTATTTAATTTTTTTTACGCCACCAGGACCTAAATCCAATTAAGAGCCAGAGGACACTGACCTACCTGAGAATCAATCTTGTTTCTCTCAGTCTGCAATAAAATGCTCATTTCTTCCACCAAGTTATACTAGATAGCAATACATATTACTGACTGGCATAACCACACCTGGCGCCATGAGAGGGCATAAAGGTTGTTTATTCCTCAGATATATTTTCTGCCCCCAAACTTTTGGGAAGGTAATGAAAACACATACTATTTGATCCAGTTTCTTTTCCCAGTGCACAAATATTCAAACATGGTTCTGAAACACTGGTTTGTTGTGCGGGGTCAGGAGATTTATTTATTAGATTTGACCCTCATGTTATTATCCTAGCCTCTCGCATTATAAAACTTGTTAGCTTAGCCGAAAAAGCAGTTCAGGAATAATAGAATATGGCTTAGCAAAAAAAAAAACCCTGTAAAGTAGCCTGAGCAGCGAGAGAGAGAGAGAGAGAGAGAGAGAGAGAGAGAGAGAGAGAGAGAGAGAGAGAGAAGGGGAGAGAGAGAGAAAAGAGAGAAAAAAAGACAAAGAGAGGGAAAGAGAGAATGAGAAAGAAGGAGATTAAACAGAAAAAAAAGAAAGCAAGGGAGAGAGAGAAAGGGAAAAGGAGAGAGAGACAGAAAGAGAGAGGGAGACAGAGAGAGAGAGAAAGAAGGAGAGAGAAAGAGAGAGAGAGAGAGAGAGAGAGAGAGAGAGAGAGAGAGAGAAAGAGAAAGAAAGACAGAGGGAGACAGAGGGAGAGAAAAAAGGAAAGAAAGAGAGAGAGAGAGAGAGAGAGCCGCATGCCATGAGCAGAAAGACAGCTCACGCTGTTGGACGTTTTGTTGATTTTAGTTATCTCTCTCAGCGGTTAGAATCGTACAGACATGCTAACAGCTTTTCCCCAGAGCCGTAAGGCTTATTAATCACAGTGGACACCGAGTACTTTAAACTTAAACTTTAAACTTAAACTGGACCAGAAAACCTCCTTACTGTTTTACAGTAAACACAATCTTATTTGCACAGCTGTACATATATTATACATTCTCATCATTCTGTAATACACTGTATATCGTCACCGTCCAAAGAAAAACAGATCTCCATGTTTTCATTTTCACTGCATTATATCATTGGAACGAGACAGCAGTTTTTTTTATATCCTGTGAAACCTTCATAATGAATAGACTAATATAACTGCTTCAAAACCACTTACAATTAAACCTCTTCACATTAACTTACATTAAAGGTAAAGAACGGTTTTTGCCTGCTCCTGTTACTGTTATGATGATAATTGGTTTTCTTTGGACAGTGATCAAAAGTTTTTTATAATGCCTGTGCACAGACATCCATATATGCACAAGTATATACCTATCTCTTCAGTTCATTTCCATGGCTCTGTATTCATATTATTCTGTATTGTATTTATTGTATGTTATTTTTCATTTCTATTCCATTCTTTATCTATTTTGTATTAGTTAAATATATGTTACTAGTCTGTGTGCTTGTCTGGTCTGTTTAGTATATTACATGTCATACATACTGTATGTGTACTCACTAAGACAAATATCAAGCTTCTGAGTGCTCTGATTGCCTGAATTGTTTGAGGACAGCCAGGTTTGATGCTGGTTTTACCTGTGTTGTGAAATAAGTGTATTGTTTCATTTGGAAATAGTACTCTTTATCGACAGGAAGAAGAAAAATACTATGTGTTTTACTATAAAACATTTGCCCCTTGACATTTATAACTGCCTCCTCTGTGACTTCATCCTGGTCTAAGTATCAAATGACCTAGCTTAATAAAATGACCTCAAATATGAGATCTTCAGCACATTTACTCATTTATAAAGCTTTCGATAGTTTTGCTCCTGAACACATTCCTGACCTGCTCTCTGCCGTTTTCAGTCAGTAGCAATGCTTCACCCACAAAGTGCACCTTCATCATGGTGAAGATGAAGGCAGTCACGTTTGCCCCAGGGCCGCATCGTCAACTCAGATAATTATGCTATGAGGAGACTTGCTGAATTTCAATATCTCTATTACTGTGCAGAACGAGAAAGAGGAGGTGTCAGACAGCCGCTGGCAACATCATTACTGTCTATTTCCACATACAGCTCGTCTGCAGTTTAGACACCTAGAATTAAACCCATTTTCTTACAATGTTAGCAGCAGTTTTTCAGATGGTTACATCAATTTGTGCTCTTTGTCAAATTGTTGTTCATATAAACTTTTTTCTTCCATTGTCCATTTTTATTAAGTATACCTAAAGTGTAGGTTATTTTTGTAGGTTTGGCCCACCCTTCAGTGTAAACGAGCTACCATAGGACCAGTGCTGACCAGACATTGTTTGGATGTTGGGTCATTAACAGCAGTGATAGCAAATTGTACTCAGTGAAAAAAATGGTGGCTGGTTCTCATAAAATGGCCATTGAGAATAATGTTGAGTTTACATGCTGCCATTAAAGAAAGAGTGATCCATGCCTCCTAGCAGTACACCCTCAGTGGAATGGTCTGTACTGTTTTATTATTGTTGTGTAGTACTATATTCATTTTAGCTTAATTTATTAATTTAATTCCCTTGCTGTCGAACACTGCTGTATTATTGGATTATATGCCGCTATTATCATCCAGGACATTCTGGTCATTCTATTTCCGTCTGTCCTGTTATGCCATCATATCTGTCACACCTGAACTTTGTTGCTTGTATTGCTGGCAATTTTCCATATATCCGTCTATCCATCCATCTATCCATTATCTTATGCTTTATCCCGCTAGCCCAAGTCGCAGGGGGCTGCGACTATATATGGGTAACCTATAACCTATGCCTTTATAACCACTTTAATTTTTTCAATGGATTTTGGAGTCACTTTGTCTGTGGTACTGCAGAGGAAATAAAAATTAATTCTACAGATATCTGGCTCCTTGTTTTTGGTAATGGATTTGCATTCCACACTGGTGCCCTGACCCGGATTGGGTCTTTCAACACTACACTATAGATAGGTGGCCCATTCTAAGCAAACCCTAAAACCAGCAGATAAGCCTCCTTGCATAAACTTAATGGAGGGGAAGACTACTGTAGAGTTTGTACTGAGGTCTGCTGCTTTTCACCAAGAGAAAAAAAGTCCCTCTGACAAGGAACGTTGGTAGGAGGGTAACTGATTGGACGGATTAGACTCATCCAGTTTGGACAAACACTATCAAACAAAACTGTCTGTTCATCCAGATAACTTATGGCCCTTAGATGACTGTCAGAAGGATATGCAATATAAAAGGACTGTGGGGTTGCATGTGCCTCTAGGAAATTTAGGAAGACCGAGCTATGAAGAAATAACATCTCTAATAATAACTTCTCTACTACCAACACATCAGTGCAGCAGAAGTATTTTTTTGGAGGCTACTTTGAAGAACATGAAGCTGAGGGCTGTACAATAGGTATGAAGCGTTACTGAACAGCAGTTTAATATAAATAAAACCTTCTTAATTGAAGGAGACATTAAGTTGTCTTCTTATTCGTCAAGTTCTTGTTTGAACTTCTCTATTACACCTTAAATGATGAAGAAGATGACAGCAGATGCCTGAGGTGCCAGCATGTAACCACTGCATCGTGTAAGGTGTAAAGGAAAACAATACGCTGGCAAATAAGGAGCTGACATCAGCTTTGTATCAGACACAAGGTGGTCAGCACACATGTACAGGCTTTACCGACTGTAGCTGAACGTTGGCTTCTATGTGGCGCTTGCAGGAAAAAATGGTGCACCTTTGCAGAGGCAGCTTCCAAGTCATGGTTAGAGCTAGTTAAGTAGTATCATTTCAGTAAGTCCCTAATTAACACAGGCAAGGGAGACAAACCTAAAAGGCTTGTTGTGTCTTATGCTTTCTGATGCACAAACATCGGAGTGAGTTTTATCGTTGGCACAGTTTGTGGGTTGATAGTCACTCCAGATGCGCAAATATACAGAAAAAGAGGTGAGTTTTTCAGAATATGACCCCTATAAAGGCCCAAACTAAGTACTTTTCTTAAATCTGTTGTAAACATTTCTGCTTGCCTCAGTGCCGCAGTAGACAGTCTCTGGAGGGACATTTTTCACTTTAAAGACCAAGAAAATCCTTTCGGATGATGCATCCTGAGCGGGGAACTTCTAGAAAAGAACATTTGAGTTAATGTTTGGGAGTGGGATGCATGGTATTGTTTTCCTATCAGCTGGTTAATGCAGAATGAAGCCACAATGGTACTTTAAGGCAGTCTTAACGGTTAAGAAACTCCAAAACAGTCATCTGTTTTGTGCCGAACCAAGATATTACTGTTTTCTTCACAATTTTTATTGATGACCAAAGTGATGCTCTTCATTGGCCCATAAATCCATTGATAAGTTCACAGTCAGAAATTGAAGGCCAGAGATATTTCTAGTGGTTGAATGATAAAACTATATGACTCATGCTTGGTATTGATCCAAAATAATATATTACAACAAATGACATTAAACTCAAGTTTTATGTCTGATTGTGAGTATTATTGCCAAGTAATCAAGAAAATCAAGAAAACAATACTGAAAGCAAGGTGTCCTTAAACGTTTCACGGGATGTTTGTCAAAGCCAGATGGTTCTGTTCCCATGTTTTAGTGGCAGCAGTATGGAGTGAATGACGTGCATGTGTCTGGGCTGCACTTGCACACTCCTTCAGCTCCTCTAGCATGTTTTGCTGCGCAATAAACAACAAAAACACAACTGCGAATGTTCCAGCAGACGTTTCCTATCTCAGGCCTGGAAGGACTATTCATTGCTGGACGAGTTAAACGACTCAAGATGAGGTTTAATTAAATGATGCGCGTGGGTCTCCAACACAGCGCAGATAAGGGTTGAGCAATGAGGCTGGAGTGAACCCTGCTGGGTTCCATGTGTTTACTACTCAATTAGAGGAGCATCCTGGTGGATATCCTCCTGTCTCCTCCCGTCCTCAAGGATGTGTGTGTGCATGTGTTTGTGTGACTGTAGAAACCAGATAGGGACTTGTTTTTGCCTGTTACCCAACTGTGTGGCAGGGCTGATGGCCAGACTTGCCTAAAACACTATTTTTTCTATGCTGGATATCTGACACTGTTGAAGGCCGCTATCGGCTACAAGCATATACTTGCACATGCAGCCCTACGGCTTCAAGTCCACTATCACTTTACCTGCGGCGCATTCTTTTTTTCAGTATCTCACCTCGAGCTGTTGTTCTTGTCACCAATCCAACGTCATCCTTGCATTACTTCAGTGAAATCTCAGTGTCAGTCATCCCAGTGTTCAGAACAGCTCTGGTACACTATTGTAAAATGTCAGTCAGCACTTTTTTAAAGCTGGGAAATTAAAAATATAGTTTAACTCTTTAAATTGATTAAAAAGAATTATGAACCATAATCTTTTTCCTTAAGACTTTCTGTAAATCCCATATCAAATAATGATACATGTGCTTATAACAACTAATAATATGGTAACAATGCTTTGTAAGCATACTTATAACTCTAATAACACTGTTTAATGTGTAATTGAAATATATACTAATGATTCTATAATTAACTATATTTGATATTACATTTTTTTATAGTAGGACAAAAAAAATCTAATGATCACAGCTATTGTCAATAACATCAAATAAATCTAAAATAACATCAAATATCAATCACAAATTGGAATTTTCATAATTGTTAATATGTAATATATGGGCACTACTTATAAAAGTCTTTATAATTATGCTTCTAAAACATTGTTACCAAGTTACAATGATTCATACGTGTATTTAAAATTTCTTTATAGAAGCCATTACCACATGTTCCTTTCACACTGTAACATATTTTTATGAGTGAAACACGATATTCGGGAAGGGTTTTGAGGGGGGTTAATTTGTAAATGATAGGGTCCTAGACCACTAGACCACAAAGCATGAGCAGATAATCAATCAATGTCAAAAGCCTGTGTGCTTGTATGCCACTGCACCCGGGGACACTACATGTTGTACTTTTCACATTTATCAGATCATCATTTTAGATAGCGTGCTGGTTTCAAACATTGCTATGTTTCTACTTTAGCACATACAAAACCAGAAATGACTCCACTCTATATCTTCTACCTGTTTAGCAGACTGCAAAAAGAGACCATTTCAGAATCTAGTGTTGCACACATGCAAGTTATTAAGACGTGCTGTGAAATGCTAATAGTCTTGAAAGGCATTCAGTTTAATTTGGGGAAAAAAGCTGGAGTGAACAAACAGTTTTAACAGGTTTAATGGGACAGAACACAGCACTACTCTCTGAGGTGGCAGACATTCTTGGTGTTAAGGCACAACTGATAGTGTTTAGGGTTTATTTGCTTTTGCTTTGTGTTTCAGAACTGCTGTGTGAAGCACTGGAACATTTGCTGTTGTGAGTTATAGCAGATGATGTCACATCTATGATGTATGGTACTCACTTTTAGTTCATGACAATCACAGCTTTATTAATGTATGGTTTGTTGTGTTGTGAATTTTTTTATAAACACTATAGCATTTGTTTGAAATGTATGGAGAGACAGGTGGCCCAAGAATGCTGCAGAGCTTGGGGAAGGTCAAGGCTTTTTGGGACCCCCGCCATATAAGGCTGTGACTTATCTTGGGAACTTCTATTCAGGAACCACTGTCCACCCAAAAGAATTATGACGTAGCCAGGTGTACAAGGGTAAAGAAGCAGGAGGGCGGGCCTATAAAAGACAATGCAGTCGGAGACACGATTGGGACCAGGGTAGACCAGGGCTTGAGAGCTCAGGTAAACATCAGTACCGCAGTACCAAGAATTAAAAGCTTAAACTCTGAACTGGTCTCCCTCTTCATTCTGATGGCAAAAACAAAGTTACGACAGCTGTTTGCTTAAGAAGAATCAAAGAATTAATATCTCACAACAGTACTGTGCAAAAGTTTTAAACACCTGGAGACGTTATGTGTAAAAAGCTATTTTACAGACAGGAAGCTTTTATTTACTCAGTAAAACACTTCATTTTTTAAATATTCAAGTAGTAAGTAGTGGTTTTAGATATGACTGTGTTTATTTAACCCCTTCCAAGCTTTTCCCTGTGTACATGAACACGGAAAGGTATTCGGCACAGCAGGCAGATTTGATATTTGTTATTTGAAGTTTACTTATTATTACCAGCAACTACAACCAATTATTCAGTAATTAATATTGAATTAACATAAGTATTCTAGTAATGAGAGCAAAAAATAGAAGTGTGTGTCAGAGTATATTCAGATTAAACAGATTACATTTCCATTTTACTTGCCTGATCTCCCTTATGATCAATACGAAATCTACAACTTATTCAATTATTGGAGTAAACTAGCAATCTTACTACTCCTGCTACTAGATCACTCCACTGGCTCCCGGGCAAATTCACAAAAACTTATATTACTTGAAGTACTTTTACTTGTTTGTGAAGTGGTTAATGATATTGCTTCTGAACACAGATCCTACCTGCTCACTGTGTATAAACCAAACACGACAGATACTGGTCTTCTAGACGTACATCGAAACAGATCTAAAACAAACAAAGGTGATGTTTTTCCATTGTGGTCCTGTGATCGGCTGAAATGGATTTTGGTCTTAAACGAACTGTTTAAAATCTCTTCCGGGAATTTTTACGTGATAGAAAAAAATGATGCTTTTAAACTTAAAACCAATAACAAATGATAAACTAATGAATGTAAAAAACTAATTTTCCATCTGTTTACCTAATATTTAAATTCAATAAACTAGTTAAACACTGCAGGTGCCAGATTTAAACTGACACTTATAGCCTTACATTGTTTTACTTATGCATTTCACTTAAAACTTTGTTTTTTAACATATCTCTTTTACACATGTGCTAATTTGGAATTATAAGATTCACTTATTTGCACTAGTGCACTGGCATGAAAGTTCGTGATGAAATTCCCTGGATTAAAAATTTTGCATTGTATACAGTTTGGGATGAACTCGGGATGTACATTCTCTAACAGTTTTAGTATTTCAGTAAAATCAGATTATTTATAAATGATTAATACTTGGAAGCCATTTGCCTTTATTATTTAGAAATGTGACTAATAATCTGTGGCCAGTAATTTTTTTGTCCTCCTCTCTAAACCGTTTTTCGAGCATGCTCTCTCCTCTCCTCTGCTATCAATCAACAACTCTTGTTAAGTGCCTCAGCCAAGTCATGTGCAAGTTGGAGGCAAGTCTGGGCAGTTTTACAAGACGCTTACTGCTGCTGTAAAGCACACAGGCATCACGTGTTGATGTGGTTTGAGCGTGGAGGTGTCTGCCTCTTCCACCGCCTCAGACCTCTGGTTTGCCCCAGCACTGCCCCCAGCAAGAACACGGGGCAGCAAAGTTTTGGGACTTTTTTCTAATGCAATAACCAACGCCAATGTCTTATTTAATTAAGAATAATATATTATCTTCGGTCAGAGACTACTAAGCACACAAAACTTAAACCACCCAGACAAGTAAAAATGTCACTTCTTTGATTATAAATGGTTTGCTGTTTGCTTAAGAAGAATAAAAAATTATCTCACTACAGTACTGTGCAAAAGTTTTAAACACCTGGAGACGTTATGTGTAAAACGCTATTTTTCCAGACGGAAAGCTTTAATTTACTCAGCTAAACACTTTATTTTTTAATATATAAGTAGTATTAATATAGTAAGTAGTGGTTTTACATATGACTGTGTTTATTTAACCCTTTCCAAGCTTTTCCTTCTGGAAACAATAACAGTATAAGTTACAGTTCTCATCTAATATCTGCTGTGACTACTCAGTACTTCATAAAGCTAAATCAAGATTGCTGCTGAAGGAATGGAATAAATTCATACAATGTCTGGGGCATCCAGGAGAAATCTGGAACAAAACTTTTTTGTTCCAACTGGAGCTCAAGATACGATCTACTTCTTTTAAAATAAAATATTTATGTTACTCATTTATTTTGTATTTATGCTTTTTTACATTTGCTTTAAATGATATCTGGTGTTCCTAATACACTTTATACAATGAGCAATTTCACCTAAAAGTTTTTTAACATAATATCCCTTTAGAGCTTAGGTGCCTAAGACTTTTGCACAGTTGTGTATCTCATATAACATCACATTATTTTCATTGTATAATATTGCATTGAATGGTATTGTGATGAATCAAATTGCATTGAATTACACTGCATTGCAAAAGGGGTGAATTGGTAGTTGCTTCATATGTAATGTTAACGTATTAGACTGTCAGCAATGCATCGAGTCATGCATCACATTAGCCTCAGTGATGGAGATCCCTAGTGCTAATTAGTGACATTACATTGCACAAGCATTGTTTATTTTTTCATAGGAATGGAAGTGGGGGCAAAGATTTGTGCACTCAACAAAGTCACAATAATAAAGATGTATTAGTAAGTAGGGCTGTGTATTGGCAAGAACCTTGCAATACAATACATTTCGAGATACAGCGGTCACGATTCAGTATATCGCGATATATTGCGATACTGCAAGCAAAGTGATATATGACGATTTTTCAAATCCTACTATTTAAACACACCACTATATGAACAGGTTTGCCAATGCTTACAATAGCATTGCAGCCTTGTGCTGCTTGTTAATGTTGTAGTGGAGCTGAAAATACAACACTGCCATCTAGTGGTCAGAACATAATGATTTACTGTCTGCCAGGAATTTGTGTATCGATACTGTGTTTTTGAGAATCGATAAAGTATTATGAAACATAATATCCCGATATTCGTTATTTCAATTCTTACACCCCTATTAGTAACACACTATTAACCAAATGGGTCACAAAACCACCTAGCAGCCCACTAGCAACCACCTGGAATACCATAGCAGCTGCCTAGTCATGGCCTAGTAATCATTCTCAAGTTACGTAAGCTGCACAATCACTCTGCGATTTCTTCACATGATGCTCTTTTCCAGTTCTGTGTTTACTGTTCTGCTTTTTCAGAAGTACCTTTGAACCCATTTCAAAAGCTTCTTCCAGGGCTTCTTCGTATGCTTCAGATTCTACTCCCTCTTGCAATATTTCATGTTTTGTTTTTGTGACGCACACAAAGCTGCATTAATTGTATGAAAACTGCTAGACAAGCAAAGTTTATTATGATTCCTATTAACAATGAAAATACAATGAGTGCATTTTCTGCACGTTTCCCAGAAAAGCAGTGATGGCTTTGCTGTTATCTGTCCGCAGAGAAAAACACACACTTTGGCCATACAGTAGGTGTGCCTTGTTTTCCAGGAAACTGATCAAAGCCTTCCTCTTCTCACGGATCAAAACGCCACCGAGAGATATTTATTGCCGTGTTTGGCGTTCCTGCCGACACGTCCTCGCTGGATGGGGAAACGTGTATGTGTGTGTGTGTGTGTGTGTGTGTGTGTGTGTGTGTGTTTATGTGTACTACAGGGCCCTTACCCGAGGGCTGAGCCTGACAGGTTCACACACTGCCCCTTCACACACTCTTACAGACCCTCACAGTGGCGGACATTCATATTTCACCCCCCACCCACCCCTGTAGTGCCTTTGCAACACAATGCATCACATGCTACATATTTTGCTATAGGATCAGTTATCATACACTGTCCATGTTAACAGCTCCACTTACCATATATGTACAAAGTAAAGCACTTTGTAGCACTCTGCGGTCAGGACCACCACACAGCAGGTATTATTTAGGTGGTGAATCATTCTCAGCAAGTCAGTTAATGTGTGTTGTGCTGGTGTGAGTGGATCAGGAGTTTTTAAACACCTCAGTGTCTCTGCTGGACACTGAGAACCAAAAATATCTACATAAACATCAACATGTGGATATCAATATCAACATAAACTGTGCAGCAACAGATAAGCTGTTGTCTCTGAATTTACATCTACAAGGTGGACCAACAAGGTAGGAGTGTCTAATAGAGGGGGCAATGAGTGGACACAGTGTTTAACACTCCAGCAGCACTGCTGAGTCTGATCCACTCACACCAGCACAACACACACCGACACCCCACCACCACATCAGTATCTTTGCACTGCTGAGAATGATCTATCACCGATAATACCTGCTCTGTGGTGGTTCTGTGAGGGTACTGACCCCTGAAGAACAGGGTGAACAGGGGTTAACAAAGAATACAGAGAGTACAAAGTGTCCTGTATAGTATGTGGAGTTGATAAAGTGGACAATGAGGGCAGATATAAAGAGGTGTATGTAATGAAGGGACTGGTGTGTGTGTGTGTGTGTGTGCAACTAAAGATATAATTAATATATACACATGTTTCTCAGACTGTGTGTAGCAGAGAACAGAGGTTATGATTTGGCAGTGTTAGAATGGGCACTGGGCAGGCCAGCTGTGTGGTGAGGTCATTGTTCGGGGACGTGTCACTGTGTTTACTGAAACAGGAATACGGAGCCGCTTATCACTTTTCTCTTTCTTACTTCTGACTCTCACGCTCTTTCTTTCACTCTCATTCTCTCTCTCTCTCTCTGTGTGTTTTTCTGCTTGCCTTTGTTGCTGTCTTGCTTTTCAATTGCTTTTTTTCTTAAACTTTTTCTGTCCGATCTCTCTCTCTTACTGTTTATTTCTTTCTGTCTTTCCCTCAACATCTCTTTCCATTTATTTCTCTCTCCTTTTTTCACTTCTTTTATCTCTTTCTTTTTCTATTTGTATACTCTTTCATTTTCTCTGTGTTTTCTATCCCTATTGTTCTCGCGTTCTGTTTTCATCTTTCGCACTAACACTTTCTTTCACTCCCTCCCTCTTTTTAACAACCTCTGTCTGTTTTTGCCTGTCTTCCTCTTTATCATTCTCTCTCTCATGCTCACTTTTGCTCTCCCTCCTTCTTGCTCCCTCTGATTGGTCCTTTTCAATCTCTCTCTTACTTTCTTTCTTGCTCTCTCTCACTCCCTCCCATATGCTCCTTTTTCTTTCTTTATTTTCCTCTGTCTGTCTTTTTCTCTCATTCTGCTTTCATTGTCTCCATCTTTCTCTAGCTTTTTCTCAGTTTTCAGTTCATTCCCCCCTTTTCTATTCCTCTTCTCACCTTCTTTTATTTATCAGTTTCTACCTCAGTCTATCTGTTATACTCTTTTCTCATCTCTCTCTTGCACACTATCTCTCTTTTTCCGAGCTCTCACTTATGTTTTACTCTCTCTCTCACTTTCACTTTCTTTTTCTTACTCTTTCTCACTCTCTTTTCTCTTTCTCTTTTTTCTTTCTTTTCTCTTTATTTATCTCTCTCTTACTCTTTTTCTGTCTCACTTATTCTCTTCATCATTCTCTCTGTCTTAATTTATTTCTTTCCTTTCTCTCTCCTTTCTTTTGCTCTCTCTTTGTTTCTCTTTCTCTCTCTCTCTCTCTCTCTCTCTCTCTCTCTCTCTCTCTCTCTCTCTCTCTCTCAAACACACTCTCTTTCACACACACACATGAACAAACACTCTCTGGCACCACAAAAGGGACATTTATCACCATGGTGACAACCGCAGAGAACAATACCCACTTTTGGGAAACGGAAGGTCTTCTGTGGCAGATATCATGTTTGGAATATGTTGGGCTTCCTCATGGAGGGCAAAATGGGTTAGTCTGATGAAATCTAAACGAAATTTAAACGTAGTGAAGAACAGTCCCGTGGCCTTTAGGTGTACAGCAACCTGAAAAAGTACTAAACAAATAGTCAGTCTTGTAGAGGGTGAAGTATTCATCACCACTGGAAGAAAGTGTTGCACTGAATTGTATGTAATTGAAAAGTGCACATTATTACCACATGAATAAAGTGAAGAATAACATTACAGAAGAGGCCAGTGACATAACGTTCAATTAAATGTAATGAAATTATGTTCTGAGTTTATGTTATCTTTTACTGTTTAGGGGGGTAGGGGTAATTCTTTTGGTAACAATTAGGTGTGCACTAGATACTATCAAGTGTGCACCATGCAGAGGTAATGTAATGAAGTAATTAAGTACCTTACTTATAAATTTTGGTTATTTATACTATACATTTTCAGACAACTTTTTACTTCTACTCCTTACATTTTCACACCATTATCTGTACTTTCTACTCGCTACTTGTTATACTCTCGTTACTCCTGTTTCATTTCAGCTTGTTTTCATTCATTTACATTCCAGTAAAGGTTATTGATAACATGCCTATGAAGTTTGACTGCACCATTACAATACTTATAGGCAACTAGTCATCATATCTTCCGCTCCATGAAACACGTTTCCTAGCGCATCCCAATTTTATTAACAGTAACATTTTAATATAACATTATAGTCATTATGGCTTTTAGAAAAATGTTTTTGGGGAGGTGGGCTCGTGCACTACAGACCCCCATGGTGCGGCTTTTGTCCCTAATGGCATTTTTTTTACTTTTATACTTTTATACTAATTAGTTTTGAAAGCAGTACTTTTACACTTTTACTTAAGTAATAAGCTTACTTAAGTAATCAAGAGTTGATACTTCAACTTCTACAGAAGTATTTGTAAACCCTTGTATTTATACCTTACCTGAGTAATGAATGTGAATACTTCTGACACCTTTGGCACCATGTAGTATGAGGTGAGCACCAGGTACCATTTGGTCAGTATCAAGTGTGCATCTGCTAATATCTGGTGCTCACCACATACTATCAAGTCTATCACATACTATCACTTTATACTACAGTATGTGGTAAGCATGAGATACAATAATGTGCACACAGGATTCTTTGTGGTGAGCACCATACAGTATCAGCTGTGTGCCAGATACTATATGGTGAGCACCAGATACTACCAGGTGCACATCAGATGCTATGTGGTGAGCACAAGATAGCAATAGAAGGCGTGTCATTGATAATATTTGGTGCACACCCAATACACTATGGAGTGAGCACCTAAAGTCTGGTGCATACCAAAGGCTATCATGTGACCACCGTATACCAAATAATTTTTTCTTCATTGTTATACATCTTTATTGATGGCTTTGCAGGAGATAAAGATTTTTTGAGGGAACATTGTATTTGTATGAGCGTTTTATCTGAATGGCAGCAGGGCCACTTCCCATGGCATGTTCAGAGGACCCTAAGCTTCCCCCGGTCAGCCCCCTGGAGGCAGTGGGCTTCGGGTCTGGACATGTGTATGTGTAAGTTCCCCCTGTAGATTACACCCTGTCCTGGTACAGCCTCTCCTAGCGCTCCTCCACCCCTTCACTGCCCGCTCCCACCTCTCACTGTTTATTCAGCCACATCCTCCACCACTCCAACCCAGTAAAGGCACACACTCATCTGTATCACTCCCTCGCTCCAAATGCTCAGCCACTCCTTTTAGGCAATGGAGAAAGGGATGAGGTGGGGGAAGAATGCTGTAGGTCTGCCCGCCTACATCTCAAATGAATATATTTCTGCTGTCATGAAGCAGTGACCGTTAGAAATGGTCAAAATGAGTTAAATCATGTTATGGCCCAGTCCAGAGCAACGACAACCAACTAAAGATTTTGGACTTTTGCACCATACTGTGAGCTGTGAATGTTTTTTGGACTTCTCTTATAAACTTTCTGAGAGTCATTTCTGAGATACGAAGCATTGTTACCACATTATAGTCACATTATTATGACCACTGCCTATTTTCGACAGTCGCAGCGTGTAAGTGGCTGTGCTGGGCCCACTCACACACGTGGATAACACTCTCAATCAATTTGGGTATGAAGCTATCCTTGCAGGTCATTCATACATGCTGATTGTCTTCTCTGGGGTGGATGGGATCGTCCAGCAAGACAATGCGACCCGTCACACAGCTAGAAATGTCCCTTACTGGTTGAAAGAGCTGACCAAGACTTCCAAGTTCTATTCTGACCCCCTAATTCCTCAGACTGGAACAGTTACTCTGGATATTGTAGCATGCAGTGCAATGTGTAGAACATAATAATACATATTAAAAAAATATCTTTATCTTTTCCATTTGTAAATGCATGGATTTCAGTCTCAGCTCGTGCACTATCTGACACTTCTATCTAGCATAAATAAGTTTGTAATATCAGTGTAAAACTGTCCAAATAATAAAATAAGATACTTTATACACAACCTACAATTCATTTACATATGACCCACTTAAATTATTAACAAACTGACCAACCGTTATATCTCATTAATCGAACGTTTAGATTGGAGGTTAGAATTAGGATTAGTTTGATGTTTTAGGTTTTGGTAGAAGTTAAAGTTAAGGAAAAGTTTGAGTTATGGATGGAAGTTATAGTAAAGCCCAGGTTTTAGTTTTCGATAGACCTTAAAATTAAGGTTAGGTTTAGGTGTGAGTTAAAGCCATGGATAGCTAGTGCAGTGAAGGATTAATCCCTAGAACATCAGTGTAAAAAAAGATTCTGACAATACAAAGTTCTCTGAAATTAGATTGATTCATTGTGTTAATGAGGTAGAAAAGTATAAATAAAGGAGAAAATTGTAGAATAGTATGAATAAAAGAGAACATGGTGAACATTCTAGAACTGTATAATAAGAACATAATGTATAATAATACACATATTATTAATAATAATAATAATAATATGACAATGTATAATAAAACATACCTGATTTATAGAAAGTGTTATTGAACATTCTACAGCACTGTGAATATGGAATTACATTTGAGAACAGTGTAAATGGCAGACAGCACTCTAGAACATGAACAGGGCAGATGTTCCAGAATGGTGTGAATGGAGGAGAACATTCTAAAACACTGTGAACATGGGAGATAGTGTAGAACACTTAACTGGGTAGAATAATCTAGTACAGTGAAAATAGTGTAAAGCATTCTAGGACACAAAAAAGGGAAATATCCTAGAGTGTTCTGAATGGAGGAGATTGCTCTAGAGCACTGTGAACAACTCAAATATTCTAGAATGGTGTGAATGGAGGACAACATTCTAGAGCAGGGGAGAACATTCTAGAACTATGTTAACTCTAAAGAACAATCTAGAACAGTTTAAAAGGAGGAGGGCATTCTAAAACACTAAAAAGAGGAAATATTTTAAAGTACTGTGAATGGAGGAGAACATTCAAAGCACTGTGAACACAGGGGAAAACATTCTAGAACAATGTGAAAGGAGGAGAGTATTCTGGAATATCCTGGAACACTGTTAACTTGAGAGAACAATCCAGAATAGTGTAAAAAAGAAGAGCATTCTAGAACGAAGAGAAAATATTCTACAGCACTGTGAACAGGGTAAAACATTCGAGAACAGTGCAAATGGCAGACATCACTCTAGAACACTGAACAGGGCAGATATTCCAAATCAGGGTGAATAGAGAAGAACATTGTAGAACACTGTGAACTGGGGAAATATTGTAGAACACTTAGCTGGGTAGAATAATCGATTATAGTGGATATTGGAAAGCATAAAGAAGGGAAATATCCTAGAGTGTTTTGAATGGAGGAGAT
Source organism: Megaleporinus macrocephalus (assembly GCA_021613375.1). Taxonomy (NCBI): domain Eukaryota; kingdom Metazoa; phylum Chordata; class Actinopteri; order Characiformes; family Anostomidae; genus Megaleporinus; species Megaleporinus macrocephalus. Next base: position 37,859,116 of record CM038707.1, on the reverse strand, counting down.
GGCTCTACAGCACTGTGAACTGCTCTAATATTTTAGAATTGTGTGAATGGAGGAACATTCTAGAGCATTGTGAGCAGGGAAGAACATTCTAGAACAATACTGACTTTAAAGAACAATCTGTAAAAACAGGACAGCATTCTAGAACACTAAAAAGAGAAAATATGCTAGGGTGCTGTGAATAGAGGAGAACATTCAAAGCACTGTGAACACAGGGGAAAACATTCTAGAACACTGTGAAAGTAGGAGAGCATTCTAGAACAGTCTAGAACACTATAAACTAAGGAGAACAATCTAGAACACTTTAGAGGGAGGAGAGCGTTCTAGAACACTAAAAGAGAAAATATTCTATAGTGCTGTGAATGAAAAGGAGAAAAACCCAGAACACTGTTAATACAGGGGATAACATTCTAAGAAATATTAACTGAAAGGACATTCTAGAACGATGTTAATGAGAGACCGCAGTCTGAATGGGGAGAACGTTCTAGAGACTTCCATTACCAGATGTTAGGAACATTTTGTCCTTCTCCTGTTAGGTTAGCAGTTCTGAGATAATATGTTTTCTTGTAACAGTGAAATTAAACAGAGAAGGTTTCCCCTCAGTCTCACACTGGCCTTCTAATTGCGATATGCAGAGCTGATAGTGTCCACACACTCCCACAGGCAGCAACATGGAGCACGCGGACAGCGTCCTCAGTGGAGACAAGAGAGCTGATTATCCATGCCTGAGCAGCCCCCTCTCTAAGAAACAACTAATCCTCTCCCATAGTCGCTCTGGGGTATGTCCATCTCTACATCTCCTCAAGTGGCCACCATTATCTAGACCCAATCAGAGTGATAATCAAGGGACGACAAGCTTCTTTTTCAACTGGCAAGCCTTATTTTGCTTAGAGACCCTTTAGGCCAAGCCACATGGAAACCTGACCCCCCCACCCCCCTTGCCCGAGCACTTACAAGACCCTGTAGTCACTTAATGAAATATTCATCCTATTGAGAAACCTACAGCACGTGCTTACGAACACCATCAGACGTCTCATTGAGCTAGCAGATGACAAATGAGGAGGAGAAAAAATAGGAGAGATAAAGAGAGAGAGAGAGAGAGATAAAGAGAGAGAGAGAGAGAGAGAGAGAGAGAGAGAGATGGAAACACAGTGATAAGTTACAGTATACTTTAAAAAGATTCCTAAATGCTTCTTGGCTTGGAGGTATACATTCTTAAATCAATACTGGACCCATTACACACATAGAGGTTCTTTCAAAGGATCTTTACAGTAAAGTTCACAGAAAGGTTTCTATAAAGAGCTGACAAATAAAAGGTGACTTTGTATTTAATGGAAGAGAAGATCTGTGAAACATTACGTAGTGTAAGATGGACAGAATGAAAAAGGGAAGGCAAGAGAGAGAGGGAGATGATGAATAGGTTACAGCAATAACTAGAAGTAAATAGATTGATTATAGTCGAAGGAATAGAAGGACAGAGAGCAAGCAAAAGAGAAAAATAAAGAGAGGCAGGCTGTGTAAAATACAAACAGAAAAGAAAGGTGGTATAAAAGAAGGACAGGTTACAGTGTTCATTTGGAGTGGGGGATGGAGAATGTGAAAAAGAACAAGAGAGAAAGAGAGAGAATGTGGTGTAAAAGACGGAGAGGTTACAGGGTTAATTTGGAGTGGAGAATGGAGGATGTTTAAAGAATGAGAGTGAGAGAGAATGTAGAGAGAGAACGAGAGACAGAGAGAGAGATAAAAAATGCACAGGTTACAAAGATCATTTGGAGTGGGGTTGGAGAATGTGTTAAAGAACGAAAGAGAGAGAAGGCGGTGTAAAAGATGGACAGGTTACAGGGTTAATTTGACAAGGTGAATACATGATGTGAAAGTCCGAGAGCAAGAGAAAGAGAGGGTGGGGAGAGAGAGAGAGAGAGAGAGAGAGAGAGAGAGAGAGAGAGAGAAAGAGAGAGATAGATTGGACAGCTTATAAAGGTAATCTGGAATCACCAATAAAAGATGTAAAAAGAAGAGACAGAGAGCAAGAGAGATAGAAAGAGAAAGAGAGAGAAGGGGGATAAAAGATGGACAGGTTACAACAGCAATTTGGAGCAGGGAATGGATGATGTGACATGACAGAGATCAACAGAGAAAAAGAGAGGGGGTAGAGAAATATGGTCACAGTGGAGAAAGAAAGAGAGAGAGAGAGAGAGAGAGAGAGAAGGGTGATAAAAGATGGACAGGTTACTGTGGTAATTTAGAATGGGGAATGAATGAATGTATAATAAGAAAAGGGAGAGAGAGAGAGGGGGGGGATAAAAGAGAGATGGGAGAGGGTAAAACATGAATAGGGTACAGTGGCAATTGCGTAGGGGCTAATGGACATTGTGTAAAGAAAAAAAGAGGGAGAAAAGAGAGAGGAAAAACTGACAGATTACAGTGATAGCTAGAAGTAAAATAGATTGATAATGATAGAATGAAAAGGGAGAGCAACAGCGATAGAAAAAATACAATGGTAAATTATTTCTGGGAAATAAGGAGTGGGGGTAGATGATAGTTATGAAGGGTGAAATAGAGTAAGAGAGAGGGAGAGAAATAAGGATGGACAGATTACTGTGGTAATGTGGAGTTAGGGATGGATGATGCCAAAAAAAGTAAGAGAGGGAGCAAGAGAGATAGAGAGAATGCAATAGTAGCTTTTGTCTAGGAAGTGAGTATAGACGATAGTAATGGAGAAGAGAGAAATCGAGAAAGAGAGAGGGGTAGAGAAACATAGAAAGAGATATAAAGAGAAAGAAGTGGGGATGAAAGATAGACAAGTTAAAAATTGTCATTTGGAATGAAAGATGATGTGATTTGAAAGAAATAAAGATCAATGATACACGATGTAGAGTTAACAGTGGTAACTACTGGGGTGGATGGATGGATGAGGGCAGAAAGGAAAAGGAGAACCAGAGAGAGGCAGAGAGCAAGGAAGATATCAAGAGGTAGTGTAAAAGAAGAACAGGTCAGTAATTATTATAAGAAGTAGTAATGAGTGAAAGATGGATGGTGGTAAAACAGATGGAGAAAGATAATAAAAGATGAACAGGTTACAGCGGTAACTGAAAAGGGGTTGTAGATGAATACAATGATAGAAAGAACAGTGAGAGAGCAAATGATGGCCAGGTTAAAGTAACTGATATGGATGAAAATGTGAAAGCAGAGGGATGGATAGTGGTATGAAGATAGAAAGGGGGGAGAGAGAGAGAGTGAGATAGAAAGAGAGGGAAGCAGGCCGGCCGGCAGACAGGCAGGCAGGCAGGCAGGCATTCAGGCTGGCCTGCACCCCTCTGATAGCAGCGCTCTAATTAATAGGTTATGAAAGCAGATGGAGGATGCGGGATGTCAGGGTCATTAAACTGCCTCCCTGTTTAACCCCCCTCCTCGCTCCCCCCCAAACGTGAGCACACACACATACACACTGCCTCCACCCCCTTTTCCACATCCTCGCCATTCGCTGAAAAACAGGCCTGCTCTCTACAGATCAAAAAGGGAGAGAGAGAGAAACAGTGTGAGAGAGTGTCTGGCAGAGCAGGGCCTGCACCAGACGGGTGGATGGTCGAGTCCCTGGTGGCAGACTTGCACATGACGCTTAACTTGCATTACTGTGGAGTATACGCAGGCGTATCCAGAGAGCCAGATCCGCCAGGAAAAGCCGGATCATTATGGATCTTTGTAATTGGTCATGTTAACCCAAGCCACGGTCATAAACTTATCCTTTTAACCCTAACGCTAACCACAGAAAACACTATCGCTCTGGAGTGTCTCCATACCCGCCGCCTCCTTGGCTCTTGGTCAGACTAAGAGCAAGTGGATGGAACCCAAGCCCTGCTGACCACAGCCCCGCCCTTTAGGAGGCTCATATATCCCCCAACGTTCAGAGTCCTGATGTTAAACGGACATCCAATCTGCTCGCGGCTGTTCTGATAGAGGCTTTTGGCCCCTGTGTCCATTGCAGACACCCAAGCACGGAGGCGGGTGGTGGGGGGGATGGGGATAACTGTCAGTGGGTAAAAACTGTCAAGGGAAAACTGTTTTTCTTTCCATTTGTTGGTTCCATTTCACTGATTTGCCATTTCTTTCCTTTCACTCGTTGGCATTCTTTTATCTTTCATTCTTACATTTTCATTCATTCCATTTCTCACGTTCCTGGCTAAGAAAGATTTCAAGGACGCTTTGCTACATTTTGCAGTCGTTAACTCGCTCAATTGTTGCTTTCATGCCATTTCCACATCTTTCATCTTTATCTCTCAATATTCCTGTCTTTCCACCCATCGTTGCCATCGCCTAGCTTTATTTTCGGACTCCCTCTCTTGCATTTGTGGCCTAGAAAGATTTCAAGGGCAAACTCTTTGCCGTTTTTCTTTGTGCTTCTTCCTTTTTCTTTGCCGCCCCCGAGCTTTATTTTTCGATTCCCTCTCCTGCGTTATTAGCCTAGAACACTTTCAAGGATGAACGCCACTGCTGTTTTTCTTTCCACTGGTTTCTTCGGCTACTTTTGCCTTTCCTGGCTTTCTCTTCTCCTTTTCTTTGGAGTCCCTTCTTCTTTCCTTTCCTAGCCATCTTTGCTATCCCCTAGCTCTCACGCTATTTTTCTATTCCCTCTCCTGCGCTCCCGGGCTAGAAAGATTTAAACCGCAAACAGACCACCACCGCGGCTCTTCTGCTCTAGCCGAATCTCACAGGAGTCAAAGCTCTGAAATCAGCCGAGAAATCCAGCACTTTGCCAAAGAAGTGCTCTCTGGCCGCTTCCCTCTTACGGGAAGTTGACTGGCGGCCCCAGAGACTGGCAGAGCGAAACCATGCAACAAGTGCTGACCTCTGCTGGGCAGTGGGTGAACTGCCTGTACCGTGCCCCTAAAAAAAAAAAACACCCATTCCATGCAGCGCAGTCTCATCTGTGTTTGTGTTATGAACCTCAGATGGCACACACACACACGGGCGAGTCATGATCCTTCATCAAAGGAGGAGCAGCTTTGCCAGATGATTCCTGAAAATTGCAGGCTGTGTCTTCCTGTAGCTCCCAAATTACACATCATCAGCTAATGAAGGAGCAACATGTCCCCGCTACGTGTGGCCCACCAGCATCTGGCTGGGTGAAGCACTCTTCAGGTGGAGCTGCAGCGTGGGCGGCCCACGGGGCTATACGAGCTCTGGAGAGTGAAGCTGAGAGGCACCGTATTGCTGAAAACAGCAGCCAGAACACTCTCGTTCCCACATGCCTCCACCCAATCAGTATAATGAACACACACATACACACACGCACTCTCACGCATGCACACCCACACACGACTGTGGAGCGAGATGATGATGATGATGATGGCTCTAGAATAAATTCTTAGCACTAGACTCGCTCATGCGGGGGTGGATTGTGGCTGCGAACGAGACCACGAGTAGGGGACGGGGCCCGAGAATTGGGATGGGATCTACTCGGCGCTGTAAATGAGCCCTTCTCCCAAGTTAATTATTCACATCACCCAATTCATTATGAAACAATCCGAAATCCAACGCCAGTCCGGTAGGTTTGGCGGTTGCCTAGTAACAGGTGACCCATATTAAATGCCACCATTGTCGCCACGTAAGCAGAGAACCCGGCTTCCCATAGGGCCCCCCCCAGGCCTCCAGGGGATTGCGGCAGAGAGTAAACAAACAACGGCCATATCATAACATTTGTTTTGAGGTCGATCACACGGCGTAAACAAGTACGGCGAGTGAATTATTCATTACCAGCGAGTGAGAACGTCTCGCTCGAGTGAAACCCGTTAGCGCTCGCCGTGAGGGGAGCTTAAAGAGAGCGCTGGGAATTTCGATACCTACGCTGAGGGGCGTTTAGACAGCAAGTGAAATGAAGCACGACGTGCTCCTTCATCAAGTCATGCTGGGTACTACAGCTTGGATGGTGTTGTCACAGTGGAACCGTAAAAAAAGGTTTGAGAGAGCAATGCCGCAGAACAAGGCCGCCCAAACTTTTCGTGTTGAGGGGCCAATGCTTCCACGTAGGCCAACCCACTTCATTGTTCTAAAAATGTTCTGAGAATATTACTCACATGTTCTGTTAACATTTATCAGGAAATCTTTTTGGTAACACTTCCTATAAATCCTGTATTTGAATTGCTATTTGTTAATATAGCATTATGTGGCATAAATAACAAGCATAACTGCTCTTAAGTAGTCATAATTACTTGTATAACATTTTTATAAAGCAAGAGTATATGACTCATTTGTTCCAGTTGCCAGTGAGATAAACAATTCAAACTCTGTCAATCTCATTCTGTGTTGTCCATAGAAAAACATGTATATCCATTTTTGTTTGGTGCATATCATTCAAACACAACAGCAGCTGTTACACTGTGTGAAGATTTCATAATAAAAAGATCAATGGAAATGCTCCAAAATATTCTGGTTCCATTGACTTTAAAAGTAAAGTAAGTTGTGGCCCTGTAAAGAGCATTTTGGAGATACTTGTAATTTATTACACAACGATGATATGAAAGTTTTTTTTGATATTACGAAACATGTTTAAGTGCTTCCCGTCCTGGGCCATTCTGAGTGGAGTTTGCATGTTCTCCCTGAGCTTTAGTGGATTTCCTCCGGGTACTCCGGTTTCCTCCCACAATTCAAAGACATGCAGTCAGGTTTATCGGTCACTCTTAATTGCCCTTAGGTGTGAGTGAGTGTTGGCCATGCGATGGACTGGTGAACTGTCCATGGTGTACCCTGCCTTCGGCCAATGACGCTGGGATTAGCTCCAGCCCCCGTGACCCTGACTAGCGGGATAAAGCAGCAGATGATGGATGGATTGATGGATGGATGGATGGATGATCAAGTGCTGCTTCTCTATAGCCAAGACAGTAGCCATGGTAGTTCTGATGGGTCCAGGCGTTATAAAGGAACCCCGTTACAGTCCATTACCATGTTCACGTTTATAGTTTTCCAATTGGTGTACATTATGATGCATTATGAAACCTAACATTACACAGTGAAATTCTCTTGCTTTGTAAAGTGTTATGCATGAAATTAAAGTTCCTTTAAGCAATTGCCCAGGTATTAAGCTACTATGCATGCTATATAATGCCTTATGGATGTGTTTATACTGTGCACTGTGAATACTGGCTTCACAGGAAGTGTTACTTCTTAAAGAAAAGATTTGGAGATTTGAAGTATGGTTGGTATAGTGTAGTGGGTTACACCTCTGCCATCAACGCTGTAGATCAGGGCTCAATTCCCCTATGTGGGCAGTCACACTACACTATACCAGTATGGCTCCTACACTGGCCTTATCTGTAAGATGCTCTTCAAGTCTGCCAAAATGCTGTAATTGTATGTAATGGAATGCAAAGTGCAGAAGAACATATTTAGAACCAAACAAGTGGATGAATCTCACTTTTCCGAACACACTGGCAGAGAATTTGAAGAGATGCCAAATGAAAAACTGGTAAAGTGTGAGTCAGAGGATGTGAGTAGATGATCTGCTTGTCATCATAGGTTCATCAGTATATTGTTAGTTTTGCATTCAAGACCTGAACATCTAAATCAGACCTTCTTTTCGAGCCTGTGCATGTGACATCAGTATGTGTGAAGATGAATAACAAATAACTCCAGGTGCGAAATCCTGTGGGGTGGCTCTGAAGAACACTCTAAAAAGAAACCCTGCAGTACATGTTTCTATAAATGATCATTTCTATAAATGAGATGTGTGAATGTGAGGAGTCACATTTACACATGTAAAGTCTAAAAAATACTCTGTACTAAGGTTCTGTAGCCAAGAAGGACTGTGTTTTTTTATATCATGGAAGATGAAATGCTACACCTTTTTAATTAAAGAGAGGGATGTAGTATGGAAACATTTAAAAGATTTAAAATGTACTATGTACTATGTCCTGTCCATGAAGCCCATATATGCAAAGTAAGCTTCAAAACAGCATTTTTAATTGATTGTTTTTGAATATGCATATATCCACCTATTCAAACTAACCATCTATTTACAACCAAGTTGTTTTTTCCGCCTGGATGAAGAGCAATACACCGCAGCCAATCTGTCGAGAGCTTATTTTCATACAATTCTAAAGGCACTGGCAACAAAAACAGGGACAGAAGTTATGTAAAAATGAATTTTGGTATGTCAAAACAAATCAATGCTGTAAGTGGACGACAAAAAAAAAAGATACAAATAAAAGATATAGAGCCTTTACAAGGCTTTTCATGTAATTTACCTGATTATTTATTGATGGACAATGTAACATATTTAAATGTCCTGATGACCGTAATCAACTATGTACTGTGAGGACTGTCATTAGCAGTGTTTCCTCCCAGCCTCCTACTACCTGACTTGACCCATCTCCACTGCCGCACAGCACCTACACTGTGTCCTGTTTCTTCCTGATAAACATCGGAAATGAGAGACAAACAATCCCCACAAAATTAGCTTCCCTGTTTTTTCTTTTTCCTTTTTTCTACTTTCGGTAAAAACAAGCTCAATGTGGGCGCATGTTGGGGTACATCCTGCCGCTGATGTGTGGAGGTTGGAGGCAGTCAGGAGCATGCACCTACCCAGTACATGGCCTGAGAGAGAGAGAGAGAGAGAGAGAGAGAGCACCGTGTGACCAGACGGCTGGTTCCTTCCTTGCCAGCCTGAGAAACAGGAAGCTCAGCTCGTTGTTCCTCCATTATTGTGACTAACAGGAAATGCAGAGGTCTTCAAGGAGGGGGCGGGGGAATGGGACTGGAGCTGGGATGGGGGGGGGCGGGGGGGATCGGTGGTGGAGAGCGGCCTTTCAGCATCAGTCAACAATCGCTCTCAGTCCACAAACAGGGCGTTGCGGTCAAAACAGTTGTGTAACTGCGAGCAGAAAGCTGACAAGGGCACCCAGAGTTGAAAAACTCTTTGAAATCATGAAACAAACAATAAGGGCTTTCGAATGGAGCGTGGAGTAGGGGGTGATGGTGTGTGTGTGTGTGTGTGTGTTTGGGAGCGGGGGTTGGGGGGGGGGGTAGGGGGTGTATAGTGAATTTAGTCATACCCTCATACAGTGTAGTACATTATGTGTACAGCATAAGCAGAAGCCTTTACTGTTCCATAGCAAGTTCTTGGTCTGAGGTTTCGACAACTTCAGAAGCAAATGGTCTCACTTTAAAGGGTTCATGTCATAGAAAATAGAACATTTCTTTGAATAAAAGAGAATCAATTGAATCTATTGTGTTTGTGAAATTACAAAAAACAAATACATTTATCTATATCCACCTGTTCAGCCTACAGCAATTTAGCCCCGCCCACTCAAGAGTGGTCAGGAGAGGTCATTTGCATATATACAGTACTGTACATACTGTCACCTAAGCTCATTGTTTAAAAGCATTTATCTTAGCAATAAGTGCATTTTCAGCAGTAAGAACACCAGATATCATTAAAACAGATGCAAATAAGCATAAACACAATACAAAATAACAAAAATATCTTATTTAGAAAGAAGTAGATAATATAGTTCAGTTACAGATTTCTCCTAGACGCTCCAGACATTGTATGAATTTATTAAATTCCTTGTCCAGCAATCTTGATTTAGCCTAATGAAGTACTGTGTAGTTAAAGCAGGTTTTAGGTACGAACTGTAAATAATACTGGGTTGTTAGCATGAGGAAAATCCTGGAAAAGGTTAAACTAACACACTGACATTTATACTATTAATACTATTTGAATATTTGAAAAGTGTTAAAAAAAAGTTTGCTGAGCAAACAAAAGCTTTTTTTGTACAGTGCTGTGTGTATATATATCCAGCTCTGGAATAGTCAAGGCTTATTGTAAGCATCGTGGATGAGATGTGCTACCAAAAATACATTGTAACAAATAAATGTGGAGGATAGAAACATACACCCAAGCATTATCTAGGTATATGATAACAGGTCTAATATTATCTTATTTTAGTAACATCACACCTGCAATGCTTGGAAAGACCTGTTATCCTCCAGTTAATGGTTATGTTGACATACAAAGATTTTTACTTATCCAAATTCATTTCATTCCAATAAAGACTTCTTAGCACTCTACTCAGCACTCAGTTTACACACACACTACAAGTAATCAGAGCCAAAATTACGTGCATGCCTAGAGTACCACTTAGTGTAGACGTTACAACGAGCCTCACGAGAGTCTAGTCAGATTGAGTGAGACCAGCAGCAATGCACAATTTGAGAAACTTCCATCCATATTTAATGTGCTCTACAGTTGGTTTAACCCACCGTCTCTCATTTGCTCCTATATTTGCCTGAACAGCTCATTATCATAAGCCTTATGGTCGTCCATCCTGCTAACAAGTTTTAATTGAGCTTGAAGTATAACCTTTGGCTTTTTTACAGACCAATTTCTGTCTTGCCATTTTGAACACTATAAACTTTCCCTATGACATACATGCACACGCAAAGAGCATATTTTGTTACTGCCTAAAGAAAAAACAAGCATCTTCAAAATAGTAACTGTACAGGTGAGAAAAAAACCTTCACTTTTAATGCAAGTCAATGGAACCAGGATTTTATCTGAACTATTTTGGAGCATTTCTATTGGTCCATCCATCATGAAATTTTCATACAAGGTAAATAACAGCTGGTGTGTTCAAATGAGGTAGAAAAATAAAAATCAACAAAAATGGAGATATGCTTTTGTTTGGACAGCGACAGTAGAATCTTTCCATTTGGAAATGCAATCAGATACACATATTTACATACATTTCTATCTAATACATTTACAGGATTGTACACCTTGTTTAATTGGATACAAACTGGCCCTAATCAGACTAGTCTAGTCCAATAAAGGTATATACTTGGTCAGTTAGTTAGTCTTTGAAATATATTGTATTTATTTCTTTATATTTCCACTTTTTACTGCAGAAACCACGAAGTTTTCTGTTCTGTTTGTGCACAAGGAGAATAAATGTATTGATACTAGCTTCAGAATCCAATTGAAAAGAAAATCAATGTTATCGCTCTTGCCTAATACGTGACACATTGTGCAGAAGCTGAAAGCAATGCACATGCTGTATTTCCAGCTTTCAGATAATTGAAATCGCTGGTGTACGCTTCCCTGCAGACTCCGCTCCTGCTGTATCAGCTCAGCCTCTCTGTAGATAAGTGATTGCTTGAGCATCATCTTCAGGGGGTCTGAGGAGCAGCAGGTTGCCTTGGGAACCGTCTTCTCCTAGCACCTAATCCCCCACGTGCTTTCTCTGAGAAAGCCCTGCAATCCCCCCAGTCCTAGCCCACCCAATCTCCCAAACACAAGATGTCCACATAAACTGCCCTAATATCTCTCACCATTACTGCATGCTGAGACCTTTTTGGCTCCAGCCGTTGCTATTTCTTTCTGAGCAGTTTGTGATTTCCTGTTAGAACTGTATGTTTTCAGATACATTTTAGACACTGGGACCCAAGATGAGGTTAACGCTGTAGGCTTGTTAAGTATAGTTTAATAGCTCCCTTAAATTCATTAATGAGCTTTGTATTCTTCAAACATGTGGAAAAAAGCATGAAAGTGCCAATTTTCTATGCATTTAATTCATTCACAAACCATTTTGGACCACCCTCCCTTTACACACAAGCCCCCAGGACATAAGTGAGTATTCTAGATGCTCTACTGCCCTCCAATGGACACCTATCCAACAGCGCGTTTGGCTGTATCCTGCTGAAACTATTCTAGGGCTGTAAACATTTCACAGTGCAGCCTAGACGTTGAGTATAAACTGTTATTCTCATTGTATTCACCTTGCAGTTCTGTGTGATACAGATGAGAGCAGGGTATGAAGCATAGACAATTAATTTTAGTCCTTTGAGTCATTTCGTTTCAAATGCATTGGTTTGTTCAATTCCATGCTCAATTGAGGACGAATCTGTAAACAGCTCATTCTTCCAAACATTATGTCCACTTTTATCCAATTACACAGCAAAGAAATCTATTTAAACTAACATCTCCAACAATAATCAAATTGTGCATCATGTTTGTAAAGGTGAGTGAGGTTCCCAGATAAAGATCTCTTGGTCTAAGCTAGTTCTGCCTATGAGAAAAATGACTTAGGTTTATAGAAATCACTGCTATTACATCTCGTGTTTAACCCTGAATGTTGCTGCATCCACAGAATGACTGGATCATTTTGTAGGTTAAATACATATAATGCTACATTCTGCAAGCAAGCAAACACTCCTGCCTGACTGAGGCGACATGAACGTGAGTCTGGTACTGTAATTTAGCTCTATTATATAACAACAGCAGCTATAGTCTAGTACTGCCAAAGCAACTTAACTACTCTGACGGCAGTGGCCAATGATGGCAATTCAAGGTGCAGCAGTGTCAGTTTCCATGTAGCAAATGACATCTGGGGGTAAGGAGGACATGTCACATGTTTCTACAGAGGAATCTACAGAGGATATATATATATATATATATATATATATATATATATATATATATATATACACACTACCGCTCAAAAGTTTATGATCACTTTAAAATTTCTTTAGAATTCACAAACAATATTGTCCATTTTATAATTAATTTAAGTGTATAAGATGATTTTTAAAGAATAAAAATTTTGTATTAAAGCCTATTTTTGTATAGAGGCTTATTTTGCATATAGTCCTATTATCAGCAATTCTCAGTCCTCTGTCTAAATCTCCTGGTACGACCGCCAATCCAAGTTAAGGATGTTGTTGGGCTAATTGGTTGTTAGGACACCCTTGCTGATGCACAGCTGAAAAACATTCTACTAATAAGTGAGTATAAAAGGGAGAACAACATTCTAGGTTAGTTTAGTATCTGAAGCATCAGCAGTTGATGGCTTGCTGACCGACTCAAAATGGCCAGAAAGAAACAACTTTCTTTAGAGACCCGTCAGTCCATTGTTGTGTTAAGGAAGGAAGATACTCCATTAAAAACAAGAAAATTTCACTGTGATCCCAAACTTTTGAGCGGTAGTGTGTACTGGGTTTAATGTGTTTTTTATATTACTTTTTTTTATAATACATTCTTTTTCCCCCCAAACATCATCTTAAACCTCATTAAGTTCTTCATTTGGACATGATGCTGACTAAATGGTGGTCTATACCTATTATCTGATCCTGCAGCAGGCTATTTAATCCAAACCCTGCAATTGTCAGAAAAAATTGGGACTTCATAAAGCATTCATTATAGCACTGATTTAAGCATATCTGTTTTTTATATCTGCAATCACCCAAGTCTCTGTAATAGAACTCACCAGCAGAATAATCAAACACTATGCAATGTCTAAAGTTGTCCATGCCAATGCAAAGGCAGTACACTGCACATAATCTTGTGATTACTGGATGCTTATAAAGATTAAATATCACTTTATAGATATATTCAATGCCTATGCATGTTATGATTTCCTTAAGTAGGTAGCATTCCAATAAACTGTTATGGGACGCAGCAAGCCTGGAACGAATTTAAGAAGCCGAGTGGCTTTCTTAAGAACATCCAAACATCATTTCCTGATGAACTCATTTTTCATCTGAGGAACCAACAGTGATAACACGCCCTCCTATTATTCCTTTCTTTCCTTTCTTTTAGCCTGAAGTTTCCAGTTTTTATTGTGTTTTAGAGTATGCTGAAGAAACACACACCAGTATTTGCTATCACAGATGACTTCATTGCTTCAGTGACAAATGAACTGCACAGTCAAAGGCAGTAATTAAGAAAGTAGGTGCACCACAAAGCAGCAGATGATGGGTTTAGAAGGAGTGACCCCAGTAAAGGTCAGCAGGCTGGGGGCAGGTGTGCGTGCAGCAAGGGGCAGGTGCTGCGCAGTGCAGTAATGTCACGTGGAGTTATTGTGGGTCATGGGAACGAGGCCATGTTTATGTGACAGGGCTTCCTATCTGAACATGCCCTGCTCTCTGGAACCTTAATGGCTTCCCCTTTCCCAGGCCCGACTGATAAAGCAGCGGGTACAGGATTCCAGCGAGGCCCTACAGAGATTACATACATCAGCCTCAGCACAGTATCAACTCTAATAGCACAGACACAAACAAACACCTTAAGTTAAGCTTGTGGGCTTAAATACTTGTGGTCTTAAATGCTGGTTTTCTATACATGAGATTGTAATGATACATAAGGCATTGTCCAAATAAAGCCTTTAATTTAAATTATTTTTTTTTAATTAATATTATTTTGTTTTTTATTGTATGCTTTATTGTGGTTGTATGATTTGTCACCTATAACTGATATAGGTGGAATAGTTTGTCCATATATATATCATAGATGTCCTTATTATGTTATTGTTTGAGCTGCCTGCGAGCGTTTAGATATATTGATATAGTGAGCTCTAAAGATGGGATGTTTTACTCCACTGGGTGGCGCTCTGGTTTCTCTCACAGAAATTCAGCACTGGTGCTGATACAGTTTAACTGAATACCCTTCCACTTGCTTTCACAAGTGATACAATACCTTTATTATACCTGTTGAAAATGTATCCAAAAGACGCATTTAAAACATTTACTGAATGACCTCCCCACTGTCCACTACCTTAACACCATTAGGGTGACTTGTTAAATTCTGAAGACCATGCATTTGGGATATGTCAGTAAGGTAATTGATGCCATTACATTTACAATACAGTACAAACAGTTCTAGCAGGTCTACGAGGAGCCACTGTTTTAAAATACCATCTCGGCTGTGTGGACTACACAGTTGCGCTGAAATCAATTGAATAGGTGAGGAGGGAAAAAAGCCTCTGCTAAATTCCTTTAGCCTGGAAGATGCATTCCCAGGCGTTGGTTAGATTTAAGTGAACAATCCTAAAATCGATAAGCCTGAAGAGAGAGAGGAGAGAGAGGGGGCTAAAGGGTAATTTCCCCCGTGAATGGGCTGCTAAAGGTCATAGACCTTCCCCCTTCTCCATTAATCAAACCACTTTCTCTCCCTACGTCTTTCCATCTCTTCCCGTCTCCTAATCAAAACAAGCATCCGTCTCTGCATACTGCACGTTCTGACATGTATGAATCAAAGAAATGCTAATATAGACCTGATTAGCGGGGTTTTCACTGATGTACCTGTACGTCAGGTCAGCTTTTCTGATTGGTGTTCTCCTACACAGAACAAGATAAACAAGAGTTGATTTTCATAATAGGCTATACAACACTATGGCAATATATAAAAACCCATGTGACAACATGCATCTAGTCTATTGGAATCATTTCTAGAAAATAATGTATGGAAAATTGTACGAATAAACCAATGATGGTTCCTTAAGGCAGTGGTTTTAAACTCAACTCCAGTCCAGATCTCAAGTGAAATGCTACCAGGTGTTCTGAGCTGAAGGGTTTACGGACAGTGCCTTCTGAGAGGCAGGGCTCAGAGTTTTGCAATCACCAATTCGTAAGCAAAATAATGGAAAATGATGTTGGCTCACTGTATATGGTTCTTGGTTGCTGAACCTAATCTCAAACCACCCAAAACCAAGATGCAAAATACAGAGGCCTTCTAATTAGGAGGAGGGAAGGGGTCCCTGATGCTGTCAGTTAGTAGAAAATAGACATTAAGCTACTAATTCAAGGAAAAGGTCATTGATTAGCTTGCATTACCCACAGTTGGCAAACTTCTAACTTCGATAATCAAGTTATAAAATAAATAAATTAAATGGGAGAAGGACCCCGCCCATACTCTATACGCCCTTTCTATATATAATATTTTATATAAACCTCTCCTCTGCCCTCACCTTCTTGTGACGAAATTCGTAACCCACCACCTCCAAAATCTCACTCACTCTTTGCTTAGCAAGTGGGGGCCGGGCTTCAAACTCCAGCCCCAAGTTTCTCAGAGCTTCTCTTCCTTGCCCTGCCTTAGTGGTTTGTAAATTGGTGTTTTTAATTAACTAGAGCTGCAACACTAATCTGACTCTGGATGGCGCTGCAGCAAATTGGTTGACTCAGTTGGTGCTTCATAGCCTACCAACTGTTCTCAGAAACTGTCCCAGAAGCTGATTTGTAAATCCGAAAACAGGTCCAATTTTCCAGGAGTTTGGTGGAAGGAGTGAACTGTTACTTGTTTGTCAGAAAGATGTTGTGTAAGATTACCAAACTGGAGGGAAGCATTTCCAGAACTGTTAAACCAAATTTTTGTTGCCATTGAAGCTAGAATCAGTACTGCTACAGTGAGTAAGTTAGCCAGTGTTGGAATAGCCAGCCAGCCAGCCAGCCAGCCAGCCAAGATGGTATCCCCAGAATACGAGTGAGTATTTTATACACTGCCCAAATTTTAAACTGACCTTCCACCCTGACTCTAAGCCTCACCCTGGTACTAATTCTTAGCCCAACATCACTGAAAATGAACTAACATTTGACAGATTCGTTAATAAACTAAACATCTATACATAAACTATTGGGGGCCAATCAGTGCATTATTGTAGCCAATTGGTGGCCACCTAGTGTTTGACCTGGTTTTAGCCCACAGTGTTTAGCAAACACTATGACTGCTGAGTTGCAAACTTTATTATATTATTCAAATGTGAGAGTAGAACATCCACTTTGAGTGACGCATCCTAAAATTTTGAGCTATCAAACGAAGCGGAGCAGAAAACAAATACTCAAAACACGTTAGAACTTGATGTCCTGCAGTAGTGTGACAAAACAAGGTACAAGGGTGCAAACAGGTCTTTATCGACAAACCAATTTAGGGCTCTATGTCAGAACTGTCAAAACTCTAGTTGGCCTTTCACAGGTGTGACAACACAACAAGATATGTTTCCAGCCCTCTCCTGATGAGCGTGTCATACCACAAGAAATATGTGTCACCAACTATTGAAGGATAGAAAAAGAATTTGGCGGCTGCTCGGTCTAAGCTTGTTCTTGCACTGTGCAACGGTTTTGATTGCCCTGAAGTGATATTAATCATAACTGTTTTATGCAGCTGCTCCACTGGACTCCTACCCCACCGCTGCACCTCATTCGGGCCAAATCCATTAGCATAGCAACCCTGCTGCTATGCAGGCATTCGTTAATGAAATGTCGATATGTCCAACCATCCACTCTAATCAGTGGCTAATTGAGAAAGTGATAGATGAGCAGAGACAGTTTAGCTCCCACGGAGTATTGAGGCCTACCTTTCTTTTATTGAAAACAAAGCAGTGGAAATGCCCAGAGTGATTCGAATTGGACCATTAGCCTTTTATCTCGAGTTCGTTGACCTGCTGTCAGGTGGCCAAACCTCTGCTGCTGGATTCCTTTCTCATCAGCTTGGAGCAGGCTTCCAGCTCCAAACCTACTGATTGTCTCATCAAAGGGCGTGTAATTGCAATCAGGTCCAGAAAACGTGGCGTTCTCTACACAAAACCTTAACAACAAGCGACAAGTGAGCAGGCAAGTAAACAGATGGGCTATCGGACAAACTGACATAATTTTAGGATATCTTAAACAGCCAGTGATTGCGGGGTGAGAGAGAGAGAGAGAAGGTGGCAAAGAGGAGATGGTGGAAATCCCCCTACAAACCGAGACCTTTGGAAGGAACGTCTACATCCATGGCTTTGCGACTGCGGTCATTAGAAGCTGCACAGTGGTAATGAAGCAGGAAAGGTTAGTGACCTCAGGATCAGTTAATTGGCGCACAAGTTGTTAATGAGGAGTGGTGAGAATCGGTCTGCAAATGTCAGCTACAGCTGGCCTAGTCCAGCTGAGGGGAAATGTCAAGACATGTGTGAGGAGGGGATGCAGGAGAAGTAATGGCAGGAGGAGAGTGTCACCACAATCAAAGTGGTCCTCTTCTTGGTTGGTGTGGCCCTCTTGTTAGCATCGACCTTTCTCGATGAATATGATTAGTGGGGTCTCATAAATGTGTCATCATCTATAAGTGTTTAACTATAAGCTCTAAGCATTTGTGGATAAGTGGATTACTTAGCCCATATGAAATGCATATACATTTACACTGATGTTGACAGGAATCCTGATAGGTGTTCTCGTCGTCAGACAAGCTCTAATTAAACTTTTTCCAGCTGGCAAAATTAGCACTTCTGGGCTTCAAAGTGAACATCATTTGCAGCATTCTCACTTCCTTCATCTTAACACTTTAAAGTGTAAAAGTGTTACCTGGGTACTGCAGGTGCTGTACAAAAGTTTTAGGCACTTGAGGGACATTACTATACTAAAAAGTTATTTTTCCAAACTGGAAGCTTTTATTTGCTCAGCAAACACTTTACTTTTTAAATATTTAAAGAGTATTAATACAGTAAGTAGTAGTTTTACATATCAGTGTGTTTATTTAACCCTTTCCAAGCCCTTTCTAACCCTTTTCATTGCTGCTGAAGGAACTGAATAAATTCATACAGTCTTGGGCGTCCAGGAGAAATAAACTTTGTTCTGTAAACTGGAGCTCAAGATATGATCTACTTATTTCAAAATAAGATATTTATGCTACTTTGTGTTGTATGTATGCTTATTAACCTCTGTTCTAATGACATCTGGTGCTCTAACTGGTGAGAATAGATGTATTGAGTTACAGTATAGGTGTCCAAGGCTTTTGCACAGTAGTGTATATAAGGAACAGTAGGAAGTGTGGTAAGATTTATGGTTAAAGGGGAAGCGTTCATAAGGCTGTAGTGTACCTACATAAGCCTTTCATGACAACTGACATAAAACTATATGGGCCTTTCAGTAACACTACTGTAGGGTACTGTTCATAAAGCTACTGTACATGACCCCTACATAAGCTTGTCATGACAACTGATTTAACTATCACACTTACAAAAGGTGGTTCTTATGGGTTTTATATGGAATCATAAACACATATATGATTAAAAAGAGTTCTTTGCATCATGAAAGGGTTCTACATAGCTTTAAAAAAGTTGTTATGATATTAACAATACAAAGAACTCTTTAGTCATACAAAGGGTTTTTTGAGTGTTCATGGTTTTATATAGAACCATTTTCTTTGTCAAACAGTATTAATACAGTAAGTAATGGTTTTACATATGTCAGTGTGTTTATTTAACCCTTTCCCAATATTATTAAAAGAATCATTGAGGAACTATCATTTTAAATATGATAGGATTATCATTTGCCATGAAAGGCTTATGCAGGTGTCCAATAGCTTTATGAACAGTGCAGTAAAGTGTTATTGAACCTTCTACCAAATTAATTTCTAATGTTTAAATAATGTTTAAATATATAATATTTATAAAGATGCTGACTTTTAACCCCTTGGCAAAGACTTATTTTAAGTGAGACTGCATCTCTGTCCCTGATTGTAAACGTTTTAGAAGTGACAAAATAGAATGTTTAACCTATTGTTTTAATTAAATAAAATTAATTAAGGATTAAGGCACAAAATTATAATTAGGTCAGACTTAATTAAAAATGTGTTATGTGACTGTATCACAATGCAGTGGAATCATCTATGTGGACTTTTATAGAGGATTATTTGAACAGCAGTATTTGTCATATTACTGGCTGAGGTGATATGCCATCCAAGTAAAGAGGATAAAACACTCTTAATGCCAACTGGGGCCTGCTGGAATAAGGCAGTATACAAGTTTATGTATGTTTATGTCACGTGCCCTGAAACCCTTATGTAAGTGTCATGTAGCTTTACGAATGCTGTCCTTCACTGCCCTTCAAGTGTTACTGAGTTATGCAACATCACACATATTTTGCCTTGTAGTACACTTCATCAATGATAGTTACAGTATCATCTACGCTAATAGGATCATTTATTGATTATGCAAGTCTTGTGGTAATAAGGATGCATACAAATGACTCAATTACTGATTATATGTAAATGAGCTATGTTCTGTTTGGCTGCCTTGTATTATGTCTTATTCTAAAATCACAAACACTTCTTGTTACTTTAGTGAAAGTGGGTGGGGCTAAACTACTGTAGACGGAATAGACGGATCATTATACGTCACAGAAAATGAATACAAAATGGGTTGTTTTTTGTAGATTAGCTAGTAGATGTATGAATAAACACTAATGAGTACATTTTTCAGAAAAATAATAAGATAATTTGATATTTTATGACTTGGGCCCTTTAACCTACTGAACTGAATGTACTTGGCGTGTAGTGAAAGAAATAATAGGGTATTAAATGGCACACATTACTGAAGAGCACAAAAGGGTGAGATATTTTAATTTAAGAGTCAGAGAGACAGACATAGAGAAAGAGAGATTCTCACTATCTGAACATTCAGAATTGTAATAGCAGAAATACATCCTGCACTAGTCAGCATCCGTGCCAAATCCAACGAGGACACTTATGGAAATAGAATTGATACCATGCTAGTCTAACAGCACAATCATGCCAGCTTCTCTTTAGCACTGCATCAGATATTCTCCTTCAGCCGGTACAGCCGTTTCTCTGAGAGGAGCATAGATATTAGAGAAAACATGTTTAGCCCTTTAGAGGGTATGTCATTTGCATTTAATCACACAAAGAGCACATCTAAACAACAGCAGAAGAAAAGGGCTGATACTATTTCAGGAGTGCAGCTGGTGAAAGGCTATCATTACCCTATCTCAACACAAGCACTTGCTTGCTTTTAACACTTTTCTGTCATTATCTCATTTTTTCTAACATATCTCTTGGCCTTATAACACACTGGGGTCACTGGCATTCAACTCATCCTCAGATGCATATTACTCGTATTTGTATTGCGCCGTGCATGGAGTTCAAACCTTTTTTGTGCTAATCTTATTAATATAATGACTGAGCATTCCATTTAGTCACTACCAAAAAAAAAGTGACTGTTTTGGTAATAACTGTTTCGGTTATGACTGTTTTGGTAATAATTGTTTTGGTAATAACTGTTTCGGTAGTGGCTGTTTTGGTATTAATTGTTTCAGTCGTGGCTGTTTTGGTCGTGGTTGTTTCAGTCGTGGCTGTTTTGGTAATAACTGTTTTGGTAGTGGCTGTTTTGGTATTAACTGTTTCGGTCGTGGCTGTTTTGGTAATAACTGTTTCGGTAGTGGCTGTTTTGGTAGTAAGTGTTTTGGTCATGGCTGTTTTGGTAGTAACCGTTTTGGTCGTGGCTGTTTTGGTAGTAACTGTTTCGGTAGTGGCTGTTTTGGTAGTAAGTGTTTTGGTCATGGCTGTTTTGGTAGTAACCGTTTTGGTCGTGGCTGTTTTGGTAGTAACTGTTTCGGTAGTGGCTGTTTTTGTAGTAAGTGTTTTGGTAGTAACTGTTTTGGTATTAACTGTTTCGGAATTAACTGTTTCGGTCGTGGCTGTTTTGGTAGTGATGGTTTCGGTAGTGTCTGTTTTGGTAGTGACTGTTTCGGTAATGGCTGATTTGGTAGTGACTGTTTTGGTGGTGGCTGTTTTGGGAATGACAATTTCAGCAAATTTTGCGCAGAATTCAAAAACACTAGCAAGCACATGACTACCAAACACAGCT
The DNA here is from genome assembly GCA_021613375.1 of Megaleporinus macrocephalus. NCBI lineage: Eukaryota > Metazoa > Chordata > Actinopteri > Characiformes > Anostomidae > Megaleporinus > Megaleporinus macrocephalus. The sequence goes on along the minus strand of CM038707.1, from coordinate 37,837,718 downwards.
TTAAACAGTTGCATACATGGTTGAGGGTTTGAGGGTTCCTAGCAAAAGGAAATGGTTCCATTAAAACCATTTACTATTTACATGGTTTTTTATTTGGTAAAATGCTTCTTCAGATTGATTGAGAATATGCAGTACAAGGGTGAACATAGAACAATTTAAATATGAATATATTGAATATAAACTAATTGTTGGAAATGAGTATTGGTATTTGGTATTTGGTAAGCTATTAGTAATGCTTTTCTAGTGATATTATACAAGCTGTGTGTGCACAACTAAATGTCTGCATGGGTGAACCCTAATGTAGTTATATTCACTCATTAGAAGCAGTGTCTGTATACTTTTGGACACATAAGTGCAGATTCAGGGACAGAGAAGGTGGAGATTTTGAGCAGTAGATATATAATATGACTGCTGATATGCAAAATGATTTACCTTTCTTCCTTTGATTTTATTTTTAATTTAGAGCAATTCAAACATATTGTAAGGTGTAATTGTGTAGTAAGTGACAATACACATATCTACCTGAGACCACTGATAAACACTCTGCTCTCTCTCATTCTGGATGAACTTTATGTAAATGCACCGAGTGTCAACCAATCAGGTAGTTAAAATGTGGTGCATTAATGAAAACTTATTTTTCGTCAATCATTATTAATAATAATAATAATAATAATAATAATAATAATAATAATATTTTTCTTTAGCACTAGCAGTCAATCCTGAAGTCTGAGAATGCTGTACTCTTAGCGTCCCCACGTCCTGTGTCGCTGTGCGCATTTACTAAACGAGGTGTTGATTAACATAAAACTTACAAACACAGTTCTCACCTGTTGTCAGCAGGTGCATCCTTGTAATTAACATACCGCCAGCGCTATATAATCATGACTTTGGCTGCATGTTATTTTTCTCAGTTTCAGGTTCAAACTGTGACTCGTGAGGACGAAATTATTTTTTTAACAAAGTATGTGTGTAACCGCTGAACCACCCCGATAGTAGATTCTCTAGGTTTTACAGGTGACCATGTCCGGGCACCACGGGTGTGGAAGTGGTTATGAGGAGACAGGATTCCAAACTTCAAGTGCACAAGTGATTTATTCCAGCTGTTACACACACACAAAGAAAAAAACAGAATCAATTGGAAAGGACACAATCGGTTTGTACGGTTCTCTCTCTCTCTCCCTCTCTCCCTCTCTCCCTCTCTCCCCCTCTCTCTCTCTCTCTCTCTCTCTCTCTCTCTCCACACATGCTGCTACAGCTACATCCTTTAATGAGACATGTATAGCAAGAGACCAACAATGCTGGAAGAAGCCATCTTACCGAACATACCTGGTTAGCTCTCATCTGCAGAGCCCCACCCCAGACAAAAACAATACCTCATAAGAGGGTTGATGTCCCAAGATGTTAGATAGATACTTCATTGATCCCGGAGGAAAATTCAAGATCTCCGCATTTAACCCATCTGTGCAGTGAAACACTCGCATATACACACACTAGTGAACAGACACACTAGGGGGCAGTGAGCACACTTGCTCAGAGCTGTGAGCAGCCCTACCACAGCACTTGTGGAGCAGTCAGGGGTTAGGTGCCTTTGCTTAAGAGCACTTCAGTCATGTCCTGTCGGTTCATGGGATCGAACTAGCAACCTTCCGGTCACAAGGCTGGTTCCCCAACCTCCAGCCCACGACTGCCCACTTAAACACATATACACATACACAGTGCTGTTAATTAGTCATGACACACTGTCCCTTGGCCTTACCGGTAAGTATTCTCACATTCTTCTTTCTTCTTTTACAGGTTTTTAGACCCCAGGACACAGAGGACCTTCTCCCTAACTGAAGGTGCATCCGCCCAACAGGAATAAGCAGTGCCAGTTCTCTTTACCTCCCATTTGTCCCGCATCCCCTTTTACAACAGGACAGCAAGGTACACACAAAACCTGCACCTACCACCATTTAGGTTAAATAATCACACTGGTAATGTTCATACTGGTGGTGGACTACCATGCACCAACACAACGTGCTTATTTCAACAGAGTTGGTCATTATCTTAAGAAAGCTACCACTTTAGAATAAGACCACCCTCAGTTGTTTTAGGGGTTATTAGTTAAATCATAAACACCTTAAAATTATTAATACGCTGTTACAACACATACATTAAAAAAGCCAACAGTGAGCGGTTGTTGGAATAACATTTATACTGTTAAAGATTTTGCTGTTTACTGATCTTACTTTGTCTTTTCCATCAGTCAGCATTAAACTATTAACATCAACACACATTTTTATTCATTACATGGAAACATACTTGTCCTTGTATAATTAATGTGCTATAACTGTTTACTAATACTTTATAAAGCATTTAATAACCATTAATACCCTAAATTTGAAGCCATTCATAAACACTGTAAAATTAGACTTTTTTTAAAGGTGGTACCAGAAAAAAATAAAAAAGGAAGGTACTGATACACATGAATATGTACGTTTGTATTTTTTGTGATCTGACAAAAACTAAGAATTTAAAACAAGCTGTGTTTGTAGCTTAGTTACCGTATATCGACTGCATGGAGAGGGAAGTAAAAAATATGTTGTGAAATGTTGACAATGTTTACATTCTAATTCAAAGTCTGGGAGAAAAGAGGCAGGTCTTTAAAGACGCCCGGTCTAAAGGAATGCAGTGTCTTTGATGAGCATCAGTCGTTTGAAGGAGTCTGATGGTGCTATTCAAAAAAAGTCTCTGTTTCTTCACCTTCAAGGCTGAGCAATATTGGCTGCTGGCGCTGTGCAGATGTATGGGTAATAGCAAACTTTCTTCTCTATTTATGTTTGAGTCTGCAGCTCCACGAAGAGGAACGAATAAATTACTCTGCATCGGCAATGACAGAGTGGTAGAAAAGCACACAGTGTATCTGGCGCTGCCATCCATCACCAAAAAAAAAGGGCAACAACTTTCAAGCAGAGTTAGGAGGCAATGTTCCAGTAACGGCTGACAAGATTTAAAAAACATGCATACATTTTTTTTCTTCCACTTAATGGCCAGTTAATCAAAACGGCTCTCGTCGAGTCGAAGGACAAAAGGAATGAAAGAGCACACTTTTCATTCTCGCCCTCTTATGAAAGAAGGAGAAATGTGTTTACTCATGCCCCCTGATTTGCCAGCTGAACGCAACAAAAATGGCAAATGAATCATTTCCTGTTGAAGGCACGGCTGCCATCATCTCGTGTGCGTGTTGTTGCGGCAGCGGGGACGTCGAGGCCGGTCTGAGCACAGATTACCTCTGACATCTGAAGAGCTGCCACTGTGGAAAATGACATCAGAAGTGAAACCGCTTCAACATCGATCAATATATTGACTATTTCTGATTGTGGTAAGAATGACTTTTGAAATGACTTAAAGGGGAATCCCACCAAGTGTTCTAAATTCTGTATAATTTGGTGGTTGAGATGTAATCAGAATCAGACTTTATTGGCCAAGTATGCTTACACATACAAGGAATTTGGTTACAGTAGCTCACAGTGCACGATAACTTACATTACAGAAGTAACAAACACCACCAACCTAAACATCCTCCTACACACACACACACACACACACACACACACACACACACACAGACACACCTGTAAACTTAACATGTGCTGAGTGCAGCAGTAAAGGACAGTGCAGACTGAATTAAATAGATATAAATATGGAGAACAGAAGAGTCACTGGTGGAGAGTGTTCAGAGACTATCAGATAAATAAAATGCAGTACAGAGAAAGAAGAGAGAGAACATCTGGATATGGATGTAGACTGTATCCAGAATGTAGTATTGTGGTGTTCAGCTGTTTATGAGTGTGATGCCGTGTGGGAAGAAGCTTCTCTGAAGTCTGGAGGTCTGGCTGAAACGCCGACCTGAGGGAAGATACTGGAACAGGTGACGTCCAGGGTGTGACAGATCAACTAAATCTCTCAGATTGTTTCAATGTGAAACGGTTTCTTTGCAGAGAAACCTACAGACTTATTTATTTACAGTGTTAGTGATACAAACCAGGGGTCAAAACATCTACAACACATAAAATCCATTTTCTTTGCTATCCATAACCACCTATACATGTCCTTTGAGTCTTTATATATGATGTTGATGAAGGTAAAGGTACATCCCTTTGTATTCTTCAGAATACATAAACCCCTGGGATATATGAATAGATTTAGACAGTCAGACATCTGGTTCCTATCACCACTACAGTGAACAATTCTAACAATAAGATTCTCGAGAACAAACTTTTTTTGCACCAAACCACTCTGAATTACTTTGTTGATATGTTTACTATTTAATTATAAAATCATGTGCAGTGTATTAAATAAATTGGAAAAAGAGATATAGGAAAGAATAGGTTATAATAAAGAGATAATAACAGAGTTTTGTTGTGATCAACAATCACAGAATACCATATCAATTTATTAATTGGCTCACAAAAACAGCCAACTGGTCAAATCTAAGTGGAGCTATATATGTAACAATAACATAAAGAGTTTAGACATGTATAAACAAACATTGATGTTCAGAAGCCATGCACATTAAAACTAAAAGCTCAGAATTACAGTAATGTATGTAGAATAAGCCAGTGCATTGTATTAAATGCAGCATACTTAAAAACTACACTGTTCTGCTGGGTCTTTTCCTTATTTGCCTTTAAGTGACCACCATGTGAGTTCTATCATCTAAACTGGCTCATCAGGGTTCATACTGATGCGTTGTGCCTTAGAGTGCTGTCAGTGGTTTCAGCAGAAAACAGAAATAAACATGTTCTATGAGTTTAAAAAGACATTAATTTCACACGAAAACAAAAGTGGGAGCTGATTGTCTTGGATACAAATAAAGATTATTTGCACATGTTTATATTTTGTACCCATCATTCAAAAACTATTGGAGAACAAAGTCACGCATGAAAGTGAAACAAACTTTGCTGCTCATGAGACTTCGCTGAAATATCTCCTTGTGATATAGTATGTATGTTGTATTTGTATCACATATATAAGCATAAAAAAGCTCTGGGGCAGCGATAAGTTTAGCTTTACAGCTAAAAGGAAAAACCATGATCTAGTGGGACCTTGATGCCACATTAATTCTACCAATTAATGAACGTAAGTGACAGTAATGTCTTCGCTTTGAGTGCAATCTGGAGTTGTAGGGGTGACCGTGGGCTACATGCCGTTGCCCGAGGCTTCGCGGTCTGGGTGGTGAACTCTCAGCAAAGGCCCAAAAATAGAAGCACATCAAGCGGGAGCTCCCCCAGAGACCCTACTCAGACAGCATTGGTAATTGGGTCTGAGAGTGGTTTGCACTAAACTGTAGAATGAATACTTAATCTCCAGTCAAACATTTGCACAGAGCAGGAAAGAATCACTTTGGAGGGCTTTTTCCACCCAGAGGCATCATCAACATGGTCATCAGCATTAACATCACCCACTAGTATCTGCCTATCACTATGCTTTTTTTTGTCTATAGGAAATATAAATGCAATACAAGTATTTCGACTACTGCTACGTACGTGCTAACACATTTGCATGTAAATATTGTGAGAAAGTAAAAGTACTGGGGACCCAAGTGTTGCAACCACCTAAGATTTGTCCTGCTGCTACATCACGAGTTCCATCCCTGGTGACTCAACAGTAGGGCTGGGCGATATGGGAAAAAATCTTATCACGATAATTTTTTTCATATCAGTCGATATCGATATATAACACGATATAAATCAAATCACTATTTCCTTTTTACTTTAAGTGAGATATGAAGGTATCAACATTTAATTTTTTTCTTAAATTGTTTTTTATATTCAGATAAATAGACAAATGTACTATAGAATGTGTGTGTGTGTGTGTTTAATACAGTTGTGTAATGTTGTGTATATGGGGCAGTATTAGTATGAACAGTATTCACACAGACACTGTGTTAAAGGGCCAGAAACAGCCTGCTTAAGGGCTGAGGAAATGACTCGTAGCGGAGAGTCGACTCTCTATCGGCTGAAATGGTGAGTTCGTTTAGCGATTCTGTTTCGGTAGAAAATAAAGCCACCCTGCTCGGGTTTTTGGATTATAAAGTCAACTTTGCCTCAGCGTTCTCACTGGAACTCATACAGTATACATGTTTATGTTTATCGATTACGAAATTACGTCGATTAGCATAACGTGCGACGATGCGTCGCTAAGGTGGCCGCGCCCACTGAAAGCATGGATTTATCCTTAGCGCAAGCTGCAGCTACAAACAATCTCTCACCTACATCTAAAGCTGAGGGAGTATTTTACACAGAAACACAACAGTGTGGAGCTCTGTCAGCTCTGCACAACACAACAGTACAGCTGCTACACACCAGCACTTGAAGCTCAAACACCCCGTAGCGCTTTATCAACACAGCAGCAAGACAGCACCTGTTTACTAGTTGTTCTTATCTTAGCAGATTATTTTAAGATTACTGACACATGCAACATGTTTCTTTCAGTAGTAGTTTAACGTTTTCTGTCGTTGTTTTTTCTTATTTCGTTCTCTCTGCTCGACTGTGGTGTCTGCAGTAACTTATTACTAGTACGTGGGTTAAGCTGCCGCTACGCCTACACTCTGTGCTGTGTGCTTCAACCAAACACGAAGTGGCTGGAACTCCAGTTCAGCCACCTGATTGGTTGGGGGCAGCGCTATTCTCATGTTCACTGGCTGTTTGTGTTGTCTCTCAAAACACGGACGGAACTTAATTCTATCGACTTTCTATCGACTTCGTCTTAAAGTTCTATCGAGGAAACGTTATTTTGCGATAAATATCGTTATCGTTTTATCGCCCAGCCCTACTCAACAGCCATTCAGGCTGGGAGTGAGTCAAGAAGACTGTCATTCTTAGTTGATGTAATAGGATTAGCAATCAATGTTCTCCTCCAAGCATGTTGAGCTGTTAAATGATGATGCAAAATCAACAGCATAAATGTGACACCTGGAGAAAGCAAGAAATTGTGTATAACAAAAGCTACTCAAGAAATGTTAACTTTTTTCAACCACCTCATACGTATGCAGGGGGTATCCAATATATTATATGAGTCAATATTTTATTGAATACTGTCATCGCCATTCAAATAGGAGGTTTCTGACAGTGTTGGTGTATGTATACTATAATCAGCATTTACCCTTCAGTTTCTGTCAATATCTGACTGCATTCAAACTTGATTTGGCTTGAAAGAAAAAGAAAAGTATTTAATATTACTCCACTTTGTTTTCAGCCATACAAAACTTGCAAAAAGTGCAACTCGCACGTCGACACAGCAAATCTGTATTGATCAAAATGCACATAAACTTACAAACTATTGCTTGCTCTTGCTCTTTTCAAACTGTTGGAGGGTTGAGGCAGAGACACTTGTGTTTAGGGAGACAAGACCATGATTCATCTCTCTTGCATGGGTTATTTTGGTGAGGTTGTATGTAAAATATGCAGCATTTATGTTTTGACCACCTTATAATTGCCATATTTTATGAACATTGACAAAAATTGCATTGTTAGTTTCCTGGAAGGTCCCTCCACTTATTTAATTGGAGCTAGTTTTAACAACCAACTGTATTCTATTGTGGAAAACACTAAAAAACAAAACTCAACAACATATAGATGTAGCAGCAGTTACAATCTGGCACGTGTATAGGCACCAGAACATAAATACTGCACCACTTAAGGTGAAACAGCAAATTTGAGCAAGAAGACAAATTTCTTTCTCGTCATTTGTCTCATACATGAGTTCTATAAACTTGTGCCTTCAACCATCAGACGATGCTGGAAACTGAACAATATTATTGTTCATTCTTCAGTACTAGCTGGTCCACAGCTTGCTGGACAGACAAGGCCGGGAGCTTGTGACACCATCTGATACAGCTGACCGAGTAAGATGGCTCCTTAGTCAGGCCTCATCAGTCTGCTGTCCATGTTAGGTGCAAGCTAACCCCATAAGACTGTCAGTGCCTTCATGTCTGCTGCCTTGAAAACAAAGTGGACTACTTCAGATGCAACAGATTGGACAGCAGAAGGTGATTGAGTGTTTGCAGCATTTTTTTTTTATTTATTATTTGAAATGGGACTAAAGCATCCCTGGCTCAGGCACTCAGCTAAATGCAGTACCATTAGTATTACATTATCTGTGTTTATTTGTGGCTTACCAGCACCCACACACTAGACAACACAACAACAGTATGGTAGACGCATACACATGCAGATCTCTTTCATCTATGTGTCTGGAAAATTGGTACATTCAGTGAGAAACAAAATATATTGACCAGAAATATAGAATAATGAAAGGTTTGGGTGATGGCCATATACAGAGCCAACAAGAGAACAGCTGGGAAAGTGAAGAAGTCATATAGAGCAAAAAATAGAGTACACAGTATTGCTACTAGTTAGCCTCGCTAACACAGCGTGCTAACTGAAATACACTGGCGTCCTGCATTTCTGACTTTGCATCAGCCTCTAGTGTGTAGGCACCTTAACGGTTCCGACAAACCTCGTGCTTGAGGCTGGAATTTTGATGAGTCTATAGCTCCCACCATCAACACAGCAGTCACACTGCTGTACATGTGCCAGAATGTGACTGGTCTGTATGTATTCCTTAGACTGTTCACTTTATATGTACAGTGGTGCATATAATATGTTGAGTATTGTTTAAAGACGCAGAGTAACAGGCATGTGTCTTTTGGGGATGAGCCAGCTCTATGTGCCAGCTCTTTTGGGTGAATGTTGAGAGCTGGCTCTTATTGAGGACACTTTTTAAAAAAAACCCAAGACAAAACTAATAGGCAGGTATTGTAATGCTTTAGCTGAAAACTCATCATTATTCTTCTGACTTGTAGTGACAAGTAAGGCCCTCCTCGCCTCTTCTGAATGTCTAGCTTGGAACACTCTAGCTCTGTTCCCTCATTATGCTTGACACCTGTTGGTTGTAGTATGAATTTTACTCTTAATGTTTTTTTTTTATATTATTCTGAGTCATGTTTCTCAGCATGACACACTAGCTCTTTATATTTTTACTTTTAAAAAACAACAACCTAGTCCTTGTTCTTTGGCCTGCCTGTCTGTTTATTAGTGCTTGATGGATTTGCCTGCATCCTGTGAACGCTGCCTCTTGGAACTCCCGCAGGGAAACTACTTATTTACTAAGGTCATTTTTTAAAATGACAAACATCAATGAAAATTAATGTTCATTAATGAATTATATAATACAGATGTGGGATATATTACTTGAAATTATTCATCCATACATGCATCCATTATATTCCGCTTTATCCTGCTAGTTAGGGTCACGGGGGGTTCTGGAGCCAATTCCAGCATAATTGGGCGAAGACAGGAAACATCATGGACAGGCCGCCAGTTTATCACAGTGCAGACATAGCCACAGACACACACTTAGGGCAATTTAGCATCTCTAACTTATGTGACTGCATGCGCTTGGACTATGCCAGTCCATTGCATGGCTAACACACCTACAGACAATTTAGATGAACTGATCAATGTAACATGCATGTCTTTTGGACTCTGGGAGGAAACCGGAGTGCCCAGAGGAAACCCACTCAAGCACAGGGAGAACATTCACACAGAACAGCCTGGAACGGGAATCCAACCCGGATCGTCTTGCTTTAAAGCGACAGTGCTAACTACTACACCACCGTGCCGCCTACTTGAAATTAAATGAGAGAAAAAAGTGCTAACTCTTGGGGAAAACTGCTACTGAATGAAGATTCATATGGGAGCCAAAAGAGCACTAAAGAGTGATGTCCTCTCCATGCTTTCACTAGTTATAAACAGAGTAAATATTTATAAATATGCATCTATAAATTAACCCATTCATCCAACATCAATGTTTAAATAAATGTTTCTCTTATTCTGTGTCATTTTTTATATTGTCTGGTCATATTTGAGCCCAAACCTTTTTTATGGGTTTATTGATTTATGGATGGAAGCCAACCCATATACAGAGTCCTAATCTTACTGCTGTCTTTGGCAGAAACTTCACGAACTTTTCTGCATTTTTAGCACTTTTGTTGTGCAAGTTCGGGGAAAACATGTATGTAGGACAAAACACACCAGCTTTAGAACCACAGGCTGCAGTAGCGTCTATTTCTGACTCTGGGCTCATGCGAAACTAATGACGAGCTACAAGATAACGACACGTCCTCAGAGATCTGGAGTGGCAGCTCAATCGCACAAGCATGATGGGTAAAAACCAGAAACGTATAGTACATAAACTCAACATATTCCCTGACATGAAGAACCATAAAACGGAACAGAAAGAATATGTGTGTGGAAGAGAGAAAGAGAGGGAGGGAGCACAGTAGGGAGTCTAAGTCTGATGTCTCTACTAAACCCCCCACATCATGTACCCATCTGCAGTGTACAGGTAATTGGTGTCAGGAGAGAACAGCTTCAAAACAACCAACTACTGGGCTATATTTAAGAATCTAAAGTTCAAACATGACAACTGGATTTTGAAACTTTATTTATTTATTTGTTGAACTTAAATAGCAACAGCGTGCTGTGGTAGGTCTTTCTATTTGGGTTTAACATTTCTTCTGTATTCTGTTTTGAGTGTAAATGAGGAGAGCATCATATTCAAGAATAACTTCATATCCCATCTGACATGTGCCAATCTCCTACATAAATAAGCACAGCTTCTTGTACCTACACCCTTTGTTCATTTTATCAGCTCCATTTTCCACATATAGGTGCACAATGTAGTTCTACAATCACAGACTGTAGTGTCTGTTTATCTGCATGCTTAGTTATCCTGTTGATCAAGGGTCAGCACCCCAAATGGACCACCACGGAGCAGGTATTATTTGAGTGGTGGATCATTCTCAGAACTGCAGTGACACTGACATGATGGTGGTGTGTTGCTGGAGTTCATAAACATCTCCGTGTAACAACTGGACTGAAAATACTTCACCAACCACCAACGTCCAGCCAACATCATCCTGCGACCATTGATGAAGGACCAGAAGATGACCCTCACAAACTGTGCAGCAACAGATGAGCTATTGGGGCTGGGTATCGCCACTGATTTCCCGGATCGATTCAATTCCAATTCACAAGGTCCCAATTTAATTCGATTTCTGATTCGATTCGATTTAATATCGATTCATTTAGGGATATTTCAGTTACAATAATATGTTTTGTTTGAATATTAAAAGAGATTTTAAGAGAACTAATGTGGTAAATGTACAAGGAACACTCAAACTACCATTACTGAAAACATTAGTGTTTATATGTTTATATACCATCCTAGTTTCTGAATCCAAAATGTAGCCAGCTTTCAAGTTCTGGGGCGCCTTTACTTGTGTTTCAGCCATGCTTAACTGATGTGCGCCCCCAGCCAGATCTCGTTGCGTGAAAAACAATGGCTGATCACGTGAGACAGGGGGGCTGGAATGCTAATTTTAAAGGTCGATCTCGGGTTTGTGCAAATCGATATCGGATTATTCAAATGAAGATTGATTTGAATCGAAAAAAATATTTTTTAAACACACCCCTATGAGCTATCATCTCTGACTTTACATTTATAAAGTGCGCCAACAAGGCTGGAGTGTCTAATAGAGTGGACAGTAAGTGGACACAAAGATTTTTGATATATGACCTGTCTTTGTTTTGTTTATGACTGCTTGGAGTTCATGCAGTGAAACTACTTCTTTACAATGTGAAACATTAATGAAAATGTTGTTAGTTAATTATACAAGGTAGAGGTGAAGGCAAATAGTTGATGCCTGAACAGCATAGCGTGGAGACAGAGCTGTGTGTAGAAGGTAAATAACAGCCGTTATCAAATTTCTAATGTATGGATCCAGACGTTAAGTCACTCTGTATACAGTTTCAAGTCAGCTGACAGTTTGTTCTCTCTGTGTTATCAGCGTTTCTCAGCCCCATGTTAATCCCCAGTTTGCGATTTCTCTGTACATAAAAGCAAAACCAGGTCCAGCAAGTTAAGCTTGTTTGCATCACATGATATCCGAGAAGGTCTGGGATTCTTATTCATAGTTGAAACTCACTATGTTTATTCTGTTCTCTCTTTGCTTTTTCGTCTACTGTGAGTGCCCCCAATGACAAAAACATAAAAAAAGTCTATGACAGACCATCAGAGGTTTTTACTATGTAGGGGCAATGACCCACCAGCATCATCACGCTCCACTAAATTCACCATGTATTACAGATGCCTCTATAATTCCAAGCAGTAGAAGACATTCAAAATGAAACTAAACTGCACTGCTAGACGGCTTGCTACACATGTCTAACATAATAGCCTGCGTTGACTGACATAGGAGCGTTTGCCTTAACTACTTTGACAGCATTATAAGGATGTGCTCTATGTTGTGGGAAGACAAATTAGAAAATTTCCCAAATAAGCAGAGTTTTTTAATGATTTACTGTCAATGTGGTTCTCCTATTGATTCCCTCCTGAATGATTCTTAATTATAGAAAGAGCATAAATAGCAAGCTAAATCTGTAGTGTAGCTTCTAGAAAAAGCACAGGCTCCCTTTGCCTTACAGGCTCACTGATTAAAGTTTATTAGCTGAATCTGTTTTGCTGCTGCTACAAGCCAAATGTCTGGCAAACAAATGTTCAAACCCATAAGATTACTTACTCCTTTGGTCAGAGTGCTGAAAAAAAAGATGCATGTTCATTCATTGTAGTTTGACATTTAGATTAATTTCACAAATGCCTCCACAGCACTTTACACAGATGAAACAACAGCAGCAGCGCCAGCAGCAAATATCTTTAAGCCCCTCTCATTTAATGTTCATAGATTTGAGGCGATCCTTACTAAAGTGAAGCGTCTTGCATTTCCTGAACAAAAAAACAGAAGTCAGTAGCATGCCTAAAATACTGTAGGACCACATGGTATTCATATTTACAAATTCTTGCATGGGACATTATGTACATTTGTTTACACTAGGACATATAGGACACTATATAGATTTGTATTATAGCAATACTCCTGTAATTAGAATACTTATACAAACATACTCACACAGCAGGACATTTTATTGTTATTTTGAGTATATGATGGTTTTCTGAGCATATTGTGGATATCGGCGGTAAAGAATACTGGCTAACTAAGAGTTTCATTAGAAGGTGAGCATGATCAGGCCTGTTGAATTACAGTTAATGTAGAACATTTTGTAAAACAATTAATAATAGCATTTTAATTGTAGGTTTATTAATGTCGTATTCTCATATCCACCTCATTGGACAGTAGGAAACACGCAATTTATCACAGGGCCCAGATATATACATAAAAATACACCCAGAGGGGTAATAAGAACATGCAAACTGCACACATAAAAGACCCTGGTCATGCACCCAGAGAACTGAACCCAGGCCCTTACTGCTGCGAGTGTGCCCATTATTATGGTGGTGCAACTACATTGCTATTTGTTTTTTTTTGCTTTCTGCCAGATCTCAGCCATGTAACTTCTCTCATAGTTTCAAAATATCAACTCTATTCTAACTCCAGATTGTCCTGTCTGATTGTGGGATTCGGTCCTGTCTACAGCTTTTTGATCGGACACATGGATTTCAGAAATCAACAGATTTTTCCCAGAAGTTTTCCCATAGACAATTAATAGGATGTAAAAAAGTGCACACCAATCTACTGTACTTCTGCTCGACCGACAGACACCGTTTACATACACTGACTCCCGACCACGACTGTAGTGTTGGTTCGGCCCGCAATCGTCTGTTTGTCCTTTTTGTTCCATCTCTCTTTCTTTCCCATAGAGTCATTTTTATTTTCAATCCCACCTTGGTTTCATTTTACTACAGCCTCCAAACTGCACGTAATCTTTTAAGGCAGATCCCCCAAAACTTATCCTCAGACATACTAAGCACCTTGAGAAATTATTCAGAATATTCTATGCACTATAGGTTCTATAGGTCTGAGGATATTGGTCTCTGACTTTGGCACTGTACTGTATATCAAGACTTTTTCCTTACTTTTCACTGACATAATACCATTATACAAAAAACTAACTGATCATAACACTGAAGTAGTTTTTTAATTAAGCTGTATACAAATAGAATGTGACTCATTAACACAGTTAATGAGACAGCAATGGCGCTGATGCAACATGTGCCATGTTTTATAAAGTTTGCGTCTGGTCAGTATTCCAGTGTCTGAGCTCATCCTGGGCTCCTGTAGACTGGACATACTTGCTGATGCTACTAGCATGCAGCTTGTAAGCTAGGTGCAGCATGTAAGCTAGGTGCTACACCATTTATGCCACAAATAACCCTGTAATTTGTGTCAAAGTAAGCCACTTGATAGTACCCCAAAACGGCTACAGTTAATAACATTAACTGCACCATCAAAAGGCCGAACCGGATAAAGCTGACTACATTATTTACTTCTCAGTGGCACAGCCACAGAATTCCCAGTAACACCTATTAAAAAGATTATTTCAGGGAAAGGTGTTGTTCTGGATGCAGTGAGCCTTTAACACATTAGTTCTGCTAATGTTATGCAGTGCAACCATTTTCCTGTAACCAAGGCAACATTTTCACAGCTGCTTTGCAACAAATGGTACATCAGGAACCGCAACTAAAAATAGTTTTCCATTGCTAACAATCATCCTGAGGTTATCTGAGAGGTGGGTAGTTTGATGATTCAGACCTATATTTTTGGTAATCATTGATTTAAGATAAGAGCTCTTCATCCGAGTAGCTACCACAGTCAGCTAACAGGTAAACCTTTATATCGCTTCATACATCAGTGATATGATTGAATGCAAATAAGATCCGAAGATTTGGATCCCGTTCAATGTTCCACTAGGAAGGAAGAAAAGCTGGAAAAAAACAGGTTCAATATTTCCAGTTCACTGGTGTAGGTCCCTGTGACCTGGAAGGATGAGCAGATGAGAAGATGAATGCATGAATAAAAGAACTGGTGTAGGTGGGCACCACACTTAAAATAATTACAATGTGATTTAACTCCTATTAGTTCCCAAACTTGTGTTTCTCTTGTCACCTCCCTCAGGGAGCCCTCTCTAATGCCGTGGACACTGTTTCCCTTTGATCGTGTGAGGAAGGTGAGCTTGTCCCTCGCAGCAGGAGAATCCTGTAGCACCATTCTAACACATACGAAACCCACACTCTCAGCCTTAATAAACTGCTACAACGAATCCCGTGCAATGGATCTTCTTGGATATGCAGACTTAATTTTTCCGGGGTTCCATTGAAGTCTCAGCTCTGAGAGAAGAAGACACAGGCTGGTAGAGGAGGATATAAGCTGCTCCCTCTTGGCTGGTCTCTGTGGTGTTTGAGATTAAGGACATGAAGAGACTGGGAACATGAGCATGCTGTGGCTTGGGCTTCAAAAAAAGAAAACCGGTGGACACTTAGTCCCCGCTGTTTTTTCCACTGTCATAGACCTACAGATGTACCACAGTCTGGTTTTTACCTCAACTCTTTTTATTTGATTTATATGCATAATTGATCAATAAGAACTGTATGAAATAAAGAAATGTCTCAACATATCTATCTATATATATATATATATATATATATATCTCATATATATATATATATATATATATATAAACAAACATGCAAAGATGATGTTTTACATATTGGCTTTACAAATCTGAGCCACCTTTTGAAAGGACTACTGAAAAAAAGCCACTCGAGTTGACATTTTGTTCCTTAATATAATTAATACCAATACTTTCCTGAGCCACTATACATCTTTATCGTTTGGATGAATCTGTGTAGGATTGGAATCTATGCAGCTAAGCTTAGAATTAAAGGCATGATGAAACAGACAGCATGTAAAACACTTGCTTTTACATTCATATATATATATATATATATATATATATATATATATATATATATATATATATATATATATATATATATATATATAAATAAATGCTTTAGAGCTTGGGTATGGTCTTTATACAATAGAGTAAGAAAAGAATAAGGAATTTTCTGATTTGTTCTTTTACCCTGCAGATCCATCGACTTCTATCCACTGTCTGGCTGAATCGACTGAATAAGTTATTCTGACCAAATACTGGAAGGATACTTTTTAGGCTTACTTTAAATAATGTGATAGCAAAATTACAGAGAATAACACACACAAATAAAATATTTATTTTACATATAAATGTTTTACATGCTGTCTGTTTTCTTCATACTTTTTATTCTAAGCTCAGCTGCATAGATTTACCCAAATGACAAAGACTTTTATATATACGGTGGCTCCAAAAACTATGTAGATTATTGTGCCATATGTGTCGTATGTTCTTTTTCTTAAGGAACAGAATATGAAACCAAGGGGCATTGGTGTAGGAACCGGGTGGGGGTTTGGGTTAGCTAACGTTTATATTAACTTTTGTCAGGAAGCACTCTGAAATGTAAAGTTACATTACTCTCTGTCCACGTCCCAAACTACAGACTGCTACTACACTATATACATAAAAAATAAAATATAATGAAATAAAATAAAGAAATAAAAGGACACCATAGTTAAAAGTGGTTTCAGTAGTACAGTATGTAATGTTCCAGAGGATGCTGTTTGGGACACAGCCTTACTGTCTAATATTAAAGTTAGTCTTGTCTAGTCAGGAAATCTTAACATACTTTTTTTTTATTTCAGCATTATGACATCAAAGAAAATAATATTTTAAGGTTATATATGTATATCATTCAGACATTGCATGTATAATTTAAAAGTTTTCTAACAACAGTACCATGTAATGTGGAGTATCTTGTTTAGTTTTTAAAGTAAGCTTTAATTGGATTTATCTAATAATAAACAGACGTACAGATAATATTGTATTTTATATATTTATTTGCATTTTACTGTAATTCCACAAATGTTGTTCTACATCACTATACATACAGGGATTTAGTACCTTACCTACAGCGGAATTATCAATATTTAAGGGGATAGAGTGGGCTTTAATTCATATTAGCACGTGTCCCCCCAATGTTAAAGCTGCTCCTACGCCCTTGCCAAGGGGCATTTATTGTCTGAAAGTGTCTGCTGAGTTTCAGATTTTTATCATTTAAGCAAGTTCTTTGTAGACTACTACAGGTTACTACAGCAGCCAAAATGCCTCTGTAGACTTGAGTTCTTGATCCTTACAAGTAACACAAGCTTACTGATACCATAAGAAAAACAGCACAAGACGTTTCCACTCTTTCCACTCTTAGTGCACCATGGTTAAAATTCTTCTCCAGGTTTTCTCCACATGTCAGTTTGATGTTTCGAGCTTCAGACAGCCTGATGTTCTTAATATCATTTTGTCAAACATTTCATTAAACAACTTACAGACCTTCATTAAAATGTATCAAGGGTTAGGGTTAGGGTTTAAAATGTATCATACTTTCTCCTGTTTTATTTCTACTGATCTAATCAATATCAGACCAATTAAACAAGTTCGCAATAACAGCAGCTTTGGTCTAAAACTAGGACTGCTTAACATCTCTTGCATCCACGGCCATCGTTGTGAATACACTTGTTACTGATCATGATTTTGATGCTCTGGGTCTCACAAAAACATTACATACAAATAATCTGAGAATGTCTACCTAGTCCTGATTTCAACAGCCGGGGTTGAAATATATAAATGAATCAGAAAGATGGTTACAAGCTCTCTACTTTTGAAAATCTTTTTAGTGTCAAAGATCAAGGAATTAATTTCCACTAATTACAGTATACAGCCCACCAGGGCCCTATTCTGAGTTCTTACAGGAATTTGCTGACTGTTTTTTAGGTTTAATAAAGTTTTAATTTTAGAAGATGCCATTAAGTAAGGCATTTGTATCCATCTTAGACTCGTTTTTGCTTCAAGATATTATGAGACTCACTCATTACTGCAACCACGCTTTTGACTTTAGTAGCACTAGTGAAAACTGTAAATGACCTTTTGATATTTTTGTCCAAGGAAAATGTCCTTACTGGTTCTACTTGATCTCTGTGGAACATCTGATGGGATCGACCACTGTATTTTATCAGAAAACCTTGTAGGAATAACAGGAATGGCTCTATCCTTGTTCAGATCTTACCTGAGTGAGCACTAAGTTGGTCAAAGAGAATGATGAATCATCTGTTTGTACAAGGCATGGTGAGGTAACGTATGATGTTCCACAGGGCTCTGTCTTTGGACATATATTGCGTGCCCTATAAATTGCTATGGCTGGGTACAATTTTCAGAACACATTGGGTAAATTTACACTGCTACGCTGACGACACACTTCATGACCCTCAACCAGGTGCCCCTGTTCATCTGCATTCTAGCTTACCATGGAGCTTCCAGCTCTTCATTGCCATGTGGAAAGCTTTGCCTGCATAGTGCAGGCCCTCCAGAGATCCAACCCGCTTACTTAATCAGCAAACTTTTCTTCTTTTGCCTCAAACTACACTCAGCCCTACCCATAGTCTTATATCACTACTGTAAGCTTTTAGCAGAAGTTTATGACGTCCTTGCTGTTTCACTGTGATATACTCCTAACAGCTGTCACTAGTTTCACTGTTAACAATGGCTGCATTTCATCTGATATTCAGATCTGTTTGTCATTGCTACTCTGATAAAACTAACAGATTTGCTTGCATTTTCTTCTTCATTCTTGTATATAATTGTAAATCTTATCCTTTTAGCACAGCATTTGCACTTGTATCACTATCTGGCTATCAACTAGAGGTGGATGGGTTCACCTTTTGAGTGTGGTTCCTCTGGAGGTTCTTCCTCTTGCTCTTAGGAAGTTTTTCCTTGCCACTGATGCCCTTTGATTGTTCATTTGGCACTCGGACCCAGATTTTCTGTAAAGCTGCTTTGCAAAAGCATCTGTTACAAAAGATGCTATATTAATAAAGATTTACTTGACTTGCCTTTAAACTGCAAATATTCAAATGTAAATATGTGGGCTAGGCTTAGGCCAATTACTTATAGTATTGAATATTGCAGTAATTAAACTGGTGCAAATATTATGCAAATTAACATTCACTTTCATTTTTTTTCCCCATGCCAACTTTTTTCTTCTTTTGCTTTATTTAATTATTTCCTTTGAACCTTGATTCTAATTGATGGATAGTTAAAATGCATACACTACAAAAGATTGTAGGATACTAGCAGAACATGGTCAAGACATTTAATATTTACACATACTTTAATGGGTTTTAAAAAAGATGTAGATTATATATCAGAATTCTGTGAAACATGCAGATAAACTCATGAGCTCTACTCTAGAGTAGAGAGTAAAGCCGACAAGTTCATCCAAAAGTCAATGTTTGACAATAATTTGGTTTCCAACCAAATTAATGCAAAGAACTGTTAAATGTTAACAGGCACCACCATCTGTGGAGAATATAGCCAGCATTATAAATTATTAAAGTATCATTAATAACTAGCCCAGTTGGTGATTATATGGCAATTAGATTACCATTAGGGGAAATATGAACTATGGGTTAATGCTCTGTAATCTCTTGTGTCAACTAAATCTGGATCATAATGATATTGTTTATAATTTAGTCAAAACTTAGCATTGTGAGCACCCACTTTAGTTTCCCACCCTTATAACTACATGCAACACCCTGCCTAAACACCTGGAAAGGAAGGCAGGGCCCTGGGTCCCAAACAGGATGGGTACTGTGCAATATATGATAGTGTTGGCTTGGTATGTTTTAAAAGATGAAATTACCTTAGTATGCTCTGAAATGCCAAATAAAATGCCACTGGGTGTCCCTCATGAAATTCACCTTAAACAAACAAAATTATATATCCTAACCAAATGTAAAAACACTGGCAACCACAGGTATAAATGATAAGATCTGAAACAACTTTGGTGAAATACGCACTTAGCTAACTATTAGTGTACACGTGTTACAGGCTGCGTAGGGTAGATCTATGAAATGTACTACTGACCACAAAACTACATCCAAAATCAAAGTAAGGGCTCTAAGCAGATACAAATTAAGTCATTACTGTCTAACAAATATTACCTGTCTAAATAGAGGAGCTCCACATGCGCGCGCACACACATTCACACCATAAAACAACAAAAACAAACCCTGCAGGCCTGAATTGTAGCTTGGGTGCGGTGAGGCTTCAAACATTAACAGCCACTTTCCTCACGTAATGCAAGCAAAACAAAAAAATGTTGTCTGGTGCGCTCTCAGTACTCACAAACCCTCTGGAGAACGTTTTTGGGTGTTTGGGGTGAACAAGGCCAAGGTGAAGCAGTCCGGGGTTTTGGCACTTGGAATGGCGAAACGTCCACGAAGACGAACACAGCTCCCTCGTCTGACCACACTAGCTCTGCGCAGCTCACGAAGCTCCCCAGAAACACTAGCCGTGTCCTTATCAAATGTGTCTAAAGGTGCCCTAAATGTGGTATAACTGGTCGTTATCCACGCTTAACTGCGTTTGAGCCTCGAACTAGCAGCAGTACCGCATAGTAGGATCAGCTCGTCTTGCGCTGGCGCTGCAAACACGATTTTAAACCCCGCTCATCACTCCAGCACTTAACTGACAGGCGGCAGCACCAATCAACTAGCAGAAAAACTAAAGGGGGTGTGGGGGGGGGGGGGTGTGGGAGGACGTGTCCCACTCTATATCAGAAACAGGTAGATTTGTCCCATACAAAAATTAAATCACAGAAAAAACGGAAGCTGTTTAAAAACACTTTTATTTTAAAAGCACGTTTTAGCAGCCTTTGCAATTCATGCGCAGTGTTTGTTGTTAGCAATTGGCTCTGGTTGTTAGGTGGTCTCTGGGTCTTTCACTTTGTAAAGGCTTGTGTTGTGTTGCAGTCAGCAGCTTCACTGAGCCCAACTTTTGCCTCATCGGAGCGTTGGGTAATTTACGCCGGCTTTAAACGTGAGGTCAGTGACGAGAGCTATGAATAGCAAAATTTACTGCAATAAAAACGGCTTTAGTATAACATGTTGTTATGATAATAGACTAGGAGGGTTTGAGTTAGCTAATGTTATATTAACTTTTGTCAGAAACACTCTGAAACATAAAGTTACATTACTCTGTGGCCACGCACCAAACTGCAGACTGTTACTACACTAAAAACGAACGATTGAATAAATAAAAGGACACCATCGTTAGAAATGCTTTCAGTAGTGCAGTATGTAATGTTACAGAGGGTGCTGTTTGGGACACAGCCTAACATTAATGTTAGTCTTGTCTGGTCAGGAAACCTCAGCATACATTTATCTGTCATTTCATTTCAGCATTGTGCCACCGAAGACAATAATATATTTTTTAGTTATACGTGTATATAATCCAGACATCGCATGTATAATTGAAAAGTTTACTGACAACAGTACTATGTAATATGGAGTATCTTGTTTAGTTTGTAAAATTACCTTTAATTGGATTTATCTAATAATAAACAGACGTACAGATAATGTTGTATTTTGTTTACTTATTTGCAATTTACTATAATTCCACAAATTTCAAAAAGTGTTCTACGTCACTATACATACAGTGATTTACTACCTTACCTACAGTGGAATAGGTAATATTTGTGGGATAAGATGGGCTTTGATTCATATTAGCAAATGTGCAAATGTCATTCAGCCACAAGAGCACTAGTGAGGTCACTTACTGGAATCCCACTGTTTCTCATGGTGAGCTTATACACATGTGCAGCTATTACAGAGCATCACATCCATGAACAAAGCCTTTCTTTGGAAATCATACAAACTGGGTGTGCACAATAGATGGCAATGTGTGCAACTAAAGTAACCAAATGCGTTAATAAAAACAGGTCCGGGGACTTTTAGAGATTGTGTATTAGTTTCACAGATATTGATAAATAATTTGTAGTCTAGCAAGATTAAAAAATGAATAATAACCCTGCATAACATCATTAATGAGAACAACATGCAGAACATCAGGGCACATTTTAAAAGTTAGTGAATCCTTTTAAACTTGACTAATGTATCTCATTATTCTTTATTGATCTTAGAAGGAAAATTTGTCATTTGATAAGGAGCAGCCCAGTTTTGCCAGCAGAGGAGCTTGGTTAAAGAACATAGTGAGGTATACCCACTCAGTGAACTTGATGACCTTCCAGTTGCTGGCTGACCTCTCCTGCAACTTTCTGGCTACTAAAAATTCAGCAAGAAAAATTAATCTGGGGGAAATTGCACATTATATTGTCTGAGCGCGCATCGTTCCTCTTTCAGCAGGCTTTGACCTGCAAATCTTTTAAGACAGATCTCAAAATTTCGAGGCACTCAGGGTTTTCAAAGATGGACTGAATGGACTAATGCAGGGCCAGGTGCTCCATTACATCCCAGAAGACCCTGGAGAGCTTCACTGAGGATGAAAGGCAATGTAGGCCTTGCCTCTACATGTGGCCAGCGGGGGGGGGGGGAGAATAGGGAAGGCTGTCTGACCTTTCCCTGCATATGCTCCATTAAGGATGCAGGCTGAGTCACACCCAATTGAGTTTCTCTGAAAAACAACTGGCTCTTAAATTGGCACAGAACAGTGTGTTCCCCCAGCTCCATATTCAATATGTCAAGAAGCAGACCAGGTAGCCCTGAACTCGGCACCAATACATTTCCTATATACTGGGAGAAAACAGACACAACTAAACACACACACACACACACACACACACACACAACTCCCCAAGTAATATAAAAGTGAGAACAGAACAACACTGGAACAACATTGGAGTTGGTGGGAAAAAAATATTGTACAATCCAGAAGAAATAACAAGACACCCAATTACCACTTTTCTACATCTCTAAGTTCTGAGCTGAACCCATGGACCCCTTTGCTTTGTCCGCAAAAAAAAACACCTATGCCTCCTGACCATACGTAACCAAAGGCCAGCAAGAAGTAAATCAATAACCCATTAAAAAATAATACCTACGTGCAATTAGGGATGGGAGCTTTTGTGTTTGCTTTGAAGGGAAATGCTTGTCGACTCTAATACAAATATTGATTCACTACATTGGATCCCATATTTCTCATTTATGTAGATCCAGAGATATTTATAAAAGTACAAAGCCTTTAAAACTTAACCACATTCCAAAAAAAAGCTCTGCAAGGAAATTCAGGATTTTTGGTGAAGATGCGTTTACAGTAGTTTAGCAGATTGCTGGGGAGGGTGGTATTGGTTCTCCTGGTTGTCTGAGTGTTGTATGAGGGTAAACCTGTGTTATATTACCATATAGATTGGTTGTCTGTCAGTATCATTTCCATTTTGATGGAGGCAGGCCAGGAAGAAATGATGGAGGGTAATGTGCTCCTGCATGATGGAGAGGCGGGGCAGCGCATAGGTATCAATGTTCCATAAGCCTTATTAAAAAAAAAAGAAAGACAATCTGGCATGGTGTGCCTGACAGTATTGTTCTGAGCCATTCTACAGCAGCCATCACGTCTTTAAATAGCATGACATGCTTTGACATTCTTGGTGATTTTGTGATTGCTGTACTACACCCAGATGTATTTTGTTTTGATCTGCCTCTAGCTGAGCCGCTAATTATACGTTTCACTGGCTGTAGACACCCAAATACTACTTGGCATCCTTGGTATCTTCTGTTTTATGACAGACACTACACAATAATTAGCATCCTGGTTAATGCAGTTATTTTACAGGTATAGGAGTGAGGAGTGTAATCACTATAGTGACTCCTGGCCATTTAAAGGTGTATAAAATGAAAGTAATGCACAGCCTTCTGGCTTACAGCTTACTGTGCAGTAAGAGGATCTGAACAGCAACTAAACAGTAGGCCGACAAAGCCAGGAGGTAAATGACCACAGCTCAATTCTTCAGCCTGCTTAATGTCAGGCAACACGAAACTCTTCTTTGTTTTAATTATGTAATTAAACATTTAGCGTTCAAAACTTTTAACTGTTATTACATGCAACAGTAGATTGTTAAAGTTCAAGATTCAAGAGTTTTATTGTCATATGCACAGCAGAACAGACTGTTACACTGTACAATGAAATTCTTACTTTGCTGTTCCTCCATTCACCAATAGATAAGATAACAAAAAAGAAATAATAAAATTATATACAAAATATATAAAGTTTAATAATATAAATTGAAGTAAATAAAAGTAATTTTTAAAATATATTTAAAAAATAAAAGTTACATGCATTTTTATGTGCAAGTAATCCAGAGCAGCAGCAGCAGTACAGTGAGTGTAAGGTGCAGTCAGAATCAGACAAGTCAAAAAGCAGTTCAGATAGTGTGAAGAACTCTGGCTAAAACTACAGAAAACGTTCTAATTCTTGGGATATTTTTGAACATCGAGATGACTTACTTTCTCTTCCACCAGAGTAAATGGATCAAACACTTTAGCTGACTGGCAGTTAATGGCTGCACTGTCATTCTCATGGGGTCCTGCCCTGCCAAACTCATTAGTGATAATTGGCCGGTTTTCTTAATGCGGAGCGAAACAAACTATCTGCACAGAGTGTTCCGCAAAGCTGTGTCGCTCCGAGCTCTTTGGCTCAACAGAGATATGCAGATTACACTGCAGGCCAAATCAACAGGAGCAGCGAATCCTTCTGACCAACAAACGTTTGGCCCTAAAACACAGAAGATTTCTTCACTCCTACGAGCATTGACTGGATGACTTAGTGATGTCACGTAGCCTTTGAGTTGCCATGGTAAGGGACAGTCTGTGCAGACAGGGTGGATTTTGGAGCTTTCCAGTACAATATGATCTGGAGGAAGTTAATGCTGGAGGGTTCGTATTTTTTCACATTTGAAACTAGGGAAGCCTCAGGACTCAGAAAAAGATTTTTTTTTAATACTGACAGAGTGGATGACACTCAAGAGCTAAGTATACAAAGGGAACAGTGTGGTTTATTACAGCCTGGGGTGAAAAGGTCTTAATTGACTTACAGGGGAAAACTTACTGCAACTCATTTATATAACAGATTTTTCAAACACATGTACTATTCTCCATATTCTGACCCAAGGTTAGACCAATGGTCACTTGCATAAACATCTTAAGCATTTATTGCTTTAACACATTCACATAAAAATTTCATGACAGACGGCAGACATTCAAGCCGCGTATCTGTCTGGGTCGTGGGGCTGCTGGAGCCTATCCCAGCGCTCATTGTGCAGAAGGCAGAAAAGTTCATCACAGTACAGACTTGGGGCAATTTATCATCTCCAACTTGTCTGACTGCAGGTGTTTGGACTAGGTAAGGACATGGAGCATCCAGAGGAAACCCACACAGACAGTCAAAGAACATGCAGGAACATGCAGACTCCACACGGAAAGAACCCTGATCGTCCAGGCGGGGAATCAAATCCAAGGCTGGTAGCACTTGTTATATTGAGCTGATCTAGTAATCCATGGAGCTCACTAGACATTGTGGGAGGTTGGTGTGCCTCAAAAATTACATGGGTGACATGGTACCATAACAGTATGTGAGCATGTGTTTGGTAATGATATAGGTGAGTGTTCCAAGGGTCAAATAAGGTTCTGAGCAGGCTACGGTATATTTACTGGGTTTATTCATTAGCCTGTAAGAAATTATATTATATGATGCCATTTGGTACCAACAACTGGTATTATTCACATATGGGCTTAATGTGTGTTCCACTGTCTTATCAGCTGTGAAGACTGTCTGGGTCTATCCATGGAACTCTATTTTAAAATGCAAATACTTGCCAAACACAAACGAGGATCCATTGTGCATCCACAGACTTACTTAATAAAGTCATCACTAACACTTTCAATGAGCAATTTGTAAGATGACACAACTTGACCAATTAAAACTCCAAACATATAGAGAGAGGAAAAGTATTGGCAAGTGCTTCAGCCATTGTTGCATTTACTGAGCTTTATATAAGCTACTCTGTCTTCAAATAACCGGTAGCAAAAACCTTCAACATGACTGACAAGAGCTTAGAATACAGTGTTGAGGCAGTGCTACATCTTTATTTTCTCATGCTGACCTGATGCCAAGCAGTGACTCACTATTGCCTCACAATAACAAAACTAAACTGTCCCAACTTTGTTAAAATAAAAAAGTTATTTATGTAATGTATATAAGGTATATGTTATAGTATATACACACTGTTTATGTTTTAAAATTGTTTTCCAAATTTCTTTTCTCACCGTCAAAACAAAGAGGGAGACCAGTTCAGAGTATATGCTTTATTCTTGAAGATATCGTTGTACAGACATAATCTGAGAAGGTCTAAGCGAAGTCTGAGAATGGCCTAAATCCAACCAGCAAACACACCCTATTTCTCCTGAGCTTACGGCAGATTTCCTTGGGAGGTTCCTGCTGTAAACACAGGAGCTGCTGAGTCATAAATTACTTGTAAACTCTGTAGCATTTTGTGCGACGGCCATCTGTATCTTAGCAGACTCACTTTAGCAGACAGGCATAAGAAATATTTATAAAAATATTTATTTTATCAACCTTATTAATATGGATATGCCCAGTAGCTTAGCCCATCCCATTTACATTGAAGTTAAAAAAAACCTTCCCAAAGGTCCTCCCAAAAAAGCAACAATGATGAAAGCATACAGAATGTTTTGTTCGCTGTAGCATTACTATTACATGACATGACATTGTTGGATATTATTTTGTTGACTCATCTCTCTCTCAGTGGTTAGAATTATTCATAGCTTCTAGCCTACTGTTTTTTTGTAGTCTTATGTTTTGAGTACTCCATTTCCTTAAATCCTGCAAAGAAACCAATGTTTCATTCTCGTTTATCTGCTGCTGTGAAATGAATGTATTACTTGATTTTGAAACAGCAATCTCGGCGGAATTACTACCTGCTGTTTTACTACATGAAAAGATTTCCCCACTCAGTACAAACAACCCCCGACCCATCATGCCTCCCATAGTTAAGAGGGGTGCCCACACACCTCTGGCGGAATAGTGTCTTAAATATACAGTAACAAAAAACAGCCTGGGATAGAGAGAAGTTGGAAATGGCCACATAAAAATGAACTGTGGCTCTTTTTGGAATGTAAAAGCACATAAACATTTTAATTGGACCCCAGAGGAAACAATAAAATACAAGGCAAATGTAGAAAATGGCTACTTTAAGTTAAAGACATGTAGTTTTATACATGCACTTACAGGCCCCCGGTTTATGCCTCACTGGTTTGGAGGAATAAGATTCTATGAATAAACTTTCATAAAGAGTTTTGTGGGGTTTTTGGCATAATACTGCCTGCTGTAAGTCGCGCACACTTCAGCAGAGAATTCAATGCAACAAAGAAAACAATGAAACAAAAACGTAAGGTCATCTGGTCAGAGCTACCATTCACCTAAGGTTTTAGTATATTATGAGTTGTCAAATAGGACTTGCATAGTTGATATAAAAGAATAACAGTTTATCAGATAAAATTCAGCGTAACAAAAGGGCCAGTCCTGGGATGTCTGTGTTGCTGGGTGAGATCATTTGTTGAAATCCTGATTATTTTTCTTTACCATCGGCAGTACCTCAGCAGGAGTTCACCCACAGTTAGAAAGATACACGGCACACGTATACATGCAAATAAATACAAAACAAAATAAACAGAAACAGACACAAAAAATACATATCAAACTGAGGCGAGAAATAATCATTGGAACAAGACCAATGTGCAAAATACAGGCAGTCCTGGAAGCCCTTAATTAACTTCTTGGACCCCCTGAGTGTTTTAATATCATAATTCTGGAGGGGGGGGGTCCCTGAAAATATAACTTATTATGACGCTATGCTGTCTGGTAAGGAAAAATAGACACTCAGATACTCAAAGTCAGGACACGGTCATTGTTTACCCTGGTTCACCAAGAGATGGCAAGCTTGTGTCATCAATAGTCTAAACTAACTAGACATGTAGCACTGGTGTGCCTCAGGGTGCTGCTTCAGCAAGTTGGCCCTTCATAGCCCAGCAACTGTAACTATGCCTAGGATACCTTTACAATAATGATAACTTTACAATATGTGTAGTTCATTCATAAATCTGCAAACTTGGCCATGACTTTAGTGGAAACAGTGAAGTGCTACTCATTTCTCAAACTAAAGAAAAAAGAGATGTGTAATATCTCAGTTAAAGGAGCAATATGTATGATTTTTAGTTTTAAACATTCCAAAATTCCAAAAGATGGTGAAGAAAGTTTGACAGGTACTTAAAAGACGTCTATGTATCACATTGAGGAATGCTGAAGTTAGCTTGCTAACCAGCTAGCCAGGCACATTCTGTTTCATAATACCACTTTCTACCTTAAGAAGCGATAATGAGTCACTGTAGTGTCGAGTAGAATTAGTCCAACATAAGAGGATGAAGAAGTAGCACTGCTGCCCCGACTGCGTATTCTAACCTCTTGTCAATCATGTTGAATGTCCTTTTGGCGTTAAGCATTAAAATGAAAAACTGTGTTGTAAACAAAAGAAGTGATATAAATTTATGCAAACCAGTCATTAACATTGGTGCTGCTTTCCATCATTGGAGAAGCTCTTGGAAAGTTTGATGCTGAGCTCTTGTTTCTTATAAATGGTAAGAACTAATGGGGGGGAGAAGGGACTGTGAATTCTGTGGAGCTTTAGTGAGTATGAATTCTTACAGATTGCTCCTTTAATGTATGGAGCACTGCTCAGCCAAATTAAGAATTATTACACCCAGCATTATGTTGGCATGAAAGCCAGCATCTCTGCCACTATGACTAGTGAGATTGCAGCCAACGGACGCTGGAGTAGCCTATCAGCATGGGACCCATCGAAACCCGGGGGGAGAAGTCCCTTTAGACTATGTGTTTTTTAGGGAAGGACATGGAGCACCCAAAGGAAGCCCACACAGACAGTCAGAGAACATGCCGGAACATGCAGACTCCACACAGAAAGAAACCTGATCATCCAGGCAGATTGAACCCACTGCACCTCACTGGTTTTAACTAACGTACCTCTGTCCATTGCTTAAAGACTGGTAGCACTTGTTATATTGAGCTGATCTAGTAATCCATGGTGCTCACTAGACATTGTGGGAGGTTGGTGTTCCCCTAAAATCACATGGGTGACATTACAGTATGTGAGCATGTATTTGGTAATGATATGGGCAAGTGTTCCAGAGGTCAAATAAGGTTCTGAGCAGGCTATGGTTCAGAAACCTTTGCCACTTTCTGGTATATTTACTGCGTTTATTCATTAGCCTGTAAGAAATTTTATTATATGATGCCATTTGGTACCAGTAACTGGTATTATTCACATATGGGCTTAATTTGTCTTCCACTGTCTTATCAGCTGTGAAGACTGTCTGGGTCTATCCATGAAGCTCTATTTTACAATGCAAATTCTTACCAAACACAAACGTGGATCCATTGTACATCCACAGACTTACTTAATAAAGTCATCACCAACACTTTCAAGGAGCAATTTGTAAGATGACACTTAACCAATTAAAAGTCCAAACATATAGAGAGAGGAAAAGTATTGCCAAGTGCCTCAGCCATTGTTACATTTACTGACCTTTATATAAGCTACTCTGTCTTTAAATGACATAACCGGTAGCAAAAACCTTCAACATGACTGACAAGAGCTTAGAATACAGTGTTGAGACAGTGCTACATCTTCATTTTCTCATGCTGACCTGATGCCAGGAGATGCTCTTGGAAAGTTTGATGCTGAGCTCTTGTTTCTTATAAATGGTAAGAACTAATGGGGGGGAGAAGGGACTGTGAATTCTGTGGAGCTTTAGTGAGTATGAATTCTTACAGATTGCTCATTTAATGTATGGAGCACTGCTCAGCCAAATTAAGAATTATTACACCCAGCATTATGTTGGCATGAAAGCCAGCATCTCTGCCACTATGACTAGTGAGATTGCAGCCAATGGACGTTGGAGTAGCCTATCAGCATGGGACCCCTCGAAACCCGGGGGGAGAAGTCCCTTCAGCCTATGTGTTTTCTGTGTGTATACTGCAAGCGACACTTCCTTTAGACCCTTTTCCATTTCCCCAGCCCTTTTCCCTTCCAGAGTACCTGCATCTCCAGGGGCCTGCAGAGGATCACAACACAATCCCTCCAACCACACGCAGTACAGCGGCAGCTAATAAACCCCAGTTATTAGGGAGGATGTTCAGCTTACTCTGCTGTAATCAATTACCCGCCTTTTATTGGCTGTCCGGATGGCAATGAAAATCCCCCTGCATGTTAGACAAGATGTTGCATCCCACATACACCAGAACAAATGTGTTTCTCTTTTTTCTTGTTGCTAGTCTTCTTTCTCTTTGTAAACACCCAGCTCAAGTTAAATGCCTGTGTGTAAACAACAAGCCAAAACAGCACGAAAACCAAACCCATGATAAACAATGAGACAAGAGACAAGACAGATACAAGCTATTTGTTTTTTAGGGAAGACATATGTAACTTGCACATAAACAACTAAATATAATGAGAGATGTTTTTCAGTATTTATTACAGCTTTCATTCTTTTCTGGAGACTTTTTTCAGCTCTATTTTTTAAATCTGCAGAGATATTATTCCACATCTTCAAGGTTCAGTCATAGGAGTTGGTTACATTTTCTGCTTCTCCAAATAATCCCAAACACATCCAATACACACGTTAAGGTCTGTGGTGGACAGTTTACTGTTCTCACTCCAGCAGCTTCTTTGTTTGACGTTTTGTCTTTTGCCTTTTATTAGTGAGAGCTTCTTAACATCTACACATCTTTTCAGATCCATTAAGTTGAGTTGTCTTCTCTCAGTGGAAGGATGGACAGAACCCCTTGAAGATCTTTATTAGATCTGAAGCAAGAGTGGAGCTTGATTTTCTCCTCTCTCTCAAAGATGAAAGCTTTAGTGCCATAGAATAAGAAACTGTATTCACATTGTTTAATGAGAGAATGAGTTGAACTGACAGACCGTGAACCTTAAACACGGTTGCTATCACATCTGCTGCCAACCATTCCCCTCCTCACCACTGGAGGTTGCATTCTTCAGAATATTAAATGGTCTCTTGACCTTCTGACCTTTTTTAGTCGAGCATCTTAGATTTTAGATTTGCCCTTTTGGATTTGTTTGCTTATTGTTTCTGGCTTTTTGACCTCTGCTTGTGCTTCTCTACTCTGAATTTGATTTTAAAGTTGCACTTGACTCCATCCCATTGTGTGAGGCACTTTGTAACCGTTGCTTCTTCTCAAATACAAATTCTGCAAGAGAGAGAGGTTGATGCCAAAACAGTCGTACCTCCAAAATGTACACCAACAAAATTTACATAGTTTCCAGCCCAGCAGAAAAATGACAACTGAGCAACAACAACAAAACAGCAGACTATGCAGAAGAATCTACCCTGTGTTGAGTCATTTTATATGCTTTCCAAGATGCTGTTGCAGAAGTTGTCTTCATACTTGCCAGCTTCTTAATTAAATATTCCAGTTCACCTTGGACTGCAGTAGCATTTTAGGTGAAACAGGAAATTTGCAAAACAAGCTGGAGAATAGGACACCAACTTCAGCTACAGGTTTAACAAGATCCTAGACAACTTTAATTCAAAGTTGTTAGTTTGTTTTGCACATTTCACTCTGAACAGTTGCTCAAACACTTGGTCAATACTGAGCAGTTTCACCTTTATTAGCATTACAACCCCAACAACAACCTGTAAATAGCAGCCATGCTGTGAGTTTATCACTGTTTGCTGGTTGAAGCAGATCATCTTAAACTGAAAGTTTCACAGTGAGTAAAAACTTTAATTTACTTTGTGTTGATGTACAGATTGAAAGCAGATAGCTAGTATAGATAATGTTAGTTACTAACAAGCGCCAAATAACTAACATTAGCATGAGGACTGAGTTTATTTACACAGAGGGCCAATTTACTTTTGCTGTGTGAGTCTATTTTGACATGCAGGTGGGTCTGAAATCGTCTACTAAGTCAGTAGGTACTAGATTGGAGCCAGTACATACTGTTTGAGCGGTAGACTAGTGGAAAATGCATTTTATTTTATAAAATATTTTGACACCGCTCCTTCAGGGGTTAATACTGGCACATTGTGCAGTGTGATGTCACACTATGGAGAATCATAGTGAGTTTACTTGTAAAGTGTAGAGCTCACATTTTTGCAGTCATCAAGGTAATATTAAAGAATCCTGATTAAATATGTCCAGCAGTTATATATTATAACCTGTTAAGCACCATTTCATGTGTTTGGAGATCAGTTCAGATTTTATGCTGGTAGCTATTTCCAAATTTCTAGAAAAACAGTTTCAGTTAGTGCAGCAAAGACTAAACCTTTATTTGTTTATTGTTTTTTTTCTTCATGTGTACCTGAGTTGTATTTAATTGTTACACCAGTATTTTGAAACTTTGTGTATATGTTTCTGATGTTATCCACCACTGTATGTCTTTAGGCAGCTTGGTGCAGCTTGATGTAGATGGCTACCCAGTATAGGGTTTGGTTGTACAGCGATAGAAGTAAGTTCACAGGTTATGTTGTGCTAATAGTCAATGGGTGCACTGTATTGTATATAACTGAACACTGCTGTAAAGTACTTATGGAAGTTTTGTTCTTTTCCACCAGACCACTACCATATTTCCTTGATTGTAAATTTTATTTCTTTGTTGTTTTTTTTTATTGTAATCCCTAGCTTTTCCACTTAACTAAACATTTCAGACAGTTAATCTGAATAGATCTCCAGCGCCTCATTCAACTGCTACTCTTACATATGTGTAGCAGCCAGAATAAGCCCTAAAAATAAGATTGTTGTGTCCTGTGTTGGTTTTGGAGCCAAGGAAAGCACTCATTACATAAAAATGGCTCCCATTTCTGTAGGTCATCCTGGTAACGTTTACATACTGCTTGTTGACTACTGAGTATTTGGACATACTAGCTGCGCTCACCTACTGAGTTTTGGACACACCCTGCGTCTCAGGATAAATCTGCCAGTTAGAGCACAGCTCATAAATTTATTCAAGACATTACTTAGTCACCAAGAAGGCCGATTTATAGATGCATAAATAAGGTCACATACCTTTAATAAAGACATCAAAACTATTACAAAGGCTAAGGTGCACAGTTAGGAGCCTCAGCACAAAACATAATGCAAATCTTATTTACAATTGGAATAATAGAGCTGCCAAAGTGCAAACTGTGTATTTTAAGAGGACTGTCTGAGGCAGCTGAGGAACGTCTACTGCCAGTCGTTATTAAGTGGGCCTATCTGTAGCGGCTTGCACACCGAACTAATTTGTAATGCGCAGGTTGTGACAGTGCAGCCCAAGTGATGCAGACAGCACATCTGTTCTGGCTAATTAATATTTTGTTATGAATACTCTCCTGTTTACAACTCAGCCTTTCGAGAAACACTGTATTAGTTTCATGTCATCTTAATAAGCAAATGCCAGTGAGGCATTTTGCCTGTGGAAAAATGGCAGCTACCGTTTGGTGGTCTCACATGTTTTGTTTTGTTTGTTTTTCTCTGTTTGTCCTTTCTTCGGTGGGCCTGCTAAAACAATATACCACAGAGGAGACTTCAACTATAAGGAGGTTATGCATGAGTGGCACTGACTTCTCCAACTTGACCAGCCTTCTGAACATTATAGTCTATGTAGTAGCTGATCTGTCAGCTGATTGCACTATATGTGTAATTAAATATAATCAATAAAAGACAAACGTGAAGAGTTCAAAGCAAATGAAACCTTAATTGAGTCTTTGGATGAGATATTTACCCTTTCATTCCCTCCTCTGGGAAGAACAGGTCATCCATGGGTACTGATTTTGTATGCCCATGACCAATAAAGGTCTCAGTAAGAGGTGCGGGATGGGGGGTGTGGTCATTGTGTTGTGAATGTTTAACAAAGGCTGCAGCAGAGCATACTGTAGAAGAATGATATGTTAAACTTTTGAAGCTTGTTGCTTATTGGATACAGTCTGTTACAGTCAGAGAGAATCAGAAAATCATGAGCGTGAGCCAGCTAAGCCTGTCATTACCAAAGGTGTCAAAAGTAGTCACATTCATTACTCAGGTAGAAGTATGGATACTAGGGTTAAAAAATACTTCTGTAGAAGTTGAAGTATCAACTAAAACTTTTTACTCTAGTAAAAGTGTAAAAGTACTGCTTTCAAAACTACTTAAAAGTATAAAAGTAAAAGTAATGTAAGGAAAAAATGCCATTAAGGACAAAAGTCTAGGCTGCACCACAGGGGTCTATAGCGCACTAGCCCACCTCCCCAAACAAACATTCTTCTAAAAGCCATAATGACTATAATGTTATATTAAAATGTTAATGTTAATAAATTTGGGATGCGCTAGGCTTTCTGTTTCAGTCGCATATACGCCCATTGATAATGAATGTATTTTAGTACAATGTAAATATATTAAAGAAGCATACCTGTGTACTACTGAGCATTAACATGTGTTTCATGAAGCAGAAGATATGATGACTAGTTGTCTATAAGTAGGCATGTTATCAATAATCTTTACTGCAATGTAAATGTACATGAATGAAATCAAGCTAAAAATCACATAGGATTTTTTAAAATATAAGGAGTAGAAAGTGTAGATAATGTAGTGTAAATGTAAGGAGTAGAAAGTACAAATAATGGAGTGTAAATGTAAGAAGTAAAAAGTAATTGAAAAAAATTTATTACTCCATTAAAGTATAAATAACCAGAATTTCTACTTAAGTAAGGTAACAAGGCATTTGTACTTGACACATTTGGTCATTAGACACAATCGCTTAATGCAGAACCTTATGATTAGCTTTTAGCTTTTTGTTTTCTGCTATATGCAGGTCTGTGTTACTGGAGCTTTTGCGCTGAGCTAAATTCCCAACTTACTCTGGAGGTCACTGACTATAAATAGAAACAGTGGTCTTAACAGGAAAGGATGTTAGTAAAGTGCAGCAGCAGCTTCATGCCAGGACTGTTCACGGAAAGTGTCAGTGTAAAACTGTGATAAAGATAAAATCTTATATATCATCACCTTCAGACAGAACATGTTATGTCTTTCAAAAACTTCAAATGTCCATGCTTAATGTAGAATGGCCAAGAAATATTAATATTGCACAAATGGGAAAAGGCAGAAACTTTACCAACTTTCACTGTTTATGTGCGGTAAAACGGTTAGTAGCATGGCTGAATTTACTCAAAGCTGACAGAAAGTGACAATTTGCTTGCTTAAAAATAAAAAAAAACAAAGTTGTATATACTGTCTCTATTAAACCAGGAGATGGGCACTTTTATAACTTTAACCCCTTCTATGTCTACAAATCCTCTACAGAGAACACGCTTCTGCGCATTACTGTTTATTTACTGGATTTAAGAAAAATTAAAACATTAAATGTGGCCTGTGCAAAAGTTATGCCATATTTTCAGTTAAATGCAAATACAAAAATTGTGCACTCAAATCCTGTCATTTGACAGACATTAATGAGCAAAATGGCCTGATAAAGGCTGATCCTGATAAGCATTGTGTTTGCTCAGCTTTCATTTCCTGTCCTGTAACTAGCACAGCTATGTAAATACTCTATCCAGACAGTGTCAATCCATAGAAACAGGGTCATACGAAGAGACTATAGTGCTACATCTCCAACAGGTCTAGACAGGGCTGGTCCAGACAGATTACATCAAAGCCGTGCGGGGCCAGGTGTGAAGAACACAGAGAATCTGTGATGCCATGGCGTCGCTCCTCATTCACGATGAAAAGCCATTTGCCTCCTTTAGATGCCCGGCGTATCTCGCAGATGCATAGTCGGGAGAATGAAAAATGACGGCGCTGGTAAGTGCTGGAGGGTGGTAAACGCTTATCTGCGTGGATCAGGAGGAGCAGTGGTTGGTGGCCTTTTTTTTCCAGCTTGGAGTGTTTGAGGCAGATAAAGCGTGGCGGCCTTGGCTTTCCCTCATGATTATCTTCACATGGAGGAGAGCCTCCTCCACTCTGCACTATCACACCAGGAACCCTTTATCTCCTCTAAGTCATTTATTTCCAAGATGGAATCACGATGGCTGGCAGCGCCAAACATGCTGTAAGCGCCAGTGGGGGACTGAAAGTGGGGTTGGAGGAAGGCACAGAGGGCGGTGCATAATGGCTGCATTAGCCCAGCATTATGGTGCAACCGTGGCATGAAGAGCCAAGACTGATGTTGGGTTAAACCTTACAAAGAGCGCCATCCATTCTCAAACAGAACAGGAGAGGTGTGAACATATAGCAAGTGGAGGTGTGAAAAACAGGGAAGGTAAACATATGTGGCGCACTGGCCTCGTCTGCTTGCCTACATGGAGAAAGAGATCTGCTCATGTAATCTTCATCTTCATCTGTCTTATCTAATTAGCGCTTTGGGTGATGCATGTTCATTTGTGTTTTTGCTTCCACAAAAGAAACAAATATGTGCTGATAATACACTGTCTGGAGGGAAACAGATTCATTTTAATAATATTTCAGTGTATAATGCAGTAAATGGTTCACTGCCCATTAAAGGTTCAATATCATACAATACCATAGCTTTTTTGAGTCATGAGTTAATGTCCAAAATTACAAAATAAGGAAAAATGCAATTTAACAATTGTATTCGCTCCTTAGTCTATAAAGTCCATATATAGAAAAAAAACAAACCTGTTTAAAATGTACTGTTTTTGTGAAGTATGTCTGCTTATTTGGCCTATTGCAGTTCAGCTCCTTTACTGCCTTTTGTGGTAGAATACAGGGCAGGTAATCAAAAAAAGAGCTTGCTCATATATATATATATATATATATATATATATATATATATATATATATATATATATATATATATATATATATATATTTATTCAACGGCTCAGTTGTATTACAAATATATATACCTTTTTATATTGTCTGCACATAAAGGGTTAACCAGTAGAGGGCAGCGGATAAAAGAAAGAAAAGGGGAGAAGAAGAGACTGTGGTGCCATGCTGCTGTTTTTTTTTTGTTAGTAAAGTAAAGTGAAGAAAGCTGCTCCAAGTTGTCAGCGTTCGTATATTTTGTGTAAACCCACCTCGGAGAGACTTAGAAGACAGTTTCCCCCTCTTATATTAGGGTTGTGGATTTTGACAAAAAATGATATCTCAATATTTTCTGTAATTTTGTCGATAGCAATAACTCATGATTTAAAAATGTGTTTGTAAAAGTCTTATATTAATGATATTAATATTCGTCCACGTTCCGCCTTATTCCGCTAGTCGGGGTCACTGGGGGCTGGAGCCAGTCGGTCATCGGGCGAAGGCACTTATTTAGTGAATGACTCTGCTGAAGTTTACTGAGTGTGTGTTTTAGCTGTGTTAGCTGAGTTAAGTCTGTCTAGGACGGGGCACTCCCGAAGCTTTTCATACTCCTCATACTCTGTGCTGGTTTGTTCGGAGATGATGGAACAGGTTAGTTGTCGGGCTATGTTTAATAGTGACTGCTTTCTTACAAAATCTGCAAACTGGGTTTTCTGAGCAACTTCAGTCTTTTCAGATCCAAACCAGCTCCACGTGAGTGAAGATGATCCGTCTAGACGTCTAGGAGTTAAATATAAAGCGGTAGACTGCGAGGCTGTCTGAGTTCCTCCCCTGGCGCAGTGTGTTCACTCATTTTTAACTTTAGGTGTTTTTGTTTAGACAGCTATATTACTCACTGCAGCCTTTACTAAAGCATTCAGTACAGTGTCGAGGAGCATTGATTGTTGTTTTTTCCCAGTCAGTATCGTAATTGATAACGTCAGGTATATATAAATTGTCTTTAACTTGCCGTTTAATTAAAATGATTAATTAACTTATTAATTATTAATTAAAACTTGTCTATCTATAAAATTGAACGTTTATTTTATTACTGATATAAAGAGCACTTTGAGCTGCCACTGGTATGAAAAGGGTCTATAAATAAAGATTATTACTATTATTATATTATTACTGTAAACTATAAAAATAAATAAAGTCTTTTTAGACAACAGGACCGCTAAAACATCAGAGCAGAGAGACTAAGCACTGCATCCTCCTCTCCAGCATGGCAGTATTCCTCCTTGTACCTTCGGGGCTGGCAGCAACAGCAGTGACATTCCTGTTTCTGCTTTCTAATTTCTTCTCTGCCTAATACACCATACATGCCAATGAGAGTGTTTCAAACATCAGCTAGAGCCCAGACTCCAGGCCTTGACCAGTCATGCTGCCAGCGCCTGCTCGAAGTATTGCTGGAGGGAAGCAACCTATGCTGGCAGGCTTATATGCTGATCTGGCAGCAGGTCCTTGTGGATGGCCAAGCTCCAGGCATCCTCACCAGCCTTCATCCAAGAGCCCTCACTGCTGCCTTCATCACCCTTCATCTAGCTGGGATCCAATGCTGCGCTGCTTCATCAGCAGTCCTCGTTGCCCATCCTTACCATGTTCCTTCTTTTTCTTTGGCAGTCCTTGGTCAGGATCATTGTTCTTCGCTACAGTCTGTCTCAGTTCTTTGATCTTCCGTTCAAGCATTTATCTCAGTGAAAAAAACCCACTTCTGACACCAACGTGACATCTTGGCCAATAAGGAGAGACTAGCAACATAGCTAATTAAGTGAATGCTCTTTTAATTATCAATGCAGCAGAGGGAACTGCTGAAATGGCCCCGGGAAGTAGGCAGCTTACATCCAGCCATATAGCTCTCACTAACAGTAAGCACCAACACTGACCCAGGTTTTTTCACAACCCAGCACAGAATGACACAAACAGTACATCTCCGCACGCCTCTGCACTAACAAGCAGAACTATTTACGTGATGAAGTCTCCCTCTTACCGGCACTTCCCATTAGCTTTGATGCATCAGTGGTTGCAGGAGCCGATAGTGGGACGCCACAGTACTGACAACAACTTTGAAAGCTGTCCCCAGACTTCTGACACATCCAGTAATTTGCAGGCTATTTGAAGCTTTAATACCTGATGCATTAAATTTTCATGCTATAGCAGGATTGGAACATGAGCGACAGAGATGAAGAAGCATTAAGTGACAGGTGGGCATAAGTCCCAGTGTGGGAGTTTGCTTTAGCGCGTGACTGCGGGTTCGTGCTGAGCTCTGCTCTACTCTCATTGTGCTCAGGCCTCTGTTCGCCTGCCCAATTTAGCTGCCGTGCCTGTCACAACGCTTTTAATAAACAACTTCGACAGCTCCCATGGAAATAGCACTGCTGTCCTGTACAGCTATTGTGCTCCCGCACTCTTCGTTTAGCTTTTTTTCTTCCCCTGAGGATTCAATTTTATGTTTTTCTGTTATTCTCTCTCTCTCTCTCTCCCTCCCTCCCTCTATCTCTCTCTCTCTTTCTCACTGTTAGAGGGAGATAAAGTGAATGATTTAGGGAGGCAGACTATCAGCCCCATCTCCTTTCACAAATGAAAAAAAAATGAAATGGGAGAACCTGCCATGTGGCATAACTGTGGGTCCAATGTGACTAATGAGGTTGAAGGGATGAAACTTAGCAATAAGTATATAAAGAGGACTGAAAACCTGAACAGACGCTTCTCAGCTTCAAAGCCAAAGGGCCACACTACACTACACTGTACTACCAAAATTTTGGAAGTAAGCAATTTATTACTATTTTTATTTTGTTTCATGTGACAAGGGCACACTGTGTCACTGATCTAAAGCACCACTCTTAAGAGGCACCAAGCGTGTGCACAATGTGAAAACAGGGCAGCCTAACCATGATTTGAATATATTTTCATTTCATATCACAGAATATTGCAATCACTGTTATCACAAGGACGAGTGTAATCATGTTTCAGATTAAATAATATGGTGGTAGTAAGAGTTTTTCCAAAGGCAGCCAAAAAACATTAACGTTACTCTACATTCAGGGATTAAAACCCCAGGCCTCAGCATGCAAAGCCGTGCCTCTACTCTCCACACTACTTAATGACCACTTATTATCAGGGGTGCTTTAACCTGCCTGTGGACCCTCAGGCTACGTGTGGTCATCCACCCTATGGGTGTAATTAATATCCATAAAATCAGTACAACATGACACAGCTGATCTGCTTCTCGACTTATGTGGGCAAATTGCACAAGATTTAGTAGGCTTGGGTAAAGGGATAGTAGGCATGGCTAACGATCAGCAGCATCCAAAAACAATTTTTAGTTTCAGTGAATGTGTCAGACCAATAACTCTAGACAGCAAGTTCCTGCACTTCTATTCATCTTTACTACATTAATGCTGGAGTCGATCATTTGTTTTATAATTTTTTTTTGTTATATCTTTTGAACTGTTATATTTGAATGGTTATATCTTTTGAATAGCAATCAATAAATCAAATGTTCCATAATAAAAAAAATTGAATATGAATACTATGTCCAATCAGTTTATTCAGACCAACTAAAATTATGATGATGATGTCCTACCTGCCTACCTAACCACTGCACAACATGACCACATATGTATACTCTACTATACAGTCCTCTGTCATACAATTCTAAACACACACACACACACACACACACACACACACACAGCTGTAACATAGCGAACTAGGTTCATAAGAATGGTACCTACAAAAGCTTCCACCGCTAAAGAAAGAACAAAAGAACTGCAGAAGTAGAAAAAGCTCTGAACAACAACAAAAAAGTTGGATAAAGTAAGAGTGTGAACAGTGCGAACGTCAGTGTAGATTTCCAAAGGAGGTGAAACCTGAGAAAGCTGAAATGCCTGGATAGTGGCAAAAAGGTTTCTATCTTTTTGTTGGACAGTTAATTGTGTGGTTTGGCTTGTTTTTTGGGAAATCTGTATTTTTGAACTGTGTAGCGGATGTAGATGATTATATATTATTATATATTAATAATAATAATTATTATTATATATTATTCCATAGCTTTGGGTGTAAGACAGCTAACTATGTTTATCTTGTATCTAATCTGTTTTTGTATATGTTTGGAAATGTGTTGTAGTTTTGCACAAGTGTATTTATCGTTTGTTAGTCTATATCAGCTGTGAACGGGACATTTTAAAAATAAGGTAATGTAGCTTAAAACTAAATTAGAATATAAAACTTGAAACTGACATGAACCTGAGCAGTGCTCTATCTGGTCTGCCATGCCATGCAGCTTTGATTCTTCTCTGGTATACAACAGAACTGGCCTGATAAAGCCTCTGACAGTGCCAAAACAACCAAGGTTTACAACAAGCTATGGTTTACCACTAGACACAAAGATACACATGAATACACATAGCTCACTCTTGTCTTACGTCTCCCTTTCCTGGCTGAAACGTTTTTAAATACTGTCCCATTTCTTAAAATATCCCTCTTAATCCACTTTGTTCACAAAACAGTCAACCTAATGTGACTGACTAGCTGATGTTGACATGAAGACAGCGAACTAAAGAAATTCTAATATATTAGATTTCATTTCAAATAAAAGTGTGCTAGCATTTCTTTTTAGAGCATTACGTTGTGCTTGGCTAAACGTAAATGGTTAAATGAATCCAATATAGCCGCCACTCAGCTTTAGCGCCACTCAGGTTTAGCTCATTTTGAATACATTAAGCCACTCTAAAGCCACATATAAGAGTGACATGCGTAAAAAAAGATAGTATTGGTGTATGTGTGTGGCTATGCGAAGGCCCTGAGTTATTTGGGGCCCCTCGGCGTGAGCTCCATAGAGTTAAAAGCTCCATAGCGTCTCATATAAATCCATATTTAAAACTTGATTTTATTAACCCCCAGCATCAGATCTTCCTCATTTTCGAAAATGAACGTCCGCATCTGGAGCTAAATAACAGAAAAGAAAATAAGACAAGAGGTAAAAGTTAAAAGTATGTATGTGTTGTTATATCACTTACATTGGCTTTCAAATAAACAATAAGAAACTGTTGATCAGGGTTCTGTTTTAATGGGGGTCCTGAGTTTTACCTAACAAGTGCAAACCTGTTGCAACAACTTTCTGTGTTAATCCATTTTTAGCACATTGCAATTAATTCTTGTGCATGTGCACGTAAAAGCGTGATGTTTACAACGAACTGTCGACTGTGTGAAACATGAGAACGAGGCTTATTTTTCACAGAAGATAAATTTAAATCTGTAGAAAGTAATTATAATAGCAAGAAGCAGCAAGTCTTCACTGCCACAGTGTTAGGACTGAGTGGCCTGGAGCAGGTTAGGGATGTAGCTAGTGTAGTGATGTGGTGCTGAGAATGATCCACCACCCTGCTCTATGGTGGTCGTGTGGGGGGTCCTGAGCATTGTAGAACAGGGTTAAAAATATACAGAGAATCAGATGAACTACAGTCAGTAAAAGTAGAACTACAATTTGTTTACCACTGAATGCTGCAGAGCTCGCGGGAAGGTCATGGCAGCCAACTCCAGGCCCGAGAACAAGACCTTGCAACGTTATCTAAAGAACTTCTATTCGAGAACAAGACCCAAGCCCAGGAGATAGCGACTTGGCCAGGTGTACCGCAAGGGCCATAAGGAGCAGAAACTGGTCTCCCTCTTCATTCTGACAGCAAAAACGAAATTACGACAGTTATATGGCTGTTTTTTAATGTCAGGTTATCAGTTATAGCTTGAAATGAATACAGTGCACCTTACATTAGCATAATATAATGAATCCTCACACAAATTAGCATTTTGATAACAGTAGTAATCAGACGAATATTTGAATCATCATATTCGCAGAGCAAATTGAAAGTTTCTGCTTTAGGACCTTTTACAGTGAAACTAAATATAGCTATATCTCATATTTGCAGTCGGTGACATATCTCAGCCTTTCAGAAAACCTATAGAGCCCAGTTAATCCCACAGAATTGGTCCCACCAATTGGAAATATAATGGAAAACATTTAAACTTGATTGGTTCATTCCATCCATCCATTATCTGCCGCTTTATCCCACTAGTTGGAGCCAATCCCAGCGTCATCAGGCGAAGGCAGGTTACACCATGGACAGTTTGCCAGTCCATGGCATGACCAACATTTACTCACACACTCACACCTACGGGCAATTTAGAGTGACCAATCAACCTATCATGCATGTCTTTGGACATG
Organism: Megaleporinus macrocephalus; assembly: GCA_021613375.1. Taxonomy (NCBI): domain Eukaryota; kingdom Metazoa; phylum Chordata; class Actinopteri; order Characiformes; family Anostomidae; genus Megaleporinus; species Megaleporinus macrocephalus. The sequence continues at coordinate 37,794,788 of CM038707.1, read as the reverse complement.
TGGGAGGAAACCCACTCAAGTACAGGGAGAACATGCAAACTCCACACAGAACGGCCCAGACCGGGGATTAAACCCAGATCATCTTGTTGTGAGGCAACGGTGCTAACCACTACACCACCGTGCTGCCTTGACTCATTCCTTCATTAATAATAATTGAACTGGTGGTTAATTTGATACTAGGCCTTCTTCCCAGCTCTTGAAGGCCTAACCAATGGGAGAGGGAACTTGGCAGTATTTACCCAGGTATCATAGAGAAGCAAAACTTCACAAATAAACATAGTACTTCTACAAATGATTTCTTTTTGTACTCTTTAGTTCTGAGAAATCATTAGTCCTGAAGACCGGAAGGTCTAAAAGCCCTTTAATTTTTCAGCAGTGAAATGGGATCAACAGCATTGTTACACAAGCAAAGATTAAAGATAGAAGATAAACACACACATTAAACATCCCATAGCTTTCAGGTGTAAATGTTTTATGAGGGACATAAAACTTTTTCTGGTCATTTAAAAGATTTGAAGTTCTGTCTTCCTCGTTCTGTCACTTTGCGCCGTAGATAGTGGCCTGCTATTTCAGACCCTCAGGCTCAAGCCATTGAAATTCAGGGCATTTATCATGACTTTCAACACATATTTGCTCCATTACGGTGGCTGATAAGACTGCTAAAATGTGCTGATTGTGATTTCAAGCGCTGTCAACTTTTAAATATTTATCTCGCAGTGTTTACCCATTCGAGTCATTCTTTCTGCATTTGGCATGCAGCTTCCTGATAAAGCGCCTCAGATGAGAAGAGATCTTTTTTCATTCGGTCATCATGAAACAATTTATTGCCTCCTTCTTTATATTCCTGACGAAGAACATAGCTGCCTCCCTTTGTCATTGATTTCTAGTGAAGGTAGATAAACTAGATATTAAACTGCGCCAAGTTCACCTCTGAAGGCGCTTCCTTTTCAATTCTCCTGAACGGTTCTGCTCCAGCAGAGGCAGGTGCACATGGCATGGGTGTGAGCGCTCACCTCGGACTGAATGAAACATGACCAGCACCGTGTTTATGCTTGGGGTTTGATGTGTGGCATTCACTGTGACAGCCTACTTACTTTCTTTTGCAGACATGGCCTTGAATTCCACTTCCTTTGAATCAACTCAATAACACAGCCGCCTCAGACAGCCTGTCTCATTGCCTATGCTGAGCCCAAGCCAGAGGTCGCGGGTCAAGCTCATTCGCTGGTGTGGCGTTGGCATTCTCCTGCAGACGCTCCATGCCTGCCTGCTGTTTGCCTAATGCAATTCCAGTCTGGACTAATCTTCTCAAAGGCCACTGAAATGCCCTTGCTCAACAAACTTCTTTCGATGCTGAAGCTTCGTCTCTAGAGCCTCTAGAAACAACATGACTGGGGCAAATAACATACACTAATGAGCAAGAAGTCCGAATGCTCGGTGGTCATTGGCCTGAGGACCAAGTTACTTCCAATAACCACGCTTTTATCTGTTTTTATAAGACGGTTGAGATATTTGACCTCTAGGTGCTCATTATTCTACCCTGCGACTCATTACAGTATTGATGGGGGAAGAGGGACTAAACCAAGCCCGACCCCATCGATGCACCAAAAAAGCTAATGTCACGCTATTAGCCTGACTCCATGCACGGATGGAAATGAACACATCTGCTCCCAAACAGAGCCCACAGAGTGTGGGCTGGGATAATTGCACGGACTAATACCAGAGTCATCACCACAGGACAATGACTGCCACGTAGGTAATTACCAGAACCACAGTCAATAAGCCAATAAAGCAGTTACTGCTGAAATCCTCCCTTTATCCCTTTATAGAGAAATGAGCTTTCACACTGCGTTGATGTGAATTAGAAGGTCAAATTAGGCCTTAGAGTCATTCAGCATTTATTAGGAAGCTTATGGTGAAACAAAATGACCACTACTTTTCGCTGACTCGCATGTTTAACCACACTGGGCTTTCAGAGATACAGTTACGCTGCTGGTTAAAGGTTTAGTATCAGTGTTTTTAATGATATAAAACTAATTTAGTTGCAGAAATGTTAGTCTTGTGCAGCTTCACTTGTTTCCAATGAAAAAAATCAGCACAATATTAACTGAGAATGATCTACCACCCAAATAATACCTGCTCTGTGGTGGTCCTGGTGGGGGGTCCTGAGGAACAGGGTGAAAGGGGGCTAACAAAGTATACAGAGAAGCAGATGGACTACACTGTGTATCTAAAGAACTGCTAAGTGGTCCTACAGTGGTATGCAATAGATCTCAAAGAATGTCTGTACCATGGTATCCTTTGATAGAGAAGTATAAAGCTTATCCTCTCAACTGGTCTCCATCTTCATTTTGATGACAAGAAAATAGTGAGTGAGTGTAGAAACACAGAAGTGAGGGTATATAGAGTCCCTGAATTATATTGTGCATATATATTTTCTTACTAATATTTAGATTTTTACATCTCATTTCCAAACAATTTGGCAAACATGTTCTCAGAAAACCAAAGAAAAATATTACTTAAGACTATGATAGGAATATAATAATTATAGTCTGTAATCAATTTGTTGCTCCCAAAAATAAATTGGAGTAAAGGAGGTTTATACTTAAAATTGTGCTGACTAGTTCATATATTCATCTATATTCGTCATCATATAACTATTACAGCAAGGTAGCTTAGATAACATCTGATGAGATCCAGCAAGGTCAATAAAAGACTGTATTGCTTTGTGCACTCACCATACACTTTATTAGAAGTCCCTAACCGGGCATTTCTGCTCATTGGCCACTTTATGAGGTCCGCCTACCTTATCGGCCCACTATATAGGTGTACAGTTACACCCTGTAGATCCACAGATGAACTTTATTGATCTCCTAGGGCAAATTTCGCTGTGAGCCCATCTGTTGTCATGCACAAATTGCCAGGCTCCTTTAGCCCATTCATCACTGGTCAGTTTCTGACCACAGGACTGCTGCTGTCCAAACATGAAAAGGTTGGTGGGCCATTCTCAGCACTCTAGTGACACAGATGTGGCAGGGAAACTGTGCACCAACAGGGTGAATATACACAGGAGGTGTTTCTAATAAAGTGGACAGTGTGTGTAATTTTTATGTTCCAGCTAAAATCAATACAAAATTAAAAATGTGTAATTTGAATGATTAATGATGAAATCTGCAATGTCTATAGTTTTTAAGTGTGTTAAGTAATGCATAGAACAAATTACCTTCTATAATTACCTAAAGCGGGAGCTAACAGGAGTCCCATTGTGTATGATAGTAAGTAATAACAAAACAACAGCACTTCAATTTTATTTATAATTGTTTCCCATTTTTGCAACCTAAAGACAAGGCTAACAATGAAGAAGGCAGCTTGATTAATCCATAAAGCTGGAAAAACATTTTTTTTCTTTGTAAGTATTTTACCTTAAAATAAGAGTTTTTTTATTATAAAGTGCTTAGTGAGGGTATGTGGAGTCCCTGATTTTATTTTGCATATATATTTTCTTACTAATATTTACATTTTTAGGGAGATGGAAAGGTAGATATGATTGGCCTATTTAAAGAAACCTTAGAAATTTCATTTTGCCAACATTATTAGCAGATTATTGTTTTTAGCACTATTATTTCTTTATTATTATTATTCAGTTGCATTAATTTGCTTTGTATAAGTCTTTACATCTCATTTCCAAACAATTTGGCAAACATGTTATCAGATAACCTAAGAAAAATATTACTTAAGACCATAACAAGAATTTAATAATTATATATAATAAAACATATAATAATTATATCCTGTTATCAATGATTTATTAACGTGTTGTTCCCAAAAATAAAAAGGCAACTTGATTAATTTATAAAGCGGGAAAAACATTTCGCAAGTATTATACCTTAAAATAAGAGTTTTTTAAAATAATAAAATAAAATAATAATAAATAATAAATAATATTTAAAAATATATATAAGAGCAGTGCTCTCTGCATTTCTGCTTTCCCTCCTCTTCATGTGCTCTCTTGCCAGGTACTTTTGGTCTGTTCGGTCTCCTTGTTATCTGTTTCACCTGTGTGTAGTCTGGAACCCCGCCCTCTCATTTGCCCCAGGTGTTTCTTCTTAGCTCCCTGTGTATTTATGCCCCTGGTTATTTGCTTGCCATTTTGTCTCATCAGGCCTCGTTTCTTTGCTTCTGTCTGGCTCTTCAGTTTAATTCTTGTCACATTTGTTTTTCTTCTTTTTTCAGTATTCATCATTAGTGTGCCTTCTTAGTTTCCTCGCCTTTGTTTATTGCTTTCTTCAGTGTTTTCAATAAACCCATCGACTTCCACTTGCATCTTGTCTCTTAATCTCCTCGCTCTGCATCACAACTAACTTAAAATAGGGAGAATGGCATCTGTGTCCTAACCACTCCAGGACCAGAGTGAGTGCCACTCTATGTGACTTTGAGGGTCAGACACAAGATCAGTAAAGATGCTAGTTCAGTAATTCCAGCCTGCATATCATCGCAGAGGGTGTGAAGAGACTTAAGAAGACGAGGAAGAGACAAAGAGAGAGTGACCCAACAAGAAACCAGACAGGAGTATTTCTCAGGAGTATATCTTCTACTCAGTGAGAGCTAAAAGAGATAAAAAGATGTAGACAGTTTCACAGCAAGTGGGAAAACAACAAAAACCACACAACAGAGTGTGCAGCCCTGTCAAAGTCATTTATGATAGACTGTGGTGTAGGTTGTAGCCTTGTCAGTTTCATCCCTGTCTGACAGAGTGTCATTTTTCTGGATGCTAATATTCATCAAACCTCAGGCCAGCATGCAAAAGGAATAAATTCAGCTCATGCTAAAAAAGTTTGGTCAGTCTTTGTCAAGCTTGCTTAATAAGCCATGAAAGTTTTTAACCTCCTGTAATAAAATCATATAATATTTCTTTACTTTTGTATGTCAACATGCGTCTTTCTCTTCTGATACGAGCTGAATTGTCAGAATTCGGGGAGATTATACTTTTGATTTAGCTTATTTATACATAGAAACTACTGAAAGTGTAATCGGTGGCATCCATATGCCTGCATAGCTTGTGTTCACACAAGGGGCATTGGATTCTGTAACTTTAGCTCATTAACAAATGCACATGTACAGCTCTTCATTAGGGGGCTCGAAGAGTGATTCGTATTTACAGCAGTGGAAGAAAAGAGAATTACACTCCGCAACTGTAGATGGACCCCAAGAACCAATAGTAACAATATAATATTGCATCACATATATCCATCCATTTCGCTTTATCCGACTAGTCGGGGTCACGAGGGGGCTGGAGCCAATCCCAACTTCATCGGGCGAAGACGGGGTACACCCTGGATAGTTCGCCAGTTCATCGCATGGCCAACATTCATTTATAGCACATATATAAATATCATAATATCATATCATTCTCCTTCAGGTTTAAGAACACTGAGAGCCACAACAATCCTGAGTATATTCCCTCCCGTCCACTATGATAAACACCATCATTTGGTTGCTAACGGCCATCAACCCATGTTAATTATGAATTGTAAAGACTCCCTCGCCCACAGTTGTGTGTTTTTGACAAGATATTTGCCATTTAACTACATAGAGTGTTGTTATTGATTAGAAGTGTGTTGCACACAGTGGTGTTTCAATCAAGGCTTTTTGGGGCAAATTGGGAAAAATACATTAGGCCCTTTATTGCATAAAAATAGGCCAGTCAAATCACACACACTTTTCCAACCCCCTCTGCTAAAACTAATCCAGCTCGAATAGGGCTAAATATGCAATGCTTTAACATGTAGCATCCAAATGGCATGTACACACACAGGTACAAGTAGTCTAGAGTAGGGCTGAGCGACCAAAAATAATTTCTCTATATTTTTAGCTGAATGGTGATATACAATATATTTCTCAATATTTTTGTCTTCCCAAAGCTACACGTCCCAAATGTCATACAGGCACAGGAAAATTTTTGATACGGATATGATACCTTTTTTCTGAATTGTAACAAAAAATACAAACCTGTATATATGTAACAGAAAACATGAGTCAGTCTCATACTGTAACATAATCTTTTTATTTTTAATCTTTTTATTTGGATCTTGTTCAAACAATTGGCATCTTTGTGCTGCTTTATTAAGAACAAAACATTAGCATTACTAATGTTTAAACTATAAACCTATGCAATCCTTTAAGAATAAAACTGGTTACTGCTCTGTGGTGTTCATTCCTTCTCTCAGTCGACATCCTCAGCTTCTCTGCTACAGTGAAAGAGGCTGTTTCTCTGTGAAATCGATACACAAGTAACAGTTAGTTTATGTCATACTTACAGAACACGAGCGATACTTAACAGTGTTACACGTATATTTATGCGCTGACTGAATGTTAGCTGTGACGCTAGCTAACTAGCTAATATGTGCTAACACACAACACCAGCACACATATCATTTTCTGTTATATGTATGGATTTTTCTTTATTTACTGTAAATATTTTGTACTTAGAGGACTTCTTTAACTGGGAATAAAAATGAATGGTGGTCTCCAGGAGTTAGCCATGTCGTTAGCTAACTAGCTAATATGTGCTGGTGTTGTGCTAACGTTAGCTGAATCATAACTGCCCTTCAGCGCTAACAGACGCAGTAAGAGTGTTAGTTTCTCTCGAAATGCAAGAAAGCAGCTCAGTAAACTGTTAACTCGCCTGATGATAATTTATCACTGGAAACAGCCATTTAGCGTATTTAGCCCAGATTCTCGCGTCTCCGGCAGCGCTGTAGTGCTGCTGTTTCTTAAGACACTATCTTGAAGCGTTTGCTGCAGCTGCTCAGACACAGGCTCTTTCGAAGTAGAGCCAAACTTTGGAGCGCTTCGTCATGTTTAACTAGCTCTGTGTGTGTTCCCTGCGTTTCTGCGTGTCACAGCCCACGTCATGTTTTTTACATTTTTTTATTTTGCGGTATACGCAAAAAATACCGAAAATAGGCACCAGATTTATTTTTTATTTTTTTTATTTTTTAGTATTCCATAGTACCAACACGTTTTGGTCCGTACCTTCTTGCTACTGAATTGCGATCCTCTTTGTTAGCTTTTTTTGTGTGTTTATCCGTCTCCATGGATGGGCGAGGGGTGAGTGTTGTGAGGGAGAGAGGTGAGACAAACTGGGAGAGAAAGAGAGGCGAACTGGTGAATCTATATCAGACTATATCGATACAAACGATATTGTCTGATCTTATATCTCATAAAAATATATTGATATTTCTTAAAAACTCGATATATCGCCCAGCCCTAGTCTAAGGGCTGCCCGGAGAAACAGTCGTGCTAAAACTTAGATCTTCCGTCAGACTTTGGACAGTAGTGAATTCCTTTTGACCCTCATGTTGAACCCACCTGAGGCCCCTCTCCCTCAGGCTATATTTAAGGTTTTATCTGTCTCTGTTTCCTTTACAACAGCCTGCACGTGAGATAAAGCCCACGCTCATAACCTCGTGTTTTCGACATATTGTGTTACCATGGTGATCGTATTGATTGAAGCGAGGCCTTCGCTGCCGATAGCTGAGAGGTGTCATTTAAGCCAATAATGCTGAGGACTGTCGGCTTGAAATAACAAAGAGGGAGGCAGCCTTATCAGCTCTGCGCTGTCTGCGGGACGGATCCAGCCTATTGAAAGAACGAGCTGCCACGTAGGCTGTTCCACATGATAGCCCGGTTCAGGCGCTGATGTTTTTCCATCTCTGCAGGAAAATGAACAGTCTATTCTCACTCTGTAATTTGGCTGTCATTATCGAGCTTGCCCCCTCATTACTCACATCATGAATGCTACATGGATTAGTCGATAGCTGCGGATCAGTGTATCATCCGCAACACATACTATTGAGCTCTCTAAAGAGGCGCCGCCACTGCGGGATCACATAACTCATCCCAATAAGAATACACCTCAGAATGCGTGCTTCCATAACACTGATTCTGTAATCTTGATCCATGAAGTGTTCAGTACACAGTACCTGGAAAGAGCCGCTCCGAGATCAATAGCCATGACAAGTGACGGCTTCAAGTCACCCAGTGAGCTAAAGTGGTCAGATCTATAGTGGACTCAGAGGAGGACCAATGCAATCCCCAGAGATCATTCAGCGTTGTGATTGCTGTCCATTACCCTCCACTCTATCAGGACAAGATCGATAAAGGTGGCCTATAGTGTTACAGGTGCACCGTTACTGTAAACCAGCTAAAGCACAGCTCGAGTCAGAGACCACCAGGGTGAATTGAGGCCGGAGCACACTGGAGCAACCGGCAAAGTGTGAAAGGCAAATGGAGCTGAGCTCTTGTATTGCAGTCTTTGTGAATTCTGTTTCATTATTTTAAGTTTTTCAATGAACATCCCCTGCAAATGTTCTGTTGTTGTCACCACACATGGTGGCTTGTTATGTGGCTCTTTCACGCAGAATTTTCTCTACCAGTGTTCATCATTTGAGTGCAGATTTAACCCTTCCTACTGTTTTAACATGAACTAAAACACCTAAACAAAATACCTAATTAAATATACCAGGTAGTCTAGATTATCTAACATAATTTTTTTCTGATAAATCCAAAATAATTCCTATGATGAAGCTTAATCTTCGCTGTCCTATACTGGAAGCAATCATCATTCAAATTTCACACAAAGTAAAGGTCGGCTGCTAATATACACTACCGGTTAAAAGTTTTAGAACACTACCGGTCAAAAGTTAAAGAACACCACTGGTGAAAAGTTTTAGATCACTACCAGCCAAACGTTTAAGTACACTACCAGTCAAATGTTTTAGTACACTACCAGTCAAACGTTTTAGTACACTACCAGTCAAACGTTTTAGTACACTACCAGCTAAACGTTTTAGAACACTACCAGTCAAACGTTTTAGATCACTACCAGTCAAACGTTTTAGATCACTACCAGTCAAACGTTTTAGATCACTACCAGTCAAATGTTTTAGATCACTACCAGTCAAATGTTTTAGTACACTACCAGTCAAACGTTTTAGTACACTACCAGTCAAACGTTTTAGTACACTACCAGCTAAACGTTTTAGAACACTACCAGTCAAACGTTTTAGATCACTACCAGTCAAACATTTTAGTATACTACCAGTCAAACGCTTTAGATACACTACCAGTCAAACGTTTTAGATCACTACCAGTCAAACGTTTTAGTACACTACCAGCTAAACGTTTAGAATACTACCAGTCAAACGTTTTAGATACACTACCAGTCAAACGTTTTAGTACTCTACCAGTCAAACGTTTTAGTACACTACCAGCCAAACGTTTTAGATCACTACCAGACAAACGTTTTAGATCACTACCAGTCAAACGTTTTAGTACACTACCAGTCAAACGTTTTAGATCACTACCAACCAAACGTTTTAGTACACTACCAGCCATACATTTTAGTACACTACCAGCCATACGTTTTAGATCACTACCAGCTAAACGTTTTAGATCACTATCAGCCATACGTTTTAGAACACTACCAGCCATACGTTTTAGTACACTAACAGCCAAACGTTTTAGTACACTACCAGCCAAATGTTTTTGAACACTACCAGTCAAACTTTTTAGATCACTACCAATCAAACGTTTTAGATCACTACCAGTCAAACGTTTTAGTACACTACCAGTCAAACGTTTTAGTACACTACCAGTCAAACGTTTTAGTACACTACCAGTCAAACATTTTAGATCACAACCAGTCAAACGTTTTAGTACACTACCAGTCAAACATTTTAGATACACTACCAGTCAAACGTTTTAGTACACTACCAGTCAAGCGTTTTAGATCACTACCAGTCAAACGTTTTAGTACACTACCAGTCAAACGTTTTAGTACACTACCAGCCAAAAGTTGTAACACAGTTCTAAAAGGTTTGACTGGTAGTATTTTAAAACTGTTGACCAGTAGATGACCGGTAGTGTTTACATATGTATAATAATATAATTTAATGGTTAAAACATGTGCAATACTGCACAGTACACCTTATGACTAATGCTTCTTGTTTGCATAACCCTGTTCAATACTGTTATTCTTGAAAACTCTTAAAGTTTATATTATAGGTTAAATAAAACATAGAAATGAAAAACTTTATAAAACTATATAATATAAATTCTACATACTATACATTCTGTTTGCATTTGCGGCTATGACAGATCAACAGGCATTGGAGCAGAACATATGTAGGTCCAACTGAGGACCCTGTAAATATCCTCTGGTTGTGAAAGGACCATTCCTGAGATTGTCTGGGCTGTCCTGACCACCCACTGCAGACAGAACAATTTCTAAACCAGACCGTGATGAAACTGGGGAGAATGTTTTCAGTTATGCCTTTATAAGTTTCTCAGAATTCTGTCTGACACTGCAGGAAATGCAGCTGTTGTTGTTGTGCTTTCTTAACTAGTTGTGTTGTGTGACCAGGTGATAGAAACTGCCAGGCTATTCATTTAAAACACATTTTTATAATACTGAGAAACCCCACATAATTATCCCCACATTGGAGATGGCCATGGATAAAAGGATCCCTCTGAACTCTAAAGCCCTAATTTAACCCCTGGAGACCACCATTATTTTTTATTCCCAGTTAAAAAAGTCCTCTAAGTACAAAATATTTACAGTAAATAAAGAAAATTCCATACATCCATGCTTCCAAAATTAGGTAGGATATCAGTGCAGTATTTCTTTCATCAACGCTTTACTTTGCTGCACCCACTTCCAACTCTTCTACCATCTTAAAACCAACAGCTGTGTCCTCCCAGCTAAAAGCTGCTCCCAAAGGACTCACTCATATAAGATCAGATACATATAATATAATCCATAATTGCCACAAGCAATATAATATAACATTGAGTTTTGTAGTTGGAATGTTGAATCAAACCTTTGAATAAATTTTTTTTGTACAGCCTTCAAGTGTTCTATTTATTCATATTTTCAGACTTTCAATATAACATCCAGAGCAGCTAAACAGCAAATCTCTTCCCCACATCCCCATCTTACCTTGTACCTGCACTCAACAATCATTACTAACACAAGGTCCTACTGTTTCTGCAGTTTATCAACCGCACCACACCACAGGCCCACCACTGACCAGGTATTATTTGTTCCACTTTCAGTGCAGCAGAGGCTCTGAAATAGCGGTGGTACACAAGTGGCTAGGGTTGACAGGCATGCCACTAGACTACTGTACAAAATGCATACATATGCATGCCGGTTGGTGTTGAAAAACATTGCTTTACTGGCCGCTTCACACAACCTCTGTAATAAAACATGCAATATTGCTTCTGAAGAGATTCGCTTATCAGCTCCTTTTCCTGGAAGACTACTGGATGTTATTTCAGACAATTTCAGACTTTCAATTGTACATGAACTGTTAAATTCAGTTTCAGATATTATACTGCTCTCTTACAAACCCTAAATTCAGTTTCAGTTCAGAATTTAATTTCAGATTAAAAATAATAACAAATTCATGTTATTTTTGCATTTACATTTTAGTGACCTGCATCTCATTCCACAGTTTCTTTTCAACATTTCAAAATGCATGTGATTTTCTGCTTTTTTTCCTGAAGCTGCAAATGAATAGTTTGTACTTAATGGTCATTGTGAGTGGAAATAAATTAAATAAAGGGGATTGTTTGAGTTTTGCACAATAGTGTTTCTGAAGGTTAGTCTTAAAATGCTTTTGGCCTCCAAATGTGATGCATTCAAACTGTTATAACAGAACACGGCAGAAGATTTATATATGCATTCACAGCAACTGTTACATTTAAAATGGACAAGCTTAACAGAACTGAAAGAATAGTGGGGCACTTTATTTAGAGTCACTATATATAGTTGAGTTTCCATTTAAAATGCTGCACTTCCAGGCTGGACTATGAAGTTACAGATATACAATTAAAGTTAAGAAAGTATATAATATATATGCTACATGCTATGACTGTGGCAAGTCGACAGGCATACAAGCAGAACATGTGTGGGCCTCCTGAGGACACTGGAATGGTAAATGTCCTCTAATGGAGGGAAAGTCATTCCTGAGATTGTCTGGGCTGTTCTGACCACCCGCCTCAGACAGAGCAATTTCCAAACCAGACCGTGATGGAACTGGTGAGAATGTTTTCCATTATACATCTTTAGAAGTTCTTCAGAGTTCTGGCTGACATCGCAGAAAATGCAGCTGTTGTTGTTGTGCTTTCTTAACCAGCTGTGTTGAAGTGAGATCTTCACTTCTTTATCTTAAAACATTTAATAAATTAAATTTAATGAAAATTTTGACACCATGACACCATGCTACCAGATTTACCACCTTTGTCTTATAGAAACAGCTAGGCTGATCATTTGAAACACATTTTCATGATACTGAGAACCCAACGATCTGATGTTGGAGACGACCATGGAAAAAGAATCTAACAACTTTGAAGTCATAATTCAATTCCTGGAGACCACCGTTCAATTTATTCTCCGTCAAAAAGTCTTCTAAGTGCAAAAACCTATGTATATTAATTTTGGTCTATTTTCATTTCATGAAAGTACCAGCAGCCATTTACATTGTATAAAAATATTTTCTGATGAATGGACCAATAGAAAGGCTCCAAAATAACTTGGAAAAAATTCTGGTTTCATTGACATTAAAAGTAAAGAGAGTTTTTGGACTCATCTGTAAAGTCGATATATAATATATAATATGAAATATAATATGAAAAAAGGCATGCACACTAAGTGAAGGTATTTGGATAAAACAGAGCTGTGGTCCCCAATTAAGTTTAGTAATAACGCTTTATGAAGCTCATCCAACCTCACAACACAATTGCCAGAAAAGAATACATTTGTGGGCGGAGCATGGACAGATCGATTGTGAATACGCTTTGGTGCTTGTCTGTGTGCGGTCCCTGCCGAGCAGAAGTAGTGGGTAGGAGCTACGCTAATTCATTCAGCTCCATTAGAGGCGCATTTCATTTGTCCCGCTGTTGGGGTCTGTGCTCTGGACGCGGTGCTGAGCAGAGTCTTCTCTTCATTTATTTTCATTAAAGCTCGTCGAAGGAGAAGACGTGGGCTACCTGTAGGGAAGGTAAATGTGTTTAAATTGCACCACAGCCTTAGTGCAAACAGGGATTTAGAGTTGCTTCACAAAAGACCTTCTGGCCTTTAAAGCAATTTGCCAGATGTAGTCAATCAGCCGAGATTATCTAAAAATGGAATAAAGGACATCACATACCTGTAACCATCTAGATGCCTGAATTTGTTCAGACTTTGATTTATTTTTGTTTTAGATAATAGTATGTCACACTGTGACAGGAAATGAACTTGAATCACATAAGATGATTTAGGATGCTAAACTGGGGGCTATATATCTCCATTACTTGTTAGCTACAATAGTTTTACATTCTTATAACAAGAGAGCCTCCACAATGAGTCCTGTCTGATTGACTAGCTTTGGACTAGTTGTTTGATATTTGAAGATTCACTTGATTCCACCAAGTACACTTCACTGGTAAAAGTATTTGCTCGTCTGCCTTCACATGCATACAAGCTTGAGTGGCATCACATTCTTAATCCATAGGGTTTATTATGATGTCGGTCCACCCTTTGCAGCTACAACAGCTTTAACTCCTCTGGGAAAGTTTTCCACACGGTTTAGCAGTGTGTTTATGGGAATGTTTGACCGCTCTTCCAGAAGCACATTTGTGAGGTCAGACACTGATGCTGGACGAGAAGGCCTGGCTTGCAGTCTCCGCTCTAATTCATCACAAAGGTGTTCTATTGGGTTGAGGTCAGGGCTAGTCAAGATCTTCCACACCAAACTCGCCCATCCATGTCTTTATGGACTTCGCTTTGTGCACTGGAGCATAGCTATGTTGAAAGAGGAAGGCACTCTTCTCAAACTGTTCCCACAAAGATGGGAGCATGAGGCTGCATGAAAAATCTCTTGGTCTACTGAAGCATTAAAAGTTCCTTTTACTGGAACTAAGGGGCTGAGCTCAACTCCTCAAAAACAACCCCACACCATAATTCCCCCTCCACCAAACTTTACCCTGGGCATAATACAGTCAGACAAGTACTGTTTTCCTAGCAACTGCCAAACCCAGACCTGTCCATCGGATTGCCAGACGGAGAAGCGTGATTGGTCATTCCAGAGAACACTTCTCCATCGCTCTAGAGTCCAGTGGCGCCATCTTTACACCACTGCATCCAATGCTTTGCATTGTGCTTGGTGATGTAAGGCTTGGAGCTAATCTGAAGACCACATGAAGTTTGGAGGTCTATACCGATTGGCTCTGCGTTTTATGAGTTGCTGTCATTCACAATCGTTTCCACTTTGTTATAATAACACTGACAGTTGACTTTGGAAAATTGAGGAAATTTCACAACTGGACTGCCTATCCTATCACAGAACCACACTGAAATTTACTGATCCCCTGACAGCAAGCCATTTTTTTGTACAAGTAGTAAAATGTTAGCGACAGGAACCAGAGGTTGCACACAAATCTAGACATAGAAGTATATATCACAATTAAACCCATGCCATAATTGCAAGGAATCCTTTGATAACAACTTTTGCAAGGATGGAGTGGATCTTTGTGACTGGTCTTTCAGGCAGGAAGTCCAACAGAACATTGTACTAAACTGATATACAAAGAAAACTAGCTGTTATCCCCACAATTACTTTCCCCTTCAATTTCACCCGCATAAAGAAAAGTAACACATGATAAGCAGCTGATAACCTAATCATTTGTAAGTCTGGACTGGGCCTTTCAGATACGGTGATAGTTTAAATAAACACTGATTGAAAGAGGGGAAAGAACGCTGAGAAGTTGACCTGGAGTTGTGGGCAGCTTCTCTCTGGAGCTAGAAGGCCCCCTTCTTACTGGGCTAGGACTAAGGAACAGGGAGGAGATGGGGTGCAGGATTGCGAAGACTTCATCACAGGAAATGAAAGAAATGTATAGGGTCCTAGATTGGAAGGCGGAGGGACGTTAGATATGTTCCACCTCCTAGAACTTCAGGTATTACATAACTCTCCATTAAAACAAATAATTAAACATGTGAAATAAGAAGACTTTTGTAAATGTTAATGATGGTAAAATTAAGGCGAATCTCAAAGTCTCAAAGCAAAATCTCAGCCATCAGCTAAATGCATATGCAATGACTCTCTGTGAAGGAGCTTCAAGAAGCATTAAACACTGTGGATGTCTGATTCATATCACTCATACATTTCAAACTTCACATTGTACTACTCTGAATGACTACATTCAAATATCTACAATGAATTAAGCTACAGTGAATTGGGGCTGGGCTACAGTGAATTGGGGTTGAGCAACAGTGAATAAGGGTTGAGCTACAGTGAATTGGGACTGGGCTAAACTGAATTGGGGCTGGGCTACAGTTATTTTGGGTTGAGCTACAGTAAACTGGGGCTGGGCTACAGTGAATTGGGGCTGGGCTACAGTGAATTGGGGTTGAGCTACAGTGAATTGGGGCTGGGCTACAGTGAATTGGGGCTGGGCTACAGTGAATTGGAGTTGAGCTACAGTGAATTGGAGTTGAGCTACAGTGAATTGGGGTTGTGCTATAGTGAATTGGGGCTGAGCTACAATGAATTGGGGTTGAGCTACAAGAAATTGGGGCTGAGCTACAGTGAATTGGGGCTGAGCTACAATGAATTGGGGTTGAGCTACAGTGAATTGTGGCTGAGCTACAGTGAATTGGGGCTGAGCTACAGTGAATTGGGGCTGAGCTACAGTGAATTGGGGCTGGGCTACAGTGAATTGGGGCTGAGCTACAGTGAATTGGGGCTGAGCTACAGTGAATTGGGGCTGAGCTACAGTGAATTGGGGCTGGGCTACAGTGAATTGGGGCTGGGCTACAGTGAATTGGGGCTGGGCTACAGTGAATTGGGGTTTAGTTTTAGAAAAAAAAAGATATCTAGTTGAACTTTATTTCTTAAAAGCTGAAGCATACTATTCCTGACCTAATTTATTGTCTTTCATTTTAAACATCCTAGACTACTATACATTGCAAACTTTTCTATTACAACGGGATTACAAGTTGTATAGCTGGGCAGGGTTAAGAGGAGGAGCACCGAGAGCAGTTTGGAAAAGCAGCAGCATTCTTTCTGTCTAACAGAGCTGCAGAGTTAAACTTCTTTAGAGTTAGACTCGAGGCTACACCGAGGATTAGAAAAAAACGGCACTGAGTAAACCCTAAGGAGGTCCATTCCCTGCTATCAGGATTACAGGACTAACAGCTACAGTTGTTTTCATTAATGTGTGACATACACTCAAGTCTGTACAAGGGAATGTTCAAAGGCTTGAAACAACAGAGAGAATTAGTGTTTAATCTCTGTGGCCCACATTTTAATAAGACCTCCTATTTGGGCTAGGAAAAAAAAGAACAAGAAGAAGAGGAAGACAAAAAAAGTCTTTTAAATATGAAGTGATGCAATGAGAATATTTGCTGTAATCACAGCTTTTAAAGACAAAAGAAAATGAAGCAAGATCCCACTTAATGAAGAACAAAGTACCTTTTAACTTTAATGTTCTTCTTCCTGACCACTCCGTGTAACCCACAGCATGGAAGTTGTTTGTGTCTCTTCCCGCACGTTCACCCTCCAGGACAAATCATGTTAATGACCAGGTTACTGTTCAAACAGTGCAACATTTCATTAAAAATAAAGGTGTGCCTGGTCTCGGCTTTCTTTTGAAGAACTTCATCTACCTTACAGTGGAACTGCTAATGAATGTATTTACGGAAGTATTTCATTTGTACACGTTGTGCTGCGGAAAGAACAAACTTTCCCAGAGCAGCGTGGCCTGGTTTGATGGACAGTTGGTCATTTGTGTCTGAAAAAGGCAATTTGCAGTGGAAATAGCTGGAGGGTAATTTCACTTCAGGTCTGCAGAAGTGTAGTCTAATCAGCGCTGTCATTTTTCTCTAACAAATCAGCAAAAACTCATATTCTTCTAGAAGAAAATAAGGCCGTAAACACGAAAAGGGGTGTCTGTCAGTGTGCAGAGTCGTTTCCTTTTTAGAAAAAGCAACCTATCAAAACCGCAATAACAAGATAAAAACGGCAGTCGTTTACAAAGTTTCCTTTCTTGGCCAATTAAAAGATTATAGACATAAACGGGCAAATGTCTTTACTGCTCAGCATGAGTATGTGTTGGCTCGGGGAGGCGGATGCTGACGCTGACAGAGAAATTGGATTGTTTGTTATCTGAAAACAACAAGCAATTACATGCATTTGCTGTAAAAGGACGATTCGGGCCCTATGCCATCCGGCATCACCAGGAATTGATTTTCCAAATCAATTAATTTGGGCGAGAAAAAAAAAAAACAAACGACAGTAGAGACAAAATTGAGCGCAACGCAGCTCCTGGACACAATCTGTCGAATGATTAGTGCTAAACGAAGCCGTGTGCTCTGTGGGGATTCGAAAAAGCTAAATTAAGAACTATTGTAACCCAGGGTGCCTGTAAATGTGCAGAAAAAGGAGTTAGATCCCACACACCCCATCTCTATCGCTCTTTCTATTTATCTCTCTCTCTCCATCTCACTCTCTCTCTCTCCATACATCAGTGTCAACACTAACCTCACCACCAACCTCACCATCGCTGTCAATGTCACTGGCAATGTCACTGCACACTCAGTGTTGGAAGTCTATTTTTAATGGTTCGCAGACGGGGGGAAAAAGTGACAGGTCTACATCAGATGCCTGGCAAATATTCTCCACAGCACACGTGGTTTTGACAAAGCACCGTAATTTACAGTGACAAACAGTGATTATTAGAGAGCTAGGCATTCAGATCAGGCCATAAATATCAGCATTAAGCCAAAAATACGAGAAAAACACCTCTAATGCTAATTTCTGCCGGTGTCCTATTTTCTGAGTGTTCTGGTAATATGCTAACATTGACATTGTATGTTTTATCTTATCAACTTTATTGTTTTTTTTTGTTTTTTTTTAATTATGCTGTTAGTCTAAAACTGATGCCTGCAACATGTTCTCAAAAAGTTGGGACAGGAGTGATATAAGATTAAGTGTGTTCAAAACAAGTGAAGCAATAATGCTTGGGTATAAATTCAGGAGAAGCAGTGTCTCTTAGTCAAGTCAAATGTTTTTATTGGCATTCTTAACATAACGTGAATGTGTTTGCATGAAATGTACTGTAGTTCCTCAGGTGACATGGTGTAACACACAACAGCAACACTACATACAGTTGCAATCAAAATGATTAACCCTCCTCACAAATTATCAGCAAAATATACTAACTTTCTGTTGTTTACAATACAGAGGGCATACATTTGGTTTCAATACTGGTGGGGACACAACACCCCTCTCCAACTGCAGGCCTATATAAGACAGATATGGTACAATTAGTTTGCTAGTTAATGCTAGATAACATGGTTAACTAACATCAGTTGATCTTATTTTTCACAGTGGAAAACAAGTCGCTACTGGCTAGTTACCTATGACGTACGGTCTGGGTGGTGAAAAAGCTTCTTAGTGCCATGATAGCTACAAAGAATCAAATGTAATGGAATAGCAGAATGTCATTTGAAAGACTACTGAGAGCCCAGATAACGTACCGCTAGCACACTGATCAGCTCTCAATTCTCCGATCTGGCAGCAAAAATATTTGCACGTTGTGACGAAGTCTTCAGAGAGCACCCTACCTTTCAGCCAATCAAACACTAGTAAGCAGCGTCTAGAAGGAACAATCTGAATTATCTGCTCCAAATATAATGAGAACAAGTTTGCTTAAAAAGTGGTAGCTGGTTCTTTAAATCAAAATATTGTCCATGTGCAAACCTACACCCTTGTTACAATAAACAAATCAAGCAGGAACAGTCCTAATGGCTCAATACAACTAATATCCTCGTAAGACCTGGTAATTCATTTTTGATATGAGTCTCCAAAAGATATTTCAAAAACTAAATAAGGTTTTTTGATAAAACCTGTTGTGTCATGTAGCGGACATCCTGGCCTTTCCAGCGGGGTGTGTCATTCACAACAGAAGTTCATGTCTTTTTAAAAGTGGCTGCCTCTCAGTAACCACATTTTATGGGAGCAAGAGAGATAAACTATCAAATAATATGCATTTATTTTTTTCTAACACCTATAATTTATATATATTAGGTATAAAACTGTTGTAGCTAGTTGGCAAAGCACTTTTTATTGATAAGCATAAATGTTTAACTACCTAACAGCATACTTTTTTTGATGGCTGGCCTTTGTAGTGGACATTGGGACTTACTAAATCTGGTTTTATACGAAATTAATTGTGTCGCAGGTGACAGGAATTTGACTGAGGCAGAGATCGTTTTGCAACATATAAGCTCTGTAAACATGTAAATATGTAAATTTATTACTAATTTAATTTTAATTGATTACTAATTTAATTTATTCCTAATTTATTAGAAAACGTTACATAATTGTACATTTAAAAACTGAACATTAAAATGAAATGGACCATAAGAGAAGTTGGGTATTACATGTGAAACTGTTAAAACCTGGATTCTTTACAATTTTAATCAAAGTAACAGTAACCTTTGGAATGGGTTATTATTTGTTCCTGTTTATGTCAATATACAGTACATTTGAAATATTTCTTAAACTGCCAAAAGTGGAAATGGTATCAAAAAAGGAAAACAATGTTTATTTACTAATTTACATTATATTTTAAGATTGAGTTGGTGCTGATGTTGTAGAAGGATTCTTGGTCTGATGCAAAACAGGAAACAAGAAATATGTCATCAACAATGTCCTGATGTCCACTATAAAGAACATAATTTCAAATGTTTTTTTTTTTTTTTAAACATGGTGAAATTACTGAAATTCTCAAACTTTATTTTTTCTGGGTCTCAGGAGGATATAATAAGTGGAATGGTTTGAAGCATACTTTGCAAGTTCAAAGTCAAAGTAACACTGGCTACACTATCTGGATGTGGAAGAAAGAGGAAGCTATCATCTGCCACCAGAGTCCTGAGGAGGCAGGTGGTCAAAAACCCTCAAGTGACTGCAAACAACCTGCAGCAAGATTTGATGGCAGCAGGTTTTAGTTTGCATAGTAGGGTGCATACTAGAGATTTCTTTTAGGCTGAAAACTCTCTTGACCCAAAAGCACAAGAAAAGTCTGCCACAATATGCTTTTGAACCATGGTCTGTGGAGCGGAGAAAAAAACAACAGGACAGTGATCTCAAGCATACCTCAAAGTCAACCAAGGCTTGATTCCTGAAGTCCTGGAAGATTCTGGAGTGGTTGCCACAGTTGACTGATTTGAACCCCATAGACATTCTTTGGTGGTATTTGAAGATCTGGCACACAAACCCAAGAATATTATTGAACTAGCGGCCATTGCCCATGGGGAATGGGCTAAGACTCCTCAGGAACGCTGCTAGAAACTGGTGTCTGGCTATGCATGTTTGAAGCAGGTCAAAACAGTGAGCTACTAAGTAAGAAAGATGTCTGTCATTGACGGCATTGACGGCATTGAATAATTCTGAGACGATCTTCAAAAAAGTGGTATTTTAAGGTAAATTTGTAGAAATTACTTGTTATATCAGAGCTATTTAAACAGTTCTTTTTATATATATAATAGTTGCAAACAGCTGAAAGTATGTAAATCCTGCTAATGAACATAATTTGCAATAGAACTAAGAAATAAGAATTAAGGTACAGTTGTGCTGCGATAATAAAGGGGTGTGTGATTAATCAATGGCAGTAGAAGAAGGGGTATAAATTAGCTCAAGTTTATGTTGAGGGTCATCAGTGCATAAAAACAACAGCTTTAAAATAATGTTCCTCAGCCATGGATGGCAAGAAGTGTAGCTATTTTACCTCAATGATTGCCTGTGACCTTTAATCCTTTAGATAGCACTGCATTAAAACAGTGAACTGCTTCACTGGTAAATATCACCGTATGAGCTTTGAATAATAATAAAAAAAACATTGGCAGTAAATGCTGATTGTTGACGCATCCACAAATGCATGTACTATGCAAAGTGGAAGTGTCAGGTCAACAGCATTCAGAAACACTGCTGACTTCTATCAACCAGCTCATCTGTAATGGTCAAATACTGAGTGGGATTTGTGGTTTCTGACGAGTCAACCTTTCAGATTATGGAAATGATTTACATTTTGCTCTCAGGGCCAAAGAAGTAAAGACCCATCCAGATTGTTCAAAATGGAGAGTCTCTCATGGTATTGGTGGAGGAGGGTTATTAGTGGGTTAGTGTTTTAGTGATTGCCCCAATTGTTTTGGACATTGGGCTTGTGTGTCTAGTTTGAAGCTAAATTCAAATATTATGATATATTATTATATTATATATTATTGTATTATTCTAAGATTATTATATTTATGACCTTGTACATACATAGCAGGAGAGCACAGCACTGATGTTAGCCAACTGAATGAAACACACTAGCCTTTTTCAGTAAGTGATGTAACTTGTGTGTAATTGGACAGTGAAACTAGAAGATTATGACGATTCACCTAAATAGAAATTGCAAAAGTAATGCTTGAAGGCCTTAGATGGCTTGAATGGTTCCACCTCACACATACAAACTAGTAGTAAATCCTTCATTTTGACTTGCAACACCTCGTAGCTGGGCTTTTTCTTTTTTTCATCACACTTCTTCAGGTGTCTCTTCTGAGTGGATGTAAATTTCCATTCCTCCAAGACACACTCTCAATCAGAGGCTTCTCTCCTGCTTTTGTGTATCTGATTCAAATCTTCAGATGGAGTTAAAGTCATTAACCTTGTCGCATCTTGTGAGGGATTGAAGGGGCGCTCGCTTCTCATCAAGAGGTTAGCAAATGCAACATCTGTTGATGCGGCGAAAGAGAGTTTGTTTAATAACTTGTTTACAGGCAATTATGTAAAAGAAGAAGGAGTGCAGTGTGCAACAGTAAACTCCGCATCAACATTCTGCTCCTGTGAAATGATTAAATCTGGAGCGCGGCCACAAGTGCGAGTCGGTCCATCAGTCGCTTGAGTAAAATCTAGGCAGTGCACAAGCTGCATAAATTTGCAGGCTGATTCATTATCAACTTGGAAATTAAAATCTCCAGTTAAAGGGTTCCTGGCGTAATTAGTGAAGACTCAGTAATTGTTGTATTTAGATTGTGTTGCGATAGTCAAAACACAGAGCGCACATTAGCATGGCTGGTTGACCTTTCTGTGTAAGAACTAAGCATTCTTCTTCTTAATAGTTTTCTTGTACTAAAGAAAAAATCTATTAACTCCCATCACTCCTATAATTGGACAGGTGCTAAAACTGAAGCAAGTGTCTATTGTTTTCTGTGTGGTATGGTCAATACAGATATACACCATAATAATAAATATACCATAAATATACAGATTTTACCATAAAATAACAGCTTCGAAATCATTTTGATGGTACATAGACTTATAATAGGCAGAATGGCATCTCCGGTGTTGCCACTCCAGGCCCAGAACGTCTGATATGGAGCTATATAACTTTGGAGGAGTAGATTTGGGACCTCAAATTTACAAGAACTGCATGGCACTTTACAATGAGGATAATAAGTATTTGAACATTCTGCGACTTTGCAAGTTCTCCCACTTAGAAATTATGGAGGGGTCTGAAATTTTCATCTTGCATGTCCACTGTGAGAGACATAATCTAAAAAAAAATCTGGAAATCACAATGTATGATTTAAAAAATAATAATTTGTGTGTTATCGCTGCAAATAAAAATTTAAACACCTGCCAATCAGCAAAAATTCTGCCCCTCAAAGACCTGTTAGTCCACCTCTATAAAATCCACCTCCACTCCACTTATTACTCTAAATAAGAAGCACCTGTTTGAGGTCGTTAGCTGCATAAAGACACCTGTCCACCCCACACAATCAGTAAGACTCCAACTACTAACATGGCTTAGACCAAAGAGCTGTCCAAAGACACCAGAGGCAAAATTGTGGACCTCCACAAGGCTGGAAAGGGCAACTTTGTGAAAAAAGATCAACTGTTGGAGCAATTATTAGAAAATGGCTGTCAATCTCCCTCGGCCTGGGGCTCCATGCAAGATCTCACCCCGTGGCGTATCAATGATTCTAAGAAAGGTGAGGAATCAGCCCAGAACTACACGGGAGGAGCTGGTCAATGACCTGAAGAGAGTTGGCACCACTGTTTCCAAGGTTACTGTGGGTAATACACTCAGACGTCACAGTTTAAAGTCATGCATGGCACGGAAGGTTCCCCTGCTCAAACCAGCACACATCTAGGCCTGTCTTAAGTTTGCCCATAACAAATGTGGATGATCCAGAGGAGTCATGGGAGAAAGTTCTGTGGTCAGATGAGACCAAAATAGAACTTTATGGTCTTAATTTTACTCACCGTGTTTGGAGGACGAAGAATGATGAGTACCATCCCAAAAACACCATCCCTACTGTGAAGCATGGGGGTGGAAGCATCATGCTTTGGGGGTGTTTTTCTGCACATGGGACAGGACAACTGCACTGTATTAAAGAGAGGATGTACTGCGAGAGAGGCCATGTACTGCAAGATTTTAGGGAACAACCTCCTATCCTCAGAGCACTGAAGATGGGTTGTGGCTGGGTCTTTCAACATGACAATGACCCAAAGCACACAGCCAGGAGAACCAAGGAGTGGCTCCACAAGAAGCATATCAAGGTTCTGGAGTGGCCTAGCCAGTCTCCAGACCTAAACCCTATAGAAAATCTTTGGAGGGAGCTCAAACTCTGTGTTTCTCAGAAACGGGCCAAAATCCCTGCTGCGGTGCAAACCTGGTGAAAAACTACAGGAAATGTTTGACCTCTGTAATTGCAAACAAAGGCTACTGTACCAAATATTAACATTGATTTTCACAGGTGTTCAAATACTTTTTAGATTATGTCTCTCACATTGGACGTGCACCTAAGATGAAAATTTCAATGATTTCTAAGTGGGAGAACTTGCAAAGTTGCAGGGTGTTCCTTACTGTACATCATCACGTCACACAGACAACTATGGGTTTTCTGCTAACTAGCTAAGGTAGCTCAGTATTCCCAGCAGAGGCTGTGAAAAAAACATTAGAAGATGTTGCCAAAAGAAAGGAGGAAGAGAGATAAAGTGATAGAGCAAGAGCCCACTGTAACTGGGCTGGCTTTGCTTGTAAAGGAGCTAAAAGTACGCGAGGCAGTCTCAATGAAAATCTGATAACCGAGTGTACAAGCTTGCCACAGATAATTAATAAAGATTATGGCGAAGGCTGTAACCTTATTAGTGTCCTCCCAGTCTCAGGGAGTTTTGTAGTTTTTCCCGGATGCCAATATTCATCGAACCTCAGTCCTGTTTCAGGTCAGCGTGCAAAGAAATAAATTCATATCAAACCAAAGGGTTTGATCAGCCTTTGTCTCATCAAATAAGCCTTTAAATTGTGTAACCCTATGTAATATTGCTGAACCTTGTAAGTCAGCATGGTTCTTTCTCTTCTGATGCTTGGTGTTGTATTAAATCCTGACTCCCCATCAGAATCTTATCCTCTTTATGTGCACACTCATGGACATCATGAGGTACATTCACTTCTTTGGTTATTTAGGCAAAGAAATACCTTAATCTGCGAGTGTAATGTATAGCATCCATATGTCTGCATGTGAAGGGGAGTCAAATTCTATCCTTCAACCCATCAACAAATCTACATGTATAGCTGGCCTTTTGGACCCTAAGTGAGATTTGTATTTACATCAGTGGTGTAAAAGTAAATTATGCTCCGCAACTGTAGGGGGACCCCAAGAGCAAAAAATACCATTTTTTCCATAATGCAGCTTTAAGCTGCTCTCATTAGAAAAACGCTGCAAAGCAAGGCTGCACATTTCAGTCTGAACAGACAGTAAAAAGAAGCACACACCTAGTAAAAACACACTAAAGCCATTAGCAGCTTCACAAATTTGCCTGTAAGTGACCTGATTTTACAGGTTTGTATGCCTAATGAATTACTTAACATTGTCTCCAATCAGTGATGAATAGGCCAGCAGGGAGATTCAACGTGGTGAAAAGCAGTACTGCCTATTAATCATGGTTTAGCTCGGGTTTTATAGCAGCCGGGTAAACAAACAGCTCAGGTACAGAAGTCACGGCCGCTAATTCATCACACCGCATACAGACAGTTCTCTAGTCATTAGTGAGGTAATTGCCTAAGACGTTATACGAATATATTAAAGATGACTTCATCTTCCAAGGCTGTTAGCCCTCTTAT
Source organism: Megaleporinus macrocephalus (assembly GCA_021613375.1). Classification (NCBI taxonomy): domain Eukaryota; kingdom Metazoa; phylum Chordata; class Actinopteri; order Characiformes; family Anostomidae; genus Megaleporinus; species Megaleporinus macrocephalus. The sequence goes on along the minus strand of CM038707.1, from coordinate 37,769,570 downwards.
AGGTTATTTATTTTCTCTCTCCTGCCCTCCCTCTCTTTTTCTCTCTGCCTTCACCGGTTGACAGATCATTACAGAAAACAAGCGCTGTGTGCACTGACCCTGTCCCCACTGCTGGACTCCGGACTCTGTGCTACAGTGAAAACAGGAGTTCCAAGTATGATGTGCTTGACAGAGTGAGCTTTTGGCTGAGACTGCATGTCTGCCCCAACAATCTTTCACTTAGTCTGAAAAAGCAGGGCTTGGCTTACTGGAACAGCAGTCACTGTTGTCTGGCATATGGAGTATACCTTAGAAAACTCTCTGTTACCGTATCAAGATGCCTTTAAAGGGCACGTTTCAAGGAAAGCAAACACTTTCTTTTTTTTATTATTAAATAGTGTGATGCAGTATGTAGACATGATTAAGACCATTGCATAATTTTATGTTTCACACTGAAATGTTTGTTTTTTTGTGTAGGAAAGGTCATTTTTGTTTAAATGTGCTTGTGGTTCAGATGTGTGTTTACTGTGATATGGTTAGAAGTAATCTGTCAGCCATCTTGGTCATTTCAGCTGTGCTGGGTGGCAGTGGGCAATGTGCATAGCTGTCTTCTAGCCAACATAACTTCTAAATGTTTTAAGCTGTAGCCATGGTCCACACATAAGAACATTTATCCTGACTAGCCAGTGTGTGAATAGCCAGCATCTGTGGGTAAGCTGGCTCAATAAACCACCGGATATTAGCTCTGTAAAGGGTTAAAACAGTGACATGCGTTCATACATCAGAACACTCAAAAGACCCTCCCCTCACTGACCAAGGTGATTTCATCCACCTCTGTCCACCCATCAGCCAGCAATCCATAAAATCCACTTGTTACAGTTGTAGCAGTACTGTTTGCTTTTTGCTTTCAGCTTTAAACAAAGGGTTAAAATAGTGACAATTAAAACACTTATTAGATCCTCGTCTCATTGACCAGGTTCAGATAATTTAGCTATGATCACCCTTCAGCCACTAAATCAGCTCTGAAACCAGCCTCTGTTTTAGCCCCTTATCTGCCAACACAGGAGCTTAAACAATTACACCTTGCAGCACTCAGAGTGCAGAGATATGTTATCCAGCTTCAGCCAATATCCTGAGAGCAATCCAACTTGAGAAACAACAATCTACATGCTGTTTAAATGTGTCCCAAGCATCCTCTGACTGACTCTGAGTTTAGAGCTGATCACATAATTACGGGTAAAAACAGCTACCAATTACCACAAAACCAGTCATTCTGTGACCACCTGCTTCTGTCATGTTTCTGTGGGGGAGGGCGGAGTAACACTACAGAGGGATAAAATAGGGAATAAAACAAGAATAATAAGAAAAATAATAAGGTGAGAAATGTAGGATTTTGCACTTTAAAGTTTCAAAACGTACTAACCTATCAATACAGCCTATTTAGAACTTTTGTCACATCACAAAAGACAAGTTCATTCACACATTGTATGTATGTCTTTTAGCACACACCAGTTTAGCTCCACTCAAGAAATGTGTGAAAGGCTGGACAGCACAATACAGGGCAGCCAATTAGAAGAAAGGAATTTGCATATATTGGTCATAAAAAAAACAGCCTGTTTGATTTAGACATATAATCAGACATATAAAAATGAAACCCGGTGCTTTTTAATACATAAAGCCACTTTATTATTAAACGCCCAAAAAAATATACAAGAAAAACGCTGGCCCCTTTAACACGGCCAAGCTTTTGTGAAGCATTACTGAAGGCTGACTGTTAAATTCAGCTATTTTAGGTCATGTCCTTTCAACATTGCGCCTTTCACATGTCAGAGTCTCCGGGCAGGTACAGCTACAATTGTTGTATTTTTAAGTCACTTTCCGGCCCCTCAGAGGTAAATGATTGCTCCTGTCTTTCACTTATCACTAGGCTCCAGTCACAAGAACCGCATGGAACCAGTGCTCAGGGGAGAAATTCAGTACAATTTGGTATTAGTCTTTCAAGGCGTCTAAAGAAAATATAGTTCAAATGCTTCTCTCGCAGGAAAAAAAAGTGAATTCATTGATTTTTGCTTTGAACTGAGGTTTTCATTATCAGAGGGATGATAAGACAGAACTACAACAGAGCGCTGCAGTCGTTATAAGATTTTCAAAGAGAATGAGGTTTACAGATGAAGCTTCCTGAGCAAAGTATAAAGCCCTCGCTGTGAGCAATGAGCTACATCTGAGGTTTGAGCATCGGCTCCTTGGAGGTAAACCTGCAGAAGACGTTTCTATAAATGTTTGTATATAATGGATTTTGTTCTTTATTACTCTCCAGAGCTTGAAAACATGCAATGTTTATGTGAGTGTCTTTCCTGCAAGTGAAGCCAGTTGAATAGGTGCTGTCCATGGTCCTGAAAAACTAAAATCAAAACACAAGAACTCCAATAAAAAATCCATTCATCCATCCGTCCCTTATCTTCCACTTTAATCTACTTGTCGGGGCCCGGGGGGTGGGGTGGGGGGGTGCTGGAGACCAATCCCAGCATCATCAGGGGGAGGAGGGGTAAACCATGGTCAGTTCGCCAGTACATTGCATGGCTAACATTCTCGCACTCACACCTACGGGCAGTTTAGAGTGACCAATCAACCTATCATGCATGTGTTTGGACTGTGGGAGGAAACTGGAGTACCTGGAGGAAACCCACTCAAGCATGGGGAGAACATACACACTCCACACAGACCAGCCCGGACTGGGAATCAAACACGGATCATTTTGCTGTGAGGTGACAGTACTAACCAGTACACCACCATGCCACCTCCAATAAAAAAATTCATCCATCCATCCATTATCTGCCATCCCGCTAGTCGGGGTCACGGGGGGGCTGGAGCCAATCCCAGCATCAGCGGGCGCCAGTCCATGGCATGGACAACACTCACTCACGCACTCACACCTACGGGCAGTTTAGAGTGACCAATCAACCTATCATGCATGTCTTTGGACATGTGGGAGGAAACTATGCAAACCCCACACAGAACGGCCCGGACCAGAAATTGAACCCGGATCGTCTTGCTGTGAGGCAACAGTGCTAAACACTACACCACTGCCCCAATAAAAAAATATCTTTATTTATTATTTAATTGTTTATTTATATATCTTTATTATAGCGACCCAAGAATGCATGCTGCTGTTTGTAAGTTTGAAGGTTATTTGTGTCGGAGGGTGTGAGTGTTTTATGTTTTGGGTTGGCCACCATGGGGTTGAAGCCTACATCTGATGGGGAACTACTCTTACTTTAAAGTAACTAGTCTTCCTTTATGATATTTACCTTCTACTGGTGTCTAAAGTGGGATAGTGCATCCTGGTGGCCTGGAATGGAACCATGCTTAAAAAAAGTTCAAGGCAATCAGTAAGAGATAAGAGTCTGGTGAAAGATTGTGATGGAAGAGACAGTTCTGCATGGATTTGCAGGGAAGATGGCTCAGCGAGGCTCATGTGAGGCCGGTGTGGAGAGGCTCTATGATGAAGCTGGTGCAGTAAGTCTCAGTAAAGTTCAGCAGTGGCCATTTGCTGTGGGTTTACTTCAGCGTGGAAGGAAGGCGGCTCATTGTGCTGACTGTCACAGGCTCCTCAATATTCCCACCCAGACCAGAGTGCTCAGAGAGAGACGCATCACATGGCTGGCAGGTGACCGTTGTCCAACTCAGCCCAGTATCCAGAGGTGGATGAGGGGGAAGCTGTGGGTGGTAGACTGAGATTCAGTGTGGCGTTATATGGGGAGTTCTACCACGTACAGTATGGACCAAGCTTGGGTGCTCAGGGAATGGCTGCCCAGCAGCATTTGTGGCATGGCTGCCCACTAGGAATGACTGCCTTGCAGCCTTTGTGCTGCCTGGAGCTGTTTGCACCCAGGGACATGGCTCAAACTACACTATTATGTATGATTGGATATTCCTATTACAGTAGTGTGTAAAAATTAATTTGTTTATGCAAATTAAATTTTTCAGTGCGTCCACTATTTGCCTTCATTACAGCTTCCATTCTTTTCAGGAGACTTGCTTTCAGTTTTGCAAACAAATCTGCAAAAATATTTTTAATTTCTTACTTTACTTACTGATCAGTCAAAACTAATCCCAGTCACATTTGGTGATGGACTCTAGGGCAACCTGTCCATTGTTTTAAGAACACCAGCAGCTTCTTTGCTTGATATGTATGTCTTAATCTGACGTGCATCTTTTTGGCAGTGTGTTTGGTATCATTATCTTACAAAAGAATACATTTTTTTATTAAATTTGTTTTGTGTGTTTGAAATCAAAATCACTGCTACCTTGAGTTGCTTCCAATGAAACCTTTCTCTAAGGTTTTGGTGGGGATAAGATTAACGATATACAGCACCCTTTACCATTATTGGCCCTCCTTGTTAAGATGTGTTAAAAGAAAGAAAGGAATTGAAGCATTTCTGTAATTTCTACTGCAGTTTATAAAGTTGATCAGAGTATCTAGGAACCTTTAATTAGTAATTCATCACTTCCTGTTTCCCTGGGGTCTAATTATGACATTACATAGGCCTATTTCTTTTATCCACTTTACAACATGGGAAAGACAAGAGAACACACCATTCAAGTAAGGCAGACGTGTGCCGACCTTCATAAGTCAGCCAATGCCTACAAGAAAATAGTCACCTGCCTACACCTGCCTATATCTACAGTCAGAGGAATCATCAAGAATTTAAAACAACTGGAACATTGGCAAACAAGCACAGTGAGGAGGACGGTATAAGAAGTCAAAAGTTCTTTAAAGCTCACTGTTAGAAAATTGCATCAAAGAGTAGCATCTTGGGGTCAAAAGTCTCCATAACAACTATCAGGCGCTAATCTACATGCATAGAAAAATGCTTTTCTCACTTACAAACATAAACATAAACGTCTGGGGTTTACTAAGCAGACTTCAACTGGGACCATGAAGTTTGGTCAGATAAGACCAAGATAGAGCTTTTTGGCAACAAATACTAAGTGGGTCTGGCGTAACACAAAAGATGAGTATGTGGTAAAGCACCTAATGCCCATTGTGAAGTATAGTGGATGATCAGTAATGCTGTGGGCCTGTTTCTCTTCGAAAGGCCTCAGGGAACCTTGTTAAGGTGAACCCTTTGCAATACAAGGACATTTTAAATTAAAATCTGGTGGCCTCTCCCTGAAACCTGAAAATGGGTCTTTCAGCAAGATAATGACCCTAAACATGTGGCCAAATCTACACAAAAATTGGTTACCAGACACAAATTCAAGCTTCCATAGTCAGCCCAGTCCCCAGACCTCAACCCAATTGAAAAAATTGTGGTGTGAGCTAAAAAGGACAGTGCATAGGGGAGGACCCAGGACTCTGGACGATTTAGAGAGATCGAGGAATGGTTGAAAATCCCTCTCTCAGTATCTTGTGAAATGTTGTAGGAGAAGATTAAGTGCTGTCTTGTTGACAAAAGTGGGAAGTATAAAGTATTAACATTAACATCATGTGGCACAGATGAGTTCATGTGAAAGCATTATTTCTTAATGTCTTTTTTTCCACTGAATGAATGCACTTAAATTAAAGGTTGAATTTTTCTCTGTTTTAGCATTGTTGTCCTATATTATTACAAAAAAATATATATCAGAAGCCTAAGGACACATCTTAATGAGGCGTGTCAATAACTGTGGAGGGCGCTGTATCTCCTTTAGCCATTTCGATGCACATGAGAAACACAGCAAGGCAGTTAAAGTGAGCTTGCATAGATGCTTGTGTAAATATTGATGTGTGTTTCAAGAGGAACATGATGTCAGTAACTTCTTTGGGAAGAGCTTTAGTTGGGAGGACACAGCTGGGACTTGTTGGCTTAAAGACCGGAAGGATAGAAGAGTTAAAGTGGCAGTTAAGTGGGTAAATTAAATAATGATAGATATGATATTATCCTCTGTGCTGCAGGCTTTTATGTAATTTTCTGGTTAGGTAAAAAATGAACCTCATTCTTCACATAAATTCAGTAAGTAAGTTTATGTGAGCACAGATTTGGGTATGTTGCGAGGAAATATGCTTAAAATTTCATGTTTGTTATCAGTAACGACTGTGAGCACTTTAGCCACAGCTGAGCCCTGAAACGTGCCCCAGTTTGAATATGGCTGCAGGAGAATGAGGAGCGATTTTGGCCTGCAGTATCTCCCCCTGCTCTCTGGTTTCTGAGGTACCATGCTCATGCTGATGTACACACCATGTAATAGTCGCATCGGGGAGAGGAAGATAGCTAGAAAAAAAAAAAAACCCTGTGTGCATGTCTCTCCCTACACGATAGCATGAAATTGGTATTTTTGGAAGCTGAAGACACTAATGCAGAGCAGCAAACCCCCCAGCCTCACGTGCTCTCTGCTCAAATTGCCAATCCGCAATTGTTTGCTTTGTTTTGCCTAGCACAAAACAAATAAAATGAGTCAGTGCCTCTCAAGCACGACTGCTTACAATGGGGAAAAAAATATTAATCAGATGGCATTTTGCAGGGGCAAAGCCCGAGTGGGGAAAACGCCCTTGAATAAATAGCGAATTACAAAGCCTTTATCTTTAAAGGGCGTTTTGTGGTTTGGAATCATCAATAACACAATTAATTTAAGACAGCGCAGTAATTGTGCTGACATCAAACTCTCTCGCTCTGCTCATTCATTCAAATCTTTCTCAACACCTGTGTTGATCTCTCCTGCCTCGGAGGTCCTTACAACATTAAGTACAATTTTTAATTAAACTGAAATGAAAGGGTGTTAATCCTATACAGTCCACAAAACACTGACGTCAACGCGAGTACCATAGGTGGTCCGATACGAGGGGGGTGGGGTGGGTGTTGGGCGGAGTGCTTCCAAATGAGTACTTGAAGTGATAATCATGTGATTTGATGCTTAATGGAGCATTGTAGAGATCTGCTGCTGGCTACTATTTAAACTCAAAGTCACACCCACTTATTCACAAGTACAGATGTTCTTTTAAAATGCATGGTTTTGTTAGGCTGTACGAGCGGGCATAGGCAGGAGAGGCGGATACAAATGCAGGTTGTCTTTGTTATAGTTCATATTTACACAGGAATAAAACAAAAAACTTAGGTAACAGCAGCATACAACCACACATCAACAATGCTGGACGAGGACTGGAACATAACACAGGGTTTAAGTAGACAAGGACAACAAGGAACACCTGGGACGAGGAGGAGACACAAATTAGGAGCACATGACCAATACAGATATACTTGGCTAGGGACCAGGGAACGTAAACAAAGACAGACAGGCAGTACAACAGGGCAGACCGTGACATCCACATTGGAAAGGCATTTAGCTAGATATTGCCCCAGTTTCTTAAAGGTAAAGATTTGCTGATTCCTGTCTTCTTTCTCCTTATATTGTGTATTTGATGGCTATTTTGACTGAAAATAAAATTAAAAAAATTATGGTTGATTTTGGATTTTTGCACTGGACTGTATATTACCATATCACAATATAATATGTATTATGTATTAGGTTGCATGACATTTATTTACATTGACAGCTATGTGATGAAGGTCGAGCCGACGTTGACTAACCACTGACGTCATAAATAAAATCACAAGAGAAGGGAACGCTTTCGAATCCAGTTTCAGAAATGTGTAACAAAGCTAAACTCTGCAGATCAGAGTGTACTCTTTCCAACCAGACCTGAATTCTATTGTTTAAGGAATCGTAGATATTGTACATTCGTCTACAGCGCACTCGCAGGTCTGGACTGCCAAAGAAATTTACAGCATTGTAACTTGATGTAAACAAGAGTAACTGACTTCAGCTTTGCAGCATCATAGGGTATGTCCCCTCTCAAATCACACGTCTTTTTATTAGTCTTGGGTAAACCAGAGATAACGATATTTAATCTGTGAAGCAACAGTGTACAAATATAAAAACATAACCAAACTCCACACATAAGTAGACAATGACAAGCCTTGGGTCTGTTAGCTAGCCTTTAGGAAACCAGAGATACAGACCCTGAAATCACCTGACTCCTCACCTGTTGTCTTCTCTGAGGCATCCATATTGTTAGTGCTATAGTCATGTCGTGCTCTTTTTCGTTGTCTTTCTGTTTTTGTTTACATTCTGTCATTGCCATGTGGTGTCTGTTTATGTTTGCCATGTGCTCTTTGTCTCCGCCCTCTTGTCTCCGCCCCTTGTCTCCTCCCGTTTGCCAGGTGTCCCTCGTTAGTGTGTCTATTTAAACCCTCTGTTTGCTCCTTGTCTTTCTCTGTCTTTGTTGGTCGTGTGTCGCTGTGATGGTTGTGATTATGTTAAATCTAAGTTCTTGCTTTGTTATTTTGGATCTTTATTTGTTGTTCTAAGTATTGATGTAAATCAACTCTACCTGCAATTGTATCTGCAACTTTCGTAATCATTACAGTTATAGTCAGGTAATCAGTTACCTCATCAAGTATTACAGTTTATCATTTAAATTAAATTACACCTTCAAATTATATTAAATATTGTCAAATAGAACTACTAGGTTTTAATAAAATAAAATAAAAAAAAACTGAATACATGGAATAAGTGCCATATTTAGCTCTGTAAAGGTTGTGTTGTTTTTAACTGGAAAATCAACAAAACATGTTGTGGCAGTCCAAATTTACATTTGACAGCATGTTTATTTATATTTATTCACATTATGTTGTTATATAATGTTTTCCCGGCAAATCTGATAATGTTTATGATGACTTTGTACAGTAAATATATCATAAATGTGAGCATATATTTGTCTGCGTGTTGTTTTTTTTATCGCTTGTCATGTGCATGGAAAGATTTTTGGAAAATGTTGGTGTGAACCTGGACAATCTTCTTAATTTTCACCGAATTTCCATAAATATCTGGATGAGTCTAGACGAGGCCTCAGTCACAAGCTTTCCATTTCAAAGGGAGTTTTCATGAAGTCGTGTGGAGTAAACGTGCTGAGAGCGACTCAGCCGTACTGCTATCCGTCATTCACATCTTGGCTTCCTACAGGAAACAATGCAATTCACACCACTCGCAGCGAAGCTGAGATGGTGCAAAAACTCAAACAGGAACCCCAGGAGTCCGCCATGCAACGGGCGTTCAAAGACTATACGGGGGTTGGCGAAATGACGGCTAATGAAAACGTCTGAACCTGTAAAGTGTTGTGAAAATCAACTCCGTCCCAGCAGCAGTGTCGCCACAGTTTCCTGGCCCACCTCATCACGAGAGTTAGCCTGTTCTCAGCTGCGTGAAGGATTCAGCTCATGTACCATACAAATCAGCCGTGAACCCACGGCGCCATGCCTTAATGCCATTCCTGCTCTGATCCACTGAATATTTGTCCTGTGATTTCACAGGAACAGCAGTCATTCTGTGTGTCATTGAGTGTGGCAAACTGTGTGAAATCAGATAATGTCCTTTCCTGCTCCACTGACACACAGCCCGCTGGCTGCAGTGACGCGCCGAGGTCAATTAGCCGCACTGATTTCCTCAACAGCAAGAGCAAACACAGACCATTACTAGTAATGGAGTCTCTCCCTGTAGTCTGTCTGCACAGGCATTGCCAAGGGGATTGAACAGTTTATATCAGTTTTCTTCCAGTGTGTGTTGTATACGTCCCTTGGCGTTTTTTTATTGCTCTCTTTATCTGCGGACGTGGGACTGGACTCACATAGCAACCATGTTAAGATTCAACTACAGCAGGTTCAGTTACATGTCATTTCTTGCTTATATAGAACCAAATATACAAACTAACATACGTGAATGGTGACAATGGTTAACTTTAAGTGCGTAACCATTGATTATTAATTCAAGCAACTAATAAAATATAATAATATCATACATTTTGATGAACAGGTCACAGGCCACCCTCACACATCTTGGTGTGTGTGAGAACCCTGGTCTGAGTAGGGATATTGACGAGCCTGTGACACCCAGCATGATAGATTTATAACCTAATGAGTATTATAAAGTTGTATGGCTACTGACAAACAAGTATTCATATTTGACTTATGATTAAATAATATTGAGTAAGAAATTAAATAAATACCTTAAAAGTAAAAGTTTATTCAACTAAAAACAAAAATATAATGATATGCTATAATGACGCTGTTCTTAATGAGAATTTCATGTTCTTGTGCTCTAAGGGAATAGACGAGCACTCTGGTGGACCTCCTATGATAAGCTTCACGTAGATGGTGTTTGTACTCAGAGCTGGATTTTGGTGGTGTTTTTTTTTTTTTTTTACTGATTTGTTTCACAGTGGCACTTCATGTTTCCGCCGTTGGCTAGCAACTAGAATGCTGAACAGATAAGCATGTTTAAGGAAAAAGAATTACTATAATAATTTTATTTAACATATGGTAATAACCCGCTACTGTCTGGTCTCCTATAACGACATCACAGTGATGTCAGAAGTAGGATAGTGCCCTAGTGGGCGTGGGGTCTCTCCTCAAACCTCTGCCAGACCAGACACTGGACAGTGTTTAAAACCAGAAGATTGCAGAAGCTTTATTCTCCACAAATGTGTAACAGTAAGCAGGAACACTGTCTTCGGGGACGCCAAAATAATGAACAAACAAAATAAAACAAACAAAAATACACAAAGCTACCCCTAAACTCTAGGGGAAAAGTGTAAACAAACAAAAGACACCCGTCCCCAACGTCCTGTAGAGATCTTTTAAAATCTAACAAAGCTGTCTCTAAATTTACAAGTGAAGACGGAGAGAAATGAAGAGTGGAAGAGGAGTTCTACTGGGTCAGGTCAGAGGAGAGAGAACCCTCAATGTCTCTCAAGATGGCTGCTTGAAGCAGAGAGACACACCCAAGTGGTCAATCATGGACCTGCACACAATTGAACCAAAAACACACATGACATGGCCAACAGAAACGAAGAAAGGCTTTTATGACCAGGGGTCACGACACCCCCCAGTGGTCTGGTGTATAACAACGCTTCAGGAAGCCTCTAAGCAGACAGTGAGAGAAGCAGAGCCCAACGAAAGACAACGCCGCGAGGCTCTAAAGGGAACTATCCGACGCGAGGAGGCTTGAGGCCAGAGGCAGCTAGAGGGAGAATATCAAAAGCTTCAGTGTGGGAGCGCCACAGTGACCAGCGGAATGGTTGGTGAGCCGGTGTTGCAGATAAAGAGGACACAGTTCTGGGTGATGCCACAAGCCTAGGCCAACGAGGCCAGGAGCTTCCACAGTGGCCACAGGCTGTGACTTGTGTGCAGCGTGGATGGCAGATGGCTCATAATGCTCTCCATCACAGACTCGCCAATATCTATATTACAACCAGGTGTGCTCACACGCACCAAAAGGGGCACATCAAATGGCTGGAAGGTAACCAGTGCATGGCAGTGACCAGGGACTGACCGAGGAGTTGTGTGGTGACCTGCTACTGGCTAGTGCTAGCCTCTCAAAGCTTGTAAGGCATGGCCATCATTGACAGTCATGTAAGGTGCACACTTTCTGAAAAAGGGACTAAATCTTGTCTATATATTATGATGTGTTTATTAAAAGGTATCTGTATGTGATTATTAGTGTGTGAGCTTTGTGTGTGTGGGAGTGGGGTGTCACTGCAGAGGGAAGCATATGGCTAATCCTCCCCCCATAGTTTGAGTGTCTATATGTGCCTTTCTGCTAGTGTTTGATAAAAACACTTCTCGCAGCACAATCTTGGTCTCCCCTGTGACTTACTCTACACCGACACTACAATATGTTAATCAGCTTTGCTACAGAATTTGCGGCGCTCGGTTCATTCCGCTGAAAATGCTTCGCTGACTCTGCATTCATATTGCAGTGCCTCAGTAGATGACCCCTGATTTAGTCCACTGCTGTAAACTCTCTAATACTGAGGAAAAGACTATATTAAGAGTGGCTAGCCTAGAAAAGTGTCTAAATATGGCATTGGGGCACCATAAACCTTCAAAAGAACTTCAGTGCTCCTTGGCTTAAGTTCTACAACACTCCGTTAAATGTAAAGAAGCCAAGTGACTCTTTGCAATTTCTGTACAGTGGCAGTGATGCTAACCAGAGGTTTTCATGTCCATAAAATAAATATAGGCATTTTATTTACTATCCAAAACCACCAGTGAGCCAACACATCTGCATTTCTTTATATACTATTGATAATGATATAACTGAAAAGGTCATACTTCAGGAATATGTTTGCCTTACAACAGCCTGTGTGCATCATCAATGGAAAAAACCCAAATAATTTAGGCCAAGGCATTATACACATCATCACATCATCAGCGTCCAAAGAAAAACATATAGCTCCATTTTGGTTGATTTATATTTTTCCACTTCATTTAAATAGACAAGCTGCCGTTTACACTGTGTGAAAACTTCATGATGAATGGACCAATAGAAACGCCCCAAAATAACTTGGAGAAAACTCTGGGTCAATTGACTTACATTGAAAGAAAAGGGAGTTTTTGGCCTCTCCTGTAAAATTGCAGTTCTGGAGATGCTTGTTTTTATAGACTGTTCATATCCATTTCATGTAATGACTTTCTGTGATAAAGCTTTCAGAGGCATTAAACTCTTCAGATATCTGGCTCCCATCACCACCACTGTGCACAATATGACTTGGCCAGTTTCTCTAAAACATCAAATCCACTCTGAATGGCTTTTTATATCTGAATCATTTAACCATTTAAGTTCTACAACACTCTGGAACTGTACTGGAGGGATGGAACATCGTTCTTCCTAGAGATATTTCTTCGATTCATATTCTCCAGACGGTGGTGGAAAGTACTGTCAAAACTGTCAGTCAGAAATCTTTCATAGTTGTTCGGCTGGGTTAAGATCTGATGACTGCAAAGGCCATATAGTAATCTAACAGCATCTGACTCAAATTCTGTACATGACCCAGTGTGCTTTTATCTGAAGTGTCGAGCAGGTCATAGACTCATGTAAGAGTTTTAGACTGGTCTCTGAGTTTCCTTTTTTTATTTCATCCATAGTGAGCAAAACTGTTTGCCGGGCTTTGTTGTATACATAAACTATGTGGGAGAGAACGAGCAGCACAAGAGACTTTGTAATAGTGCTAGAGATTATGTGTTCATACTCCTTCATATAAAAGCTACTGCATAAATCATAGAAAACAAATTTGAACCCGACCCAGCTCTGATGTTTTATGTGAATAGCTGTTCCCGAGACTTGCCCAAAACCCCATGTTTGGTTGGACCTCTTCAGGAAGATCTCTGGGCTAGTTTATATGTAAATTTGATTTAAAAAAACTGCTTCAGACTGGTGTCTTTGAATGCTTTTGCAAAACATACTGAAAAGTGCACATAGAAAAACATAAGCAAAAGTTTGAATGGAAAGTCAAGCTGCTTTCTGTTCCGAGAACCAGTTGACTGAATCCTGGATGTCCACCTTTCATGAATTAACAAAACCATCCCCTGTATTGGGTTTTGGCCTTTATTTCAGAATAGCACATCTCTTTGAGTGAGAGATTCAGTCAAAACCCAAAAAAACCTCCACATTCTTCTCTTACTGGATGTCAAGACTTAGTTGCAGACTTTAGGAACTCAAGCAAATCTACCTGAGAGTTTGCTGGCGGGCAGTGCACTGCCTACCCGAGTCTTGTTACTGTTTTTCTCCCAACAGTTGCTCTTCTCCAAAGCTGTTGATTGGGCTGAATCCGTTGGGCGATAGGCCAGAGGGTTAGAGAAGCCCATCACTGAACTCATTCTGCAAGCCAGAGACAATCACAGGTGTGCAGCCCCCACCCCCCATGTGCTCCTAGCAGACTCACAGTCAAAGCATTTCATGCTTGGCACAAAAGAGCTTGCAGGCTTTGTGGACTCTGAAACAGATGAGGCAAAACCAGAAAGGGCAAAGCAAAGCAATGCGGTGCAATGCGCCAGACACAACACAACAGATGAGCCAAGATGCCTCTACCATCATAAAGTAATATTTATCATCCTTGAAAGAACAGGCTACACTTTTTTTTCTAGAAGATAGATAAGACAGGGTGAAGACAGCATCACACATGAGAGGAATGGATGCCTCTGACAATTTCACCGTGGAGCATTTCATGTTGTAGATCTGTTATCTCAGCTGCACTCCAAAGAAGGAGATATATGGGGAGCGCAGACCAGGAGATATGGATTTTGAAAGAGTAGAACAAGTGAGATTGAGGGGGAAGAAAAAAAGAACATGACATTTTTTTTCCACACGGATTCTCCGGCTCAACGCCTTTTTGCCATATAGGGATTTAGCGACCTGGGACTAGATGTTTGAAACTGCCCTTTGTGAGCTCATGTTTTGTATAAACAGGGAACAGATGGTTGCACTTCAATCGCAAGCATGGCATGTGGAAAGCCAGCGAGAGGAAGGATAAAGTGCACCATAACCCAGTGTAGAGAGCAAAAGACACATGAGGGAGATGTGAGTAACCCCACGGATGAATATTCATGGCTTTCAGCCTCCAACTGAGCCCCTCTTTTTCCCTGATAAGCCTCCCCAGTTTCCCAGTCATCCCCATGGCTGCTACCGAAACCTCCAGCCACTCCTGAGTGCTAATCCTCCGCTTCCAGAGAAGGCCGGGGGGGCCAGAGCACGCTATCTCTGCCCCCTCTCCCCCCTGCAGCCTTGCAGGCCAAACTTTAACACTGTGTATAATTTTATTAAGCTGTAGCACGTCAGCATGCCCTAGGATGCATTAAGTCTGGATATAGTTTGCAGCTGCATGTGCTACTCTGTCAGCAGTTCTGATGGGAGGCCTGGCAGTAGCCTATAAGGCCTGGGACCCCAACATTGCTAGTGGATTTACTGTAAAGTTAGAGGCTATCTAATTACAATTACCCTCCGAGCTGTCTTTGAACTGGCATGTGGATGCACGTTTGGGGTTCTAATAGGTTGTTTGCAGATGGTGTCATGTGACTGCATTGCTGTTTTCCACATAGGAGGCTCTATCACATGTTCTTAATATACTGATGTTTTGTGCTGATTACAGTTGATCTAACTACGAAATCACGAGGAGCTTTTAGTAGGTAGTTATTGTTTATAATAGGGAAAAAATGCAAGAACTTGACAGAAAAATGGCTTGCAAGCCTTTATCTGTTGCCAGCACGGACTGAGGTCCACTTCCTATTCACCAGCTTGTTAGAATCTAAGTGTTGGTGTTGCTTATAGCTATTGTTTTTAATCTATAACCAGTACAAACCCACAGATAAACTGTGAAAAATACAGTCCTCCACTCCTACCCACAGCACATAGCCACTTCAGTCTCCAATTATCCCTCTCCACCTTAAATGGTGCAGCAGGTGTGTCGTAACTTCGTTTTTGCCGTCAGAATGAAGAGGGAGACCAGTTCAGAGAGAAAAGTTTTTATTCTTGGGCTGCGGTATCGACGTTTCTCTGAGCTCTCACACCCTGGTCTACACTGGTCTCAATCATGTCTCAGCTGTATTGTCCTTTATAGGCCCGCCATCCTGCTCCTTTGGCCCCTTGCTGTACCTGGCCAAGTCATTATCTCCCGGGTGGAGTGCTTCTCAAATAGAAGTTCTTAAGATAACATTGCAGGGTCTTGTCCTCAGGCCTAAAGTTGCCTGTCATAAAGCCATGACCATACCGTGAGCCCTGCAGCAATCAGTGGAGCCATCTGTAAACATATGCTTTTACCAGATGAAAAATTCACAACAGGTGCCAGAATGTATCAAAATGTATCAGAATGTATTTAAAACGGAACAGGAACACAGAGTACTGTATTTTGCACAGTTCATGTTCACATGGGTGTAAATTAAGCAGCGTTAAACGTTTGTTGCTCAATTAATCCACAGGACGATAAAAGAAAACAAAACTGTTTTCAAGAAAGTTACATGCCTCAATGCTTTTGAACGCTTTCATCTGATATTCTGAGTAGTAGAAGGACGTCTAAAGGAGGTAACTGCTTATAACTTCTACCTCCATAGCAGATAAATCTTTCAGTTCAGTTAACAAACATCCTGCTCTTTATAACATTAGGATCATGTTCAACATATTTTGTGATTTTCTGTTGGAACCTTTCTCTCATTTCATCATCTAAGCTAGCCCAGGATGGGCTTCCATCCATCATGACCATTCCACTTTTCATGGGTGTGTCTCAAAACCTAGTGAGTGTCTAAGTAGGCTGTATATGTAGGCAGCTGTTTAAGTAGCAGTGTTCTGTCTGACATCTCTCCTCATAAACAGATTATTGAGATGATCTAGTTAGAGAGCAACTGCGTCATGGCGTGTTCCCACCCACTGCAGCCTGCGACGATGGTTTAGCTGGTTGCTGAGTTACCAGCCGGCATCCAAAACAATAGCCAGAGGCTTAAAAATCCACGAGCATAAATGCTAATGGCTCGAGAATAAAACTGCAAAATGGTCAATGACGTTAAAAAATGGCAATAAAATACTGTTTTGTGTGATTATATGACAAGAAACACATTAAAACACCAGTGAGAATCAAAATAACTCACATTTTAAAACGTAGATTTGCCTGCGATGCATCATGGGATTGCCTTAGCGGCTGAGGAAGCGTTCAATGCTTTCTTAAAATCAGGTCAAAATAAGGTTCCTCAGTAGACAGCATGTTTATGTTTATGACGTAAAATGCTGTCTCTGTAGGCAGCTCACTAGGTTTTAAGACATACCCCATGTCCTGACCTCCATCTGGATTTTGGGCATCATCGGAGCCTTTTCTCAGCTGTCCTGTTAAAATTCCAGTCTTTTTCTTCATCATTTCATAACACCAGCAAGCTTGGCACAACCTCGCACAAGTCACTATTGGAGGCCATGTAGTAGTGTATTTGTAGCAGTAGCGAGCCGTGACCCTTAAGCCTCGGCCCTCTCCCCCAAACCACCACCCCACCCCCCCACACAAAAAAAAAACACAGTTTGAAAAAAAAATACTGTTTCCTATCTCAATAAACTGCAAGTCCAGAAACAAAAAATGAGACGACAGAAATGCAACAAACAATAACATCTGTACAACGTAGACAACTTCATAAGTAAAACAAGGTTCCTCGTTATAAATAACCAAACATCACACAGCTCCGTTTACGCTTCAGAGGAATACGTAGACGACGTGCCCGAGTACAGCGTTACATTAATGTCAAAACGAGTCAAAGATATAAAGCTACACACGTAACTATTTCACTGGTGAGCGTAAATGTGAAACTCGCGAGCAAAGAAAGAGGAACCGCACACGCAAAACACATGCTCAACCTGTCCTTTTGCGCTTGAGTTTTCGGACAATTTGGGGGCAGGACATGGGCTTCCATCATGACTCAGCAAACTAGTTATCTGTGGTAGCCTAGCGCTAGCTAGCGTTGCCACAGCGGTAGAAATTATCATACAGTTAAGCCCGCTCACTTAGAGGGAATATATGATTGGTCAACTTTACTGTCATTTGAAATTGTTATAGCACTGAATTATAACTGCCTGCTCACAGGCTTGTGTGTGTGTGTAAGAATAATTTAGGCACTCTGAGAGGGCGTAGAGGGCCATGATGTTTCCCCACTGATTTGCAATATGCAAATAGATGATGCAGGAGCCAATGGGAATGATACTGAGTTATACTCAACGAGATTACTTTGACCAACCGAACACCTCTGAAACTGTCCATAGTGGAAAAAGGTCTGGTGTTCATAAACAGCCCCGGCTATGTGAATGGGAAATAAACTAAGTGGCTGGGTAGAGCCACACAGCCCTCTTCCAGACAATCAGTAAGGGGGTATTCCTCCTCCTACACAGGAGAGGGAGGAGGGGAGGCGCTACGTGCTGAACTCCATGCATTGTCAAGGAGAGATGGGCAAGAAACAATCAAAGATAAGAGAATTTGAAAAGCAACGATTAGAAAAGAAATTATTATTCCACAGAGTTTTATTGGTGGAGAGGCTGAGGAGAGTTGATGTTAAAATGATGCAGCAGTTCCATTCTTGCACTTGAGACATCTGAATATAACTGCTGCACCATGTAAAATAATGCTGGTTAAAAAGAAGCTTTAATGAAAGTTATAGGCATAAAAACAGACAGCGAGACTGCTCTGTTTTTGTGGGACAGGTGTGTAACATTAATTTATTTTTGCTGTTTCACAGAAGCAATAGGTCAGAATGATTTTATCCCATTAGATAATGTTTATGATGGCAACTGGCTAACATTGTAACAGCAATTGTCGTGACTGTTTATTAACCCCAACCCCAATCTCACATTAGTTCTATTAGCTGCTGTGTTGTCGTTACCTTGTAATATCGTAGTATTTGTCTGTACAATGGCTGAAAGGTTTTATGAAGTGTTATTTGGTCTAAAAAACAAGTTTGCTAGTCTAGCGCCATTCACCTTGGGTATGCTTGTCCATGAATTTTTTGTTGGCAGAGCTGCTGAAGGTGCATTGAAGGAAAGGGTATATCTGTTTTGTTCAAATATTAACAATTGTTCTCCAGAATCACTAACTGTACCTTTACTACAAACAACAAGGCTGGTTGGACAAAGTAGAATATTCTTTAATATGTATCAAGTTAATATATATTTAAAGCAATATATGTTTCTGCTTGTTTTCTACTTTTCTCTAGAGTAAAGACTGTGTAAATCAAGTCCCACTCTCTTTAATACCGAGATTTCTTATCGCTTGCAATTTGCAAATAAACATTACAGATGTTGGTAAAACTGGTGATACCACACGTCTCCATGGAAAACTAATCCTGTCCAAATAGCTCTTTAGACACAGCAATGGTAGACTAATAACACAAAAGTTGTTAGGGGGCCCCCCTGGCAGCTGTGAGTCCCTTAGTAACTGCTTTTATCAGTTATTAGGCACAGCTGGCACTGTCTGATTGTACCAGTATGTTTAGGGCCAGCATGATATAGAGTACTAATAAATTTTTATTTATTTACTAATAAATATTTTAGTACTAAAATATTTTAAAGATATAAGCTATACTGATTTACGTGTTGCTTTATTTTATTGGTCACATACATATTCATACACAATACAACTAGGAGTGAAATGCTTTGACAACTACCCACTCACATGAAACCTAAATAAATATAAAGGTAAGCGAAAGATGCTATGAATATGAAATAAGATATAGAGATATAAAGAAATTACAACATACTGATCAGCCATAACATTAAAACCACCTTCTTATATCTACACACAGTTTATCAACTCCACTTATCATATAGGAGGACTTAGTAGTTCTACACTTACAGACTGTAGTGCATCTGATTCACTGCATACATTGTTTATCCCCTTTCACCCTTTTCTTCAATAATCAGAACCCCCACAGGACCACCACAGAGCGGGTACTATTAGGATAGTGCATCTTTCTCAGCACTGCGGTGACACTGACATGATAGTGGTGTGTTAGTGTGTGTTGCGCTGGTATGAGTGGATCAGACTCGGCAGAGCTGCTGAGGTATTTAAACACCTCAGTGTCACTGCTGGACTGAGAATAGTCCACCACCCAAAAATATCCAGCCAACAACGTCCTGTGGGTAGTGTCCTATGACCAGTGATGAAGCACTAGAAGATGAACCACACATACTGTCTCTGACTTGTACATGTACAAGGTGGACCAACATGGTAGGTGTATCTATTAGACTGGACACAGTGTTTTAAAACTCCAGCAGCACTGCTGCGTCTCATTTCTCTCTCCAGCACAGCATGCACTAACACACCACCACCACTATGTCAGTGTCACTGCACTGATGAGAATGACCCACCACCCAAATAATATCAAACAATCTATAATTGTAGAACTACAAAGTGTGCCTGTATTGTAAATGGAGCTAATAAAACAGGCAATACAAATAGATACTTTGTGTGGATACAAAGAAGGGGTTTTAATGTACACTAGTATATAAAAATTGAAAAACAGTAATTCATGTGTAAGTTTCTGTACTGGATTTCATTTATGTGGATCCAAGGTACACGTTTAAAGCAACAATGTTTTTTACAGGTAGACTTTAGCTTAATCTCTCTATCTGCTGCAGCTGTATCAGCTGTCCATTACCACAATCATTTTGATGTGTCCTTGTACCTGGAAAATAATGAAAAGATCAAGTGACCACACTCAAAATAGCAGCCGCTGGGCTTTTGCTGGATTCAGTGAATAAATGTCTGAGGTAGAGGACTATATATATCGTGACTATGAGAAAATTTCCAAGCGAAGATGTTTTATGCAGTTATAGATACCTTTAAACACTAGACAAATATAGCAAAAATGAATTCTGGAACTACAATAAGAAAATCAGCAGAGTCTATTTACCAGCCCAGACTAAACACAACAAATAACATTTATCTTTATATGAACTGCTGCACGTACTTAAACACAAATAGTCAGTTACAAACATGATCAGCTTTATAACATTTGTTATAATCCTATGTTTTATGACAGCCCAGTCTGTTCTGCACTTTTGGTTTACCCATCTGTAAGGCCATAAAATGTGAAGTGTGTTCCTCAGTTTCGTGCACACTGCATTCTGGAACTGACCGGTCAATAAACCATTATATTCCAGACTGGCCAAGAGAAGTACTTACAGCATAACAGCATTCGAACCAACATGTGAATATATGAGAATTAAATTTTATTCCAAAAAGTTGGGACTGTAGGTGCAATGCTAATAAAAATATATCAGCGATAGTAAATTATGTTCAGGGCAAATACACCACATTTTGTATTTTTCCTTTTATAAGTTTTTTGTAAATATACACTCATTCCATATTTAATGTCTGCAAAATGATTCAGCTATAAAAGTGTAATTTTGTTTTTCCAGTTAAACAAGTCTTCAGCTATGTGAATGTACAGGACCTTGGTTGGCATATTGTGAGTTTAATAAGACACAAGTTTTCTGTGGTAGAGAATTCTGGGATGCAGGCAGATCAGTCCAGCTCTCTGATTACGCAGCCATGCTGTTGTAACAGGTGCAGAACGTGGCTTGGTGCTGTCATGTTGAAATAAGCATGGGTGTCTAGCAGTAATGGAGATTTCACAGATGTGCAGGTTACCCACTAATACACTCCACCCCACCCATACCATGACAGACCCTCGCTTTATGCTAATAAAAATCTGCACAGTCCTTTCCTTCTTCAGGCCAGAGAGCACAACTTCCATTATTTCCATAATAAAGTTTAACTCGTCAGACTTGGAAACACATTACCGCAGTTTTGGATGAGCTTGAGTGCAGAGAAATTGGGAGGGCTTCTGGACCTTGATGACATATGATTTCCACTGTCTTCACTTTCATCTGTGGAGGCAGTAACACAGTTTCTATTGAAAAAGAACCCATGTGGTGATGCCTATCACAGAATCATGCCAGTTTAGTAATGCAGTGTTGTCTGAGGCGCTGATGGTCACAGGCATTAGTTGTGGTTTTCTGCCTTTTCCTTTATGCACAGGGATTTTTCCAGACTCCCTGAATAACTGGGGAATGATATGCACTATAGATGGTGAAATACCTGCAGCACTTGCAATCGCTCACTGCAGCACAGCAGCGAGAACATGTACTAAAAAACAAGATCATATTAGACCAGCTGGTGTACCAGTAGTTTACTGTTACCATTATTATTATTATTTTGCTGTCTCTAAAATGTTTGGGCTTAAAAAAAGAGATTTGACTCAAGGTCAAATATATACTATACTTATATAATGGTAATGTTAGATTAGTCACTGACATACTCAGAGGACACGTCCTTCACTAAGGTTTGACTAAGTTCTTTTTCCAGACTCTTTTAACACTCTCGCAGGGGAGGGGAAGGGACCTACAGCTCAACCAATGTTACAAAATGTTCTTCCATATGCTGCACATATTTACACTCCCAGGCATGAAACAGCAAGACATTAAGTCATTAATGGTTTAAAAGTAACTTAGTATACATTTTCTTTTAGTGATGTTTTGTGTGTAAACTTGCAGACAGTCTGTTACCGAAAGAAGACTCGCTCTACTCAGTATTGATGGCTTCAGACAACTGAAAAACTTGACCAGGTTAGTTTGTGTTTAATGTAAGAAAACATATTCTCTATAGGGTCTAAATCTGGACTCTGGCCAGCCTGAAACCACCAGTACAAACCATTGTGCTTTGGGTTTGGCCTGTTTTTTGTCTGGGATTACATATTTCTACCAGAGAGGTTTCCAAACCCCCACATCGTAAATAGTTAAACTTTATTTTACAAATGGTATGAACTGACAGATGAATCTAAATGCTAATGTATAAACATCTCACAACAAGAAGGGCCTGGGTTCGATTCCTGACCGGGGTGTCCAGTTTCCTTTTGGTGGGGGGTTTTCTTATCCTCCCCATGTGCACATGGGTTTCCTCAGGGTGCTTTGGTTTCTTCCCACACTTCAAAGACGTGCAGTCACGTGAACTGGAGATAACAAATTGCCCTAAGGTGTATGTGTGAACGTGTATGTGTCTGCCCTGAGATGGACTGCTGGCCTGTCCAGGGTGTTTCCAGCTTTCTGTCTAATAAGTGCTGGGATAGGCTCCAGCATGATCCAGAACCATAAGCGGCTTGGAAGAATGAATGAATCTGTGAATATGTGAATGTGTTCTGCATAAACATTCAATAATTCAGCTACTGCTCAATGCATTTTATTATAAGTGCTTTGGGTTTTCCATTCTTATCTACAAACTTGTACACTACAGACACGGAGATCGGGTTGAAAAACACTGGAGAATTCCTATAACATTCCTTCCTCACTGAAATGGATCTAGATTAACTGAGCATATCATCTTGTCTCGTGTGCATGAAAGCTGAAGGCTTTCAGACCCAATGCAGAGCTTCCACCTCAGCCAGCCTCATAGGAAGCGATGTCTCAACCCACACAGCAAACGGGCTGTGAGGGCTCCGGTGCACTTTCTCTCCAGTTCCACTCTGTAACCATGGTGACTGCATGCGCCATCATTGTGTTGATCCACTTTTGTGTGAGCTTTTCATTTCCAAAGCACATCCTGCACAAAAGGGGGTTGGGGAGGAGAAGGTGCTCATGTTCTGCACCGTGAAGGCCATGCTGCGTCCACTAACATCAAACCCGCACCTTCAGACAATGTGATACAACTCTTCACTATTCTCTAGTACTTGCAGTTCATTTGGTGTTTGTTATACATGAAATGAGACAATTCTATGTCTTTTAATGGGATGACATGTAACCTTGGCCTCAATATTCGCTTATTAATCCTAAACATATCATTTAGTAAATATAAGAAATTATTCAGTCAATATTATAATACTAATATTATACCAGTTACAGAACGAATCTGCTGTAAACTCCAGCTGTTGGCCTTTAAGGCCTTGCATGGCTTCTTAACTTCTTCTAATTCTTGTTCTCCCTCTCTTTTGATCTTTAAATCTCAGTTAAATTTTTTTTTACTTTTAATTCTCTTTGTTTTTGTTTTCCTTAAATTGTAAAATGTCCATGTCTATGTGAAAGATGTTATTATAACCTTATTATTATTATTATTATTATTATTATTATTATTATTGTTGTTGTTGTATAATACTGTATGTAGTAAGAAACTAAAGTATATGCTTTAAAAAGGCTATTGCTGCATTACATTAAAGATAATGATGTATGTATGTGTACAGAATAGACATGCTATATATATATATTACAATACACATACTGTTGCAAGAAAAATTAAGTTAACTGTTTGGAATTATTTATTGTGTTTACTAATAAAATGCAATTCCATCATTCAGAATTGTACAGTAACAGTAACATCGACAATGGAGGCTAGAACAAGTAAGTAACAGGTGTGTTAATAACTTCACTTAGAGTTAACTGGCAAAAGCTGCTTCAGGCAAGGACTGGAGGTGTGGGTTTCGCAGGTTTCTGGACCATTAAATACAGGCAGCACACAAAGTCTGCTTACTGACAAACCTGTTCTTCTCAAGAAAGTCCAGTGTGATCCATGCCTTGAAGCAACTTTCAAAGAACCCCAGAAAATGTGTTTTAGAGGTGCCGAAGCTGGAAAAAGCTATTAAAGTTTTACTAAAATGGTGTGCATCGATCCACAGTTAGACAAATTGTCTACACATGGAGAAAATTCAGGACCATTGCTACTCTCCCCAGGAGTGGGCGTCCTGTTAAGATCACTCCAAAAGCACAACAAGTAATCCTGAAGGAGGTGAGAAAGAACCCAAAGCTAACAGCAAAAGACCTACAGAAGACTCCAATAATATGTGCCCAAGACCACCTTGACGTCCCAAAATAATAACTTGGGAATATGTCTTATGAACAGATGAGACCTAAGTAGAACACTGCAAACTAACACCAGAACCTCCTCCCAACTGTGAGGCATGGTGGAGGAAGCATCATGGTTGGGGCTGCTTGACTGCCTTTGCTTTGCAACATTCAAAACTTTTTCCAGGGCAATGTAAGGCCAGCACTCATTGACCTTAAGTTAAATATGTTGGGTGATGCAATGAGACAATGAATCAAAGTGCATCAAAAATGGTTGAAAAAGAAGATTTGTGTTTTGGAGTGGCCAAGAGTCTTGACCTTAACTGGATTGAGATATTGTGGTATGCCATGAAGAGGGCTGTGCAAGCAAGGCATCCCAGAAATATTGATGCACTGAAACACATTTGCAGAGAGGAATAATCCATAATTCCTTCTTATTTGCAAATCTTATTTGCAGCTAAAAAGGGGGATCTACAGACTCACAAACTTTTTTTTTCTCAGTGTGCTCAATACAAGAGTGTGTGTGTGTTTTGTTAGCTTGCATTTGTCTATAATTGAGAATTAGGTAATGATCGGTCCAAGTTTTATTAGTAATCTATGTATTTCCAAAGAGTTCTCCTACTTCTTTGCAACTCTATAATAAAACATGTAATAAAACAGAGCTGTTGTTTATCCTTAAATACTAACCATGCTAGAAAAAACAGAACAATTTTATGTCATGTTATTATTAAAGACACTGTAGTAATTTTTCAATTTGCACATCAAGCAATTATTTAAAACCACAAATAACATGTAAAAGTGAGCTGAACATAAAAAAAGAGTCAAGGAGTTTTCTCTTTCTGCCCCTGCGTCTTAAACATGAGCCTTTCTGCAATGAGCTTTTGTTTTTGTTTTGGTCTTGCCTGTGTCCTGGTTTCCCACCTTCCCATTAGTAATCCCACCTGTGTATAGTTCCTGCCCCCTCCTTTTCCCAGGTGGTCCCTGTTGTGTGTGGGGTATATCTGGCCCTTTTTTTCAGTCCTTCTATTTCTAGTCTTGCATCAGTCCTATGTTTGGTTAACCCCTTTTTTTCTTTGTTGTAAAGCTATGTATCATGTTCTTTTGTTTCCTCAATATCACATATGACACAAGTAATTAACCATTTTCTGAACAACACTGATAACAAAACTAGCAAAACACACTGCATGCTGACAGCTAGTTTCAAGTTTCAAGTTTATTTGTCATTTGCACATCATGTCAGGACATAACATGCATTGAAATGTTTGGGGTGAGGCTCAGATAATAATAACTCTACAGCAGGGTAGCATTATATATGTAAAGCAGTGCAAACATACAATAAATAGACAAAATTAAAATAATAATAAGCTAGAAATGATACATATAGTTATAGTTTAAATATATAAAGGACTATACAAAATATACACAAGATATATACATAAGATATACCGTAGCTTCAAGATATAGCCTGTTTGAAGCATATACATGTAGAAACTTGCATTGGCAGGTTATCTAAGAAGATATATCTATTACAGCTACTTTACAGAACAGACTGGAACAGACTTCTAGCCACCAATACTAGATAAGCTAGATTTCCTAAATAACCAAAAAGCAATGCTTAATGAAGAAGTTCTCAGAGACTGACACTTAATTGACACTGCACTTGCTACAATCCATTCCACAGTGCTGCTTTTAGGCAACAAATACATTCCAGCAATTTCAAATGAGATAAATATATGTATAATAATAAATTATGTAATACTAAATGTTACACAATGAGTTTTGCACTTACACAGAAGTGAATCCAATTTGTGAAAAAGTGAAAAAAATCTGAAAATGATGGCACATTGTTGAGCGAACTTGCCTAGTGCTGAAACATGGTACAAACTGCACCATGAAAAAGGAAAATGTTTACAGAAAGGTTTGCTCTCATTGGCTTCTTCAGACTCCTGCCATCATTATTAACCCTTGCGTTATCATGAATTATGCATCATGTCGTTTTGAAGCAAGGAAAATGAGTTTGTTACCCCGAGGCACTTTGTTGTGCAGTTAAGGGTTAAAGGTTAATTTACTTGCATGCACAATCTCCCATCCCTTAAACAAGACACTTAATGAGACAAGCATGCTGCTGCTGTGAAGGTGTCAAAATCAAGAGAGACACAAGACTGTGAAGTTCAGTGGCTGTTAAACAGTTTCTCTGCCCTCGCACATCACAAAGGGTGTGAATTATCTGATGAGTTTAATTGGGTGTGTTAAAGCACGAATTGTGCTAAACTCTGCTATGCTGTAGTGAGGCGGTGCTCCAGGACTAGACTTTGTGACCCCTGAACGGACCGTCTCAGTGGTCCAGGCCAGACTGGACAGATCACTAGTTTGCCGTGACTGTCACAGTGATTATTGAACCGAATGCAGCCAGGCATGCATGCTTTTTCTTCCTCCAAGGAAATGGACTCCCTGTGTACATGGCTCATATCTCTCTGTACTCGCTAAAGGATGACTCCCATCCCACACATTACCAGCTGTGCTGCATCCCTAATGTTGGTCTATCACCTCCGCACTAAAAGTAGGACAAATTAAGCTATGCAGTAAGGCAAACTTCAGTCTGTTTACTTTTCAGCTGACTGGTCTAATCTAGTGACTGCTGATGTGGTTAACGCTTCATTAGTTGAACCATCAGCATGTGTACTTAGTTTGGGATATAAACTGGTCATCAAGAATTTCCAGTGGTGCTGCTTTCACCTCATTACAACAAGAATAACAAACATTGGGATTATGTTATTCTTTATTTCTCCTTCTTCTCACCTTCAAGTTATCAAAATCTCGATAAGAGATCACTGTTAGAATGTGTGTGGTGCCTGAAAGCGTGATCTTCTGGCCTTTACTAGTCAATGAAGAGTAAGGCTGCAGCTATCGATTATTTTAGTATTCGAGTATTCTATCAATTATTCCATTGATTAATCGAGTAATCGGATAAAATACATATTTTTAAATTTAAAAACCAATAGTACATATATAAGATAAAATAAGTCAGGTTTCTTAACATTTATTGCTTAAATTGCATATAATACAGTTTAAAAGAAAACATTTTAATAATTACTATTATTGAAATTTATTACAAGACCTATATATCATAATATAAGTTCACAAAACTGGCTACTGTACACTCCTTTACTATGCAGAAGCTTGTCCTACACTTGCTGACCCGCTTACTGCAAACAAACTAAACTGAATTTTCTCTCTGTACTGGATTTGGTGCATTTTGGTGATATTTAGTTTGCAGTGTATTTTATACATCACTGTGAGGGGAAAAGTGTGTGTGAGAGGTGTATGTTCTTGTGAGGGTGTGTTTGTTTGTAACTATAATCAAAACGGTAATGTGGAAGTTTAGGCTTTTATTTTTTGTGGTTATGTTCTTAAGCAAAGCGTTTTATGTTCTCACATGGATTTAAGTTCTTAAATAGCCATTACATATAACCACAACCAACATACACGCTTTACTAGCCTTCATCTCACTGATTTAGGCTAAATGTTATGGTTACTGTGTGTCGCTCCGCTCTGTGGACTGGACGTTCTGAATCATTGAAACACTGATGTCGTGTTCAGCTAGGGAATACCATAAAACTTAGACTCGCTATCAGTTTGCTGGGAAAGCTCAGTTGCTTGCTTTCTGAAGTTAGCTTCTTATTTAAATTCCCCATTCCACCTTAAATGGTATAGAAGTTACTTTCCGGCGCATGTAACTGCTGCATCATTTAAGGTGGAAAGGCGGTATTTACTTAAGAAGCTAACTTCAGCCACGTCTTTCTTCAGGTTTACGCTCAGTAACGGCTCCCTCGGCTAGTTCGGTTTTACAATAGACTTTGGATACTGAGTATGGTTTTCTCTGACCCGTTTCTTCTATTCATCTCTCCTCATTTTCTCTCTCTTTCTCTATTTTGCAATCCGTGCCATCAAATCACATCTGGCAACACAATAAGCACTGTGCAACAGTAAAAGTAATCCGTGTGAAACAGTGCGCTGTATATGGTTGTATGGACTAAATGAATCTTCGAGGCAAAGAATTTGCTTCAATGTTTTTTGTAATCAAGTTACAATCGTTTCAGCCCTAATGAAGAGTTTAGCAGCTTCTGAAGGTACCTGTCAGATCCTAATCATGGTACAAGAGGTACAAACAACAGTTCAGTCAATTACATTTACAATTAGAAAAGTGCATTTTCTGAAGGAAACGAAGGATGCTTACGCAGTGCGAGGAACGACAAGTAGAGAAGTACGGATCAGTGTGTTTGGGGGCCGCCCTGAATAAGTACATGCAGTTTGGTGGCAGTAGGTTAAATGGAACCATCAGGTTTGAATGGGCTTAAAAATGAATAGAACTGTATGAGGAAGAAAGTGGGATGGAAAAAAACTGAAAAACAGATAAGGAAGGGTCGAACCAATAATGAATTTGTGGTCGGGGGTCTGCCCTGAATCAGTGTATGTGAAATGGTGTCTGTCGGTTGAGCAGAAGTTCAGTAGATTGGTGTGCACTTTTTCATCCTGTTCATTCTCTATGGGAAAAAATTGATTGATATTTCAAAAACTGTGGGACGAGTTATGTGGTAAATATCTGGCAGGTCTGCATCTGTGCTTTGCAACCATAATTACCTGTAATTCCATGTTCATGCCTGAGGAATCGAATAATAGGATTTCAGACCACCATAAAGCTAGCTGAAAGCCCACCCTTTCATTTCCAGTGTTGGCTTGGCATTTCATCAGTAATACAAAATATTAGATCCCTGATAGCATTTCTGACCACTGTTGGCCCGTTAATGGCAAAGCTTGCAGTTCACTGGTGTTTAGCTTGGTGTTTTCTGTGCGGCCTGCTGGTGGTTAAACAGGGAATTTTTTTTATTTCTCATTTTCTATTGCACTTCAATTTTTCATACTCATTTCTTACTTTTGTTGTTCTTTGTAAATTAGTTTAGTGGGCAATTTTCAGCGTCAGCCGCAACATTTTCAACCAAAACATTTACATCAGGCCTGCTCATTATTTTTCTTCTCTCAGTTGTTTGTAATATTTGTCTTAGATTACTTTCGAAAATTAAAGGCTTCAAGCAAATATAATCGTTTGAGGAAATTAAAAAATTAGTTACACCTTGTACACAGAGAGTAATCTGGGTGTTGAAACTTTTGCTATCTGGGATATTACTTATTGCAACCAACACTGGTGCTCAGCCATGAGTGGTAAGACAACATATGATGTGTAGAGATACAATTTTACATTAGTATTGAGCTATTGTTTTAGTTTACTAGTCTTTGGTGTGGCTGTGGTGTAGTCAGTCTTTTGCCTTTTCAATGTTAGCTCCAGTAATAAGCACCCCTTTGTTTTCAATCAGAAAAGAAGAGATTTAATGCCATTTTTTGTGCTAAAAAGCTGATTTATTAGGAAATAGAGATGATAATGCAGCCCGTGTTCTCTGTGTTTGTCAAGCAGGCTTCATGCTGGGCAGGATAGTATGAGTGGTGGTACCTTTATGTGTTGTTGTACTGAGAACGCAAGGAGGTCAGAATGGCAGTCAGCAGGCAGGAGGGGGTCAGGAGGGCAGTAAGCAGGCGGAGAGCACAGAGGTGAGATACAAGAATGCACTTAAAGATTTGTGGCATCATACCAGATCTTCAGGCAAATATTGCTTTCGGAAATGGATAGGAATCACAACAATCGTACCTTACAGTTCTCAACTAATATTCTAGGACTAGATTCTATATTCTAACCTAAAGAGCCAAAGTTAGAGTGACTAATTTTTTCATTAAATCAGAAGTGAGAAACATATGGCTCCTGTAAAAAATGTCCTTTTGCATATGGATTTAATTTCCAAGGCATGGAAACAGCTCACATAGTATTGTGTAGCCTATGAGTTTAAGCCAGGGTGCTTTATGGTTGTAACACATCCGCCTACCTATTTTGGCATATTGATAGAATCTTTGGACTTCTGGTAAAGCATTATGTGGATCTGTGTTAGAGTGGAAACGATGATTTGTTGTTTTTGTGTTTGTGTGTGTGTGTGTGTGTGTGTGTGTGTGTCCTCACTAGTATAGTACAGTCTGATTTTTTTGGTAGAGCAGCTACCACACACACACACGTTTGTCTTACTAAATACTATGCTATACAATATACCATAGGTTCTATTGATATTTGTTTTACTATAACTAAATTATACTACACCGACACCTAAACCTAACCCTAACCTTAATCCTAGTATCCAAAAGACTAATTTTCTGCTCTATTAGGTTGGTTTTTTTTCTAAAAAAAAACTTGATTTTTGGAGAAAATGACATGTGCTAAAGTTAGGACCAGCAAAATGTAGTATTTAGTAAGACAAACATGTGTATGTGTGTGTGTGGACCGGTGTGTGTTTGGGTCTGAATTGCTGGGAAGTTAGCACTATAACACTTTGTTGGTGACCCCTGACTACAAAAGCTCTTGTGTGGTATGTGTTCTATGAGCTGGGTGAATGCCTTATCATTATCTACAGACTGCAGACATCACGTCAAACAAGAAAGATACTGTAAAGATTGTAAGCTTTCAATACACTGAGACTTGTGACTGCTCTATACTGGGTTACCGTTACACCCTGGAGCATATACTTCCCCCCACCAATTGTCAATGTATTAATCTATATTCCTAATGATCTCATTATGAGTAGAATTACTCATATCTGGTGATTTCAATTTTCAGGTCCTTGCAATTGCTGAGCTTTACTTTTAGAATGGCAACACCAATCATCAGGCGAGTCCTCTCGTTCTGATTTTGGAGAATGTTGTTTGGTCGGTCACTATGGGTATGCTCAGCCAGTGCAAGCATTATGCAGGCAGCTGCTGAATGGGTGGCTACCATGTTCTTCTGCCTTGTTACACTTGCTGTCAGCTGGCTGCTTCAGGATGTTCTTCTAGTTATACCTGGTCCTGGGCTCCAGTCATTAGGCTTTCCATTGCTCCTTAGAGTAGCCATGCCATGGACATGCCTGGGGTGTCAAGTACCCGTAGAATTGCTCATGAAGTGGCTCGCTCTTCAGCTGCTCTATTTTCTCTCTGCACAGAGTTCCAGCTGGTTCTTGATGTTCTGAGCAACAGGCTGCTGCTTCATGATAGTCTTCTTTGCCCCTTCATAGCCTGGTGAACCCTAATTTGCCTTGTTTAAAGCCCTACTTAATATCTGTACAAGTGGCAGGAGGTTTTGTTGTCCTGCTTTTAGTATTACAGAAACAGGGGCTTTTAAGTAAGTACAATCTTGTACGTGATTGGTAGTGATTCATAGTCATGCTTTGGTGCTTTGTTAAGCAATTAATGAAAAAGAATGTGTTTCTAATATGTTTATTCAGTTCTGCAACATATAAAGCCCATTTAACACTGTGATAGTGACAATGGCCAAGTTTCTATCTCAAAGAAAGGAAAGGTACTTTTACAGAAGCACTGAAAAGATTTAAATCGGAACAGATTGTTCACTTAAATGTGACATACTTCTGAGTGAAACAGGATATCTAAGCATTGAATAATGGCCAGGACATGATTTATCTATAGGGATTTGATTGAAAATCCATTCTGGATGGAGTCAGTCAAGGAGGACTAGTTGTCTCCAGCACTCACACTGGAAGAATTCCTTGTAGTACTGGATGTATCTGATGATGAAGGGTGAGGGAACTTTTGGGAATATGATTGGTTAATACCATTTTCTTCTCTGCCTTCCGATACATGGTAACCTAATCAAATATCAGAAGCTGTTTAGAGGTGGACTATATATATATATATATATATATATATATATATATATATATATATATATATATATATATATATAGTTTAATATTATGTTAACACAAGAATCAAGAATAGTGTCTTTTTAATGAGAAGACAAAATGAGTTATGAGGTTAATACAACCAACTATTCTCTATTATTGGAATAATGGGACTGATTCTTTTAACACTGGGAAAAATCCTATTCCTTGGTCACTCAACATACAGACCTGATTTCTTTTGCTCCATAAATTTCTAGAAATCAGGACATAAGTCAGTTTGCTGAAATGTAATTCACTGGCTGGTTGCCTATGGGCAAAATGCAATCCAACTCCGACCACCACAAACTCTGAATAGAGGAACTGCTCATATATCTTGCTTAGCAGCTTTGCAGTGTGAGCCTTACAGTTGCCCTAAGTTCTACAAGTTCTTGCTCTCTACAGTGCTGCTTGAAGTTGGTGAATTCTTTATCATGTTGTGAATTTTTACAAAAATGTGACCTAAAATATGACCGGATCTCTATTTAAGTAATAATAACAGATATTAAAAAAGAGTCCAATAATACAAGTAACCCAAAATATAGATTTTTATTCATTTTAAAGACAATGAGCCAACATTAAATGTATTTGTTTATAAAAGTATGTAAACTTCTTGAATTATCTGTTTGGTATAGTTGACAAATAGCAGCAGGAGGTCTAACAGAGTCAGGAGTGTTGACTACATAGGTTAGGAAGTGTTGACTACCCAGGTAGTAAATAAGATCAACGAGAGCTTTCCCATGTACATCTGATCTTTTCAACACACCTTTGTTAATGCGTGCCATTTTTCAGTCAAATGAGATGTCTGATGATCTCAAAAATGATTTGCCAGTGCTCATTAAACTGGAAGATTTTCCAATATGATTTCTGATTAATTTGGCCTTCACCAATCTACTGACAGGCAGGTGAAAAATACATCAAAGGATCTGTAGACCTCTCTTCGGCTTGTTGAATGTTTCCTGAAGATCACCTGAAGAAACCTACTAAACCAATGGTATGTGGATTAATAATGCAAAAAATGGATCTTTAAAAAGTTCATGACAGATGTTATGTTTGGCAAAACCCAACACTGTATTCCAGCATAGGAACCTCAACCCTACTTTGGTGGTGGCAGTATTGACAGGTGGCAGTATTGACAGTTTGAGGCTGTTTTGTCTCTATTGGACTAGGACAGCTTGCTATCATTTTATGGAGCTCCGAGTTCTGGATTGTATCAAGAAATTTTACAGGAGAATGTTAATACATTCATCCATGAACTGAATATATAGGTGGGTATTGATATAAAACACATAACACCAGTTAGTCTACAAAGAATGGCCAAAGCAAATGAAGTCAAAGTCCAAACCAGTTGAGAATGGGCCATGGTTCCTTCACGTCCTGTACAGTGCTGATCAACAGTTATAGGAACCATTTGGTGGAATTTGGTTGTCATTACTGACAATAACACCAGTTTCTAAAAGTAAAGATTTATGTACATTTATATTTAGATTATATTTACGTTATATTTATGTGGATATTTACAAAATGGTAATGTATATAAAGCACTGTATGATGAAGTTATGAGCTATGTCATACATGACTGTAAGCTTAATCTGCGTAATATTCTTTCAGGAGAACTTATCTTGGGTTGCACCTTTTTAAAACAGCACCAAAAATGTTTGGCTGTTTTTATGATGCCAAGCTTATAATATAAGAAACCTTTTTGGTGCTATATAGAACCATATACAGCATATGGCGACCCTGTGTTCTACTAGAGTTGGGTATAGTCAGGAAGCAAAATAAATAAATAAATAAATAAATAAATAGATACATAAATATTTTCTGCATACCTCACAACAATCAATTTCTATAAGGAAGCTTCTTTTAGGCTCCCCAGAAAGGATCTTTCCAGGATCATTACATTCCTCTCTGTAAGGATACACATAACTGTTTAGATGTCCCAATTAATTTCACACTTTTCACTTTGAAAATCTTTTCTTTTTATTCTAGGATAATGACACAGTCAGTGCACCAGGATTTGTGCTTGATTAGCTGATGGAGGGAGTAAAAAAATAGTTCTTTCTCCTAATTGTACTTGTTAGATCGGCATGGGGGCAGGGACCTGCAATTATACTAGAGATTGGGTTGTGAAGCAACAGTGATAAAACCTAGAGCTGCAGAGATGCTCTTCAAAGCCCGAGCCTGGTTGAAGGAGACAGAGGAGACCTAGTTAGGGACTTTTAGATCACCTTGCAAAGTTTTGAATAACATTCATAACGGAGCTATTGATGAGCGTAATCAGAAACGGCAGAAGTACAAACTGCCTTATCCCTGGTTTACGGGTAATGAGCTGTGGAGGTGTGAATACAGAGGGCAAAGTTAGGGCCAGTTCTGCCTTCATTCTCCCCTTTATTAACTTTACCTTTCTGGGACATATCTCAGATAATAATACAGAATATATTTGGAGACAATTTAGAATTCTGCATTATCTCTTTCACAGATGGAACTTAATATTCAAAAGTGTAGGGAGACTATGTGAGGTAAAAACGTCTATGTGCAAATCACCGCTGTATGGGAGCAGGGCACCTATTGACCCAGACAAATCCTTGCAGATAGCTATTACTCCCCTGAGTCTCCCCTCTTGTGCTACTCCATAAGTGACTGGTTTTGGACAAAGGTAAAGATGATTCTAGTATTACAGCAAGCCAGCAAGAACATGATCAGTGGATCTAAGCCTCAAGTCAGGGATTTAGGCAAGCACTGTCTGCTTCAAAGTATCTGGAGACGTGGGCAATGAGCTATGTCCTTGTCCTTCATTTTTTAAGTGAACAGGGAACATATTGTATATTAGAACATATTGTATATTTTTGTATTTTGCCAATAATGTGGTTACAGCTGACTGTCATCATTGCTAAGCAATTTAACGCTGTTATAAAATTTAGAAGGCATCATCATTAAAAAGCTTTTTTTTTGTTGGTTGGTGGTGGTCAAATTTGGTCATGTTTAATAAAGATCGGGCGACAATCTTGTCAAAAGCCAGCTACGTTCAGAAGTTTGTTGGCTTACAGGTGAGGTTCAGAATCCTGTCATGTTACAGTTGGATTCAGATTTTAGTCTACACTTTGGGCTACACTCATATTCATAATGCATTTTGTTTGGCTAGTTGAATTTAGAGTGAGATTCAGACAGAATTTAGCCATTCTACAGTTTACTTCAGACATGCTACAGTTTAGTTCAGACAGAATTTAGACATGCTACAGTTTACTTCAGACATGCTACAGTTTAGTTCAGACATGCTACAGTTTACTTCAGACATGCTACAGTTTACTTCAGACATGCTACAGTTTAGTTCAGACATGCTACAGTTTACTTCAGACATGCTACAGTTTACTTCAGACATGCTACAGTTTACTTCAGACATGTTACAGTTTAGTTCAGACAGAATTTAGCCATGCTACAGTTTACTTCAGACATGCTACAGTTTAGTTCAGACAGAATTTAGACATGCTACAGTTTAGTTCAGACATGCTACAGTTTACTTCAGACATGCTACAGTTTATTCAGACATGCTACAGTTTATTTCAGACATGCTACAGTTTACTTCAGACATGCTACAGTTTACTTCAGACATGCTACAGTTTAGTTCAGACAGAATTTAGACATGCTACAGTTTAGTTCAGACATGCTACAGTTTACTTCAGACATGTTACAGTTTACTTCAGACAGAATTTAGCCGTGTTACAGTTTAGTTCAGACAGAATTTAGCCATGTTACAGTTTAGTTCAGACATGCTACAGTTTAGTTCAGACAGAATTTAGCCGTGTTGCAGTTTAGTTCAGACAGAATTTAGCCGTGTTGCAGTTTAGTTCAGACAGAATTTAGCCGTGTTGCAGTTTAGTTCAGACAGAATTTAGCCGTGTTGCAGTTTAGTTCAGACAGAATTTAGCCGTGTTGCAGTTTAGTTCAGACAGAATTTAGCCGTGTTACAGTTTAGTTCAGACAGAATTTAGCCGTGCTACAGTTTAGTTCAGACAGAATTTAGCCGTGTTACAGTTTAGTTCAGACAGAATTTAGCCATGTTACAGTTTAGTTCAGACAGAATTTAGCCATGTTACAGTTTAGTTCAGACAGAATTTAGCCATGTTACAGTTTAGTTCAGACAGAATTTAGCCGTGTTGCAGTTTAGTTCAGACAGAATTTAGCCATGTTACAGTTTAGTTCAGACAGAATTTAGCCATGTTACAGTTTAGTTCAGACAGAATTTAGCCGTGTTACAGTTTAGTTCAGACAGAATTTAGCCGTGTTACAGTTTAGTTCAGACAGAATGTAGCCATGTTACAGTTTACATGCTACAGTTTAGTTCAGACATGCTACAGTTTACTTCAGACATGCTACAGTTTACTTCAGACATGCTACAGTTTACTTCAGACATGTTACAGTTTAGTTCAGACAGAATTTAGCCATGCTACAGTTTACTTCAGACATGCTACAGTTTAGTTCAGACAGAATTTAGACATGCTACAGTTTAGTTCAGACATGCTACAGTTTACTTCAGACATGCTACAGTTTATTCAGACATGCTACAGTTTATTTCAGACATGTTACAGTTTACTTCAGACATGCTACAGTTTACTTCAGACATGCTACAGTTTACTTCAGACATGCTACAGTTTAGTTCAGACAGAATTTAGACATGCTACAGTTTAGTTCAGACATGCTACAGTTTACTTCAGACATGTTACAGTTTACTTCAGACAGAATTTAGCCGTGTTACAGTTTAGTTCAGACAGAATTTAGCCATGTTACAGTTTAGTTCAGACATGCTACAGTTTAGTTCAGACAGAATTTAGCCGTGTTGCAGTTTAGTTCAGACAGAATTTAGCCGTGTTGCAGTTTAGTTCAGACAGAATTTAGCCGTGTTGCAGTTTAGTTCAGACAGAATTTAGCCGTGTTACAGTTTAGTTCAGACAGAATTTAGCCGTGTTGCAGTTTAGTTCAGACAGAATTTAGCCGTGCTACAGTTTAGTTCAGACAGAATTTAGCCGTGTTACAGTTTAGTTCAGACAGAATTTAGCCGTGCTACAGTTTAGTTCAGACAGAATTTAGCCGTGTTACAGTTTAGTTCAGACAGAATTTAGCCGTGTTACAGTTTAGTTCAGACAGAATTTAGCCGTGTTACAGTTTAGTTCAGACAGAATTTAGCCGTGTTACAGTTTAGTTCAGACAGAATTTAGCCATGTTACAGTTTACATGCTACAGTTTAGTTCAGACATGCTACAGTTTACTTCAGACATGCTACAGTTTACTTCAGACATGCTACAGTTTACTTCAGACATGTTACAGTTTAGTTCAGACAGAATTTAGCCATGCTACAGTTTACTTCAGACATGCTACAGTTTAGTTCAGACAGAATTTAGACATGCTACAGTTTAGTTCAGACATGCTACAGTTTACTTCAGACATGCTACAGTTTATTCAGACATGCTACAGTTTATTTCAGACATGTTACAGTTTACTTCAGACATGCTACAGTTTACTTCAGACATGCTACAGTTTACTTCAGACATGCTACAGTTTAGTTCAGACAGAATTTAGACATGCTACAGTTTAGTTCAGACATGCTACAGTTTACTTCAGACATGTTACAGTTTACTTCAGACAGAATTTAGCCGTGTTACAGTTTAGTTCAGACAGAATTTAGCCATGTTACAGTTTAGTTCAGACATGCTACAGTTTAGTTCAGACAGAATTTAGCCGTGTTGCAGTTTAGTTCAGACAGAATTTAGCCGTGTTGCAGTTTAGTTCAGACAGAATTTAGCCGTGTTGCAGTTTAGTTCAGACAGAATTTAGCCGTGTTACAGTTTAGTTCAGACAGAATTTAGCCGTGTTACAGTTTAGTTCAGACAGAATTTAGCCATGTTACAGTTTAGTTCAGACAGAATGTAGCCATGTTACAGTTTAGTTCAGACAGAATTTAGCCATGTTACAGTTTAGTTCAGACAGAATTTAGCCGTGTTACAGTTTAGTTCAGACAGAATTTAGCCGTGTTACAGTTTAGTTCAGACAGAATTTAGCCGTGCTACAGTTTAGTTCAGACAGAATTTAGCCATGTTACAGTTTAGTTCAGACAGAATGTAGCCGTGCTACAGTTTAGTTCAGACAGAATTTAGCCGTGTTACAGTTTAGTTCAGACAGAATTTAGCCGTGTTACAGTTTAGTTCAGACAGAATTTAGCCGTGTTACAGTTTAGTTCAGACAGAATTTAGCCGTGTTACAGTTTAGTTCTGACAGAATTTAGCCGTGCTACAGTTTAGTTCAGACAGAATTTACCATGCTAAAGTTTATGTTAGACATCATTTAGCCATGCTACAGTTTAGTTCAGACTTAATTTAGTTATGCTATTGTTTGTTTCAGACATAATTTAGTTTTGCTTTGGTTAAGGCTGTATAAAGCTTTGAGAAAATGTATCAAAACACAGTTGGGTTGGTATTGTGGGTTGCATTAAGTCAGACTTGGATTTGTTTTCAAGAGTGAAGCTGATTAAATGTCTAATGTAAATAGAGAATATGTGTGTCTACAGTCATTTGGTGGTTAGTAAAATATCTCCTGAGAATAACTCTTCTCTGAATATAAGAAATTATTACTTGCTCAATGAATACATCTGCTAAACACACACACTGCTACCTCACTCAGAAAACTGCTCTAGGATTTTTTCTTGTTGCTTTCTATTGCACTTCTCTTTTAAATGGGCACTTCATGACTACAGTCAATCACATGGCAATACTTGTACTCGAAGAAATGCCATGGATTATTACAACCACCATGTTTGCTGAATTCCACAGTTGTAGATATGAGATGTTTTCAGACAGATATATTACAGTTACAGTACCTGCCAGCTGTGGTAAGCTGACACAGGACAAAAAAGTAATTACATTCCAGAGCAAGTACAGCTTTCACCTTGCTGCTGGGTTAGAATCTTTGAATTTCAGTCCTGGACACCTCATGCATTGTACATTTTTGTGTTTTCCTTGGTCTGCCACACTTGATTTAACTTACCAAGTAATTGACTTAGCCATGCTCTTCCTACAAAGGCATTAATTTGTAACTCTTACAAAGACAGAATGAAGCTTTACAGATTGTTGGCAAAAGCCCCTTTCAACCTTTTCAGAAATGCAAGACGTTGTTAGTCACATCATATTTTTTCAGGGTTTTGAGCTGCTACATAATGTTGAGTTACCAGTTTAAAATGCTGTGTCATCGGGCTGGAACCACACTAGTCTTAAGCACCTAAGCTGATTGTTTAAAATCCTTTATTTTAGCAATACCTATATTTCCACCAGAAGATTTCACAATAACAGATATAAATAATCATAAATACAATACAACATAACATAAATATCTTATTCTGGAAGAAGTAGATCATGTCTTGAGCTCCAGTTTGAAGAACAAAGTTTAGTTCCAGATTTCTTCTAGACGCCCCAGACATTGTATGAATGTATTTAATTCCTTCAGCAGCAATCTTGATTTAGCTTAATGAAGTACTGAGCAGTCAAAGCAGCTATTAGATGAGAACTGTAAATAATTGTTTCCACAAGGAGAAGCTTGGAAAGAGTTCAATAAACACACTGACATATGTAAAACACTATTAACTGTATTAGTATTATTTGAATATAAAGAGTGTTCTGCTGGGGTGGCACGGTGGTGTAGTGGTTAGCACTGTCACCTCACAGCAAGACAATCTGGGTTCGATTCCCAGTCCTGGCTGTTCTGCGTGGAGTGTGCATGTTCTCTTCAGCTTTTTAAGATAATTTCTAAACATTTGCAAAGTACTATGTATTGCTGTACCTAATCAGAACTAAGTAAACAAGAAACAAGTTTCCCACTATACTAACAAGAATGCTACACCTGATTGATCCTAACAGAGTAACCTGCAAAACACATACAAAATAAATATGATTTGAAACTTTGCACACAGTCATTTACCATCCAAAGTATCATTGAAGGGGCGGTTGCTGCTCTTGGTGCTTTTGCCTTGTTGCCATTACTGCAATTTTCCTCTCAAAGCACAAAACAAAGTTCATTCTTATAATGAAGCACTTAGTCTGATTTACCAACTCTGACTGTAAATACTTACTGTGTGCAACTTAATGAGTGTCAGAGTTTTGGCACACTGTTTGTGCCTAAAGAGAAAAGAGAGACTTTTTCAAACACACTTGTAAACATGTGCCATGCATGACATATTATTCAATAAAGGACAGAAACCTAAAAACAAATGATTTTAGAAAAACTATTATAGCACCGCCAGCTATTGGCTTATGCAACCATAGGCATACAAAGACTCATGGGGAGCACCGGGCTCATTGTAAGAGAGACTGCAATGTTGTAAATAAGCTGATGTTATAAGTCTACAGTGTGTTTACATGTTATTTATGCAATTTTTGTGCTGGGATATAGGGTAACAGTGCAGTGTCACCTATTTTGTTGTATTTCTGATACACTGTGTTAAAAAATTTCTTATTTTCTTACAGTAATTATTTTTTGAATTGGAATTTCTTAACAAGTAATAGGTGCTTATTTTCACCTAATGAATCATACTTTTATCTTTTTTGCCTAACAGGCAGAAAATAGCTTTCATACATAAAGCATGTGAAAAAATCAGTGGTTGTATATATGGTCAAATGCTAATCGCACCTTTGTTCACTTGCATTCAAGTACTTTATAAATAGCTAGACGGTCGCTCAATAGCACCTCTCTTAGTAAACCTGCTCCTAGGTCTACAATATCTCAGTAGGCTGAAAGGGATTTTTGCCATTGTTCTGTAACGCTGGTCAAACCTCGTCACAAAGAAACACATTTGGGGGCAAAGCTTGAATAGGTTCAGGTATAAAGGCCTTCATCAGCTGAATCAGATGAGTGTTGTAATTTTCCTCAGTGATGTTTCTCCTCATACAGCAGATTCTGTTATGATTCATGTACAATGTTAGAAGAAAAGGTGGCGTCTGACCTCTAGGATGACCCATTGTCATTACCACACCACTGCTGACTGGACACATCTCCAAAATGACCTCCCCTTATCTGTGTGATGACAGCAATGGCTGCTCCGGAGCGGCCTCGCTGCCTGTCTCTCCTGGGTTAGTATTCAGGCGGCCCATGACAAGCTTGGCAGATAACAGTGTTTACCTTGCTGTTTCATCTAAGCAGCAGGAAGCTATTATTTACCTCGAGTGACTGTTTCTCCGAGGGAAAAGAGACAGCAGATGGGATCCCTGGCCACTGCGATGCACTTTAAAAGGTGGCCGTCTATGAGCATAGATTTATGAATGCTTATGCGTGCATAGCACAGTGCTGGAAGTCTGTCTCTAATTTCGAGCAGGGTCACTTTGTGCGCTCTGTAGACGGTGAAGGATATTCACCCAGAGGAACACACTTAATCTCCTGTTCAGCCTGAGTGAGTCTGAAAAAAAAAAAAAAAAGGCAAGGTGCAGCTTAAAATCAGAAATGTACTGACTAATCCTAAGGAATATGAGCACCTTTTTATGCAGGCTGTGTAGGAGGGAATCTGGCAGATGAGCCATGAAGTCTAGCTGTGGGCAGACACAGCAGAGAACAATGAGCGCAAGCCTGCACAATATGACTATCAAAGACAAGTGAGAGCACTTTTAACTCTGAGAGATGGATGTACGCTATTCGCTAGCTCCCAACAAAAAAAAAAACAAAAAATCTGGGAAATGCTAAATAGGGGAGCACATGAATCATACTAACATGGTATGCAATGTGAGAACTAATTCTTTTTTGAATTTACTGAATTAGGAAAATGTGCTTTTGGTCACACCCTTGTATTGCCCTTATATCGTCATCTGCACATGTTCATAGCAGTCAGATCATATTCTTAAGATTTACCATGGAGACTGCTCCTCAACCATGAAATATATG
This sequence comes from Megaleporinus macrocephalus, assembly GCA_021613375.1. Lineage (NCBI taxonomy): Eukaryota > Metazoa > Chordata > Actinopteri > Characiformes > Anostomidae > Megaleporinus > Megaleporinus macrocephalus. The sequence continues at coordinate 37,727,712 of CM038707.1, read as the reverse complement.
AACATGTATTAACAAATTTTATACCTAATTTTATTTTAATCGCCCTCTTGGGGACTGTACCAGCCCCAGGAAAGCTGATATCAAATGATATCTGCTCTGCGGTTATTCTGTGGTCCTGTGGGGGTCCTGATCATTGAAGAACAGGGTAACAAAGTCTACAGAGAAACAGATGGACTACAGTCTGTAAGTGTAGAACTACAAAGTGCACCTGTATTGTAAATGGAGCTGATAAAATGGACGTAGATACAAAGAGGTGAAATTAATGGTATAGCTGGTTCGTGTATATATATCAGAAGATCAGAATTGTCTCAGAAATTGATTGACTTGTTCAGATTTGCCATGTCTCTTGTGTCAGTAGGTAAGTAAGTAGAATTTATTTATCGAGCACATTTAAAAAGTGCTTTACAAAGTCAAAGATTCACACCCTCTGTTTACTACCTAAACACATAACATACATAACATAAATACAGTAACACAATCCTCCACACGTAGTTCAACAGCTGCTGAATGGTAAGTGTGATTTTAACTTTGCCTTTAAAACAGTCACAGTTTGGGTATGTTCGATGTCACTTGAAAGACCATTCCAAAATTTTGGTGTAACATGGACTGGTGCACATCCATTCAAAGCTTTAAAAACCATCAATGCTACTTTATACTGGTTTCTGTAATACACTGGTGCAAATATGCCAAGACTGGAGTGATGTGCTCCAGATTCAACATTGGTTCAAAAATTATCAACACAGAACGTTGCAACAACAACCACATTGGACAACATGTTCAATGTGCTGTCCCCAGTGGTGAACTGCACCTTCAGATCTGTGTTCAGCACCAATTTTTGAGACAATTCTGGTCTTCTCTGATATGCTACCTGACCACCTTCCCATTGGGAAAAATTCCCTTGATCCAGTATGGCGTCTTTCAAGACGGGACGCATGTTCAGTACATAGCTTAAAAGACAGGCCCCCTCATCCATTACTTACTGGGGTATTTAGATTCATTTTTCCTTCCATTTCTGAAAAAGAAGGGTGTCCTGAGACTTTTGACTTCCCCTGTATATGTGTGTGTGTGTTTGTGGACCAGGTACATGGCAGGATTACTTCATTCTCTCTTTCCAAACAGTTCACTTTTTAGAATCATTTATTCACAGATTGATCAAAAAGCATATGTTATGCACATAAAATAAATAATAATAATACTTCCACCCACACCTCTTTTAGCTGAACTGTTCATGAATGTTAAGAGCTGGACACAAAGTTTGCATTTTAATCTGCAGCAGATGGGCTATTTACAAAACTATTTAACTGACAGCAAAATATGCTGGGTAGTGTGCCCTAACTGGCGTTTACTCTTGTAATTTGACCACTACTGTAGACTATATAAAGCCATGCCTGAAATACAGAAATATATTTATGGCACTCATGCTCCATAAAACCCAAACACAGGTGACTCTGGCCCTATTATTATTATTATTTATTGAGCTTGCACTTTCAGTAGTCCTCATAAAACTTAGAGCAGGATCTGGTCAAAGAGCTTGACTGAAGTATATGGGACTGCTTTGAGGGCTTTGGAAGTAAAGCTGAAGGCTACCTTGGACGTAAATGAAAGGTTTTAAGGACTAGCATGAATTTGGAATGAGAATGTGGTATCAGCTAAAAGTTGTACACATTTGAAAAAGGAAGCTTTTCAATGGTTCTTTAGAGAACCATGATGGCCCAGTAAAGAATCAGATAGTTTAAATGTTTCTTGGTAGTGCGCAATTCTAACTATGCTACAGTTGTTTCGACTGCAGTCAGCTACAATAGCAATCAACTAATATCCTTATAATAATAATAATAATAATAATAATAATAATACTATCTACACTTTTTGTTAGCATTATTTTTTAAGCCATTGTTCTCCAGTAATTCAGAGTCTGCCGTATGTAAGTCTTTGAAGAACCTTATATCTGTAAAAGTTTGTAATTGCTATGATGTGAAGGAGACTAGGCTACTGGGTAAAGGATGATGATTGCGGCAAAACAAACGACTGCTAAAAAAACATTTTGAGATATCAGAGTTCAGATGTCAAGACGATTCATGTTGCTTAAAGACTACACATGAGGGTAGCCAACATTAGCATATTGTCACTGTCCAATGAAAATCAAGTATTCTACTCTACAGTCGTCTTTTACACTGTGTCAAAATTTCATGATGATTGGACCAATAAAATTACTCCATTAACTTACATTAAAAGTAAGAAGTGTTGCTGTGCTGATGTCATTTAGGAGATTTTGTTCTTCTCTGGACGGCAATGATATGTGTTTACAGTAAAAAGTGGCTGTAGCAATTCTCTCTCTAACCAGTCAGATGTCAGCAGCGGTTTCAAGTCGAGCTGGCACCATGCGGTGAAACACGGCTATGTTTTGGACTTATTGGACTTGGATATACAAAAGACCAACATTAATTTATTTATATCCCAGCCATATAGCTTTGGACAGATGAGTAGCCTTCAAGAAAACGTTACTGAGAAATAGAAAGAGTAAAAAATAACAATATAAAAACAAAAATAATAATAACAATGTTCACCCCAGAGCTCAGACCTTAACACTGGGCTGGTTCATGAGAAATACAGAACGCAACCGATTTCTAAGACTCAACTTTGGAAACATATCTCTGCTTATTTCTTTGAAAAACGTGTAAATGTGTCTCCTAAAAAGAATAGAAACTCCCATAAAGGTAAAGTATTGACACACACAATATAAACAAAAATACTATATTTAAATAACTACTATTTAGTTGTAAAGGCTTCTGTATCATTTGTCAGCTTTTTTTCTGATGCTGAAAATTGAATAATAAAAATAGTTGTTGTCTTATAACTAAATAACTTACATGATACTTGTTCTGTGCAAAATTGGCCTGTGCATTATTGGAACATGTTAAACTAAACAAATGTATACAATAATGTATGCAGAAAAATCCCATATTCAAATCACACATTTATTTATTTTTTTTTGTAGATAATGTTTTAACTGATGGAAAGTAGGAAAATCATGCTATTTAAAAGAGTAGTAAACTGTATTCTGTAAATACACAGAAGGGAGTAAAAGGAGTCGTTTTAAATACTTAACAAAACGTAGCTGTTTCTTTTGTGATCCCTTAGGCGTGTATTTCAACCGTCTAGCTCCAGCTTCTCAGGGTAAATTTAGTCATTGGGTGCTTTTCCTCTTCGACCCACCTCTTTTTTTGTCCTTCACCTCTGATTTCTTTCGATGAAGTCCTGTAGATAGAGTGACACCGATTACTTGTAACCTGGGGATCTTTTCTGTATTATTGGTTCTTCTTTAAATGTGATGTCGAGGCGCTTCTGCCTAGCCGCACACATACAAAAGCCATGTTTTTATAATGTGCAGTGCTTTCCATTTAAATGGATTTTTTCCGCACAATGCTTGGAGGAATTGGTGCAATCCTATTGAGGGAAATGGGGGATCCATACTGCACTTGGCGAAGTCGATGTCTCCGTCAATCACAAGGGACAAGAATATACAGAGACGAGGAAGATGAAGCAGAGAAAGTGAAGCATTAACCTTGCAGTGCACCTTGGAGTGGCCATCAGTGTTTTTGGTGTCTTAGGATGAAACTGTTTGGAGGTTTGAGGATTGTTCTTCTTTTCTATACAGGAAGGTCAAAGGAAAACACAACAGCATCGTTTGTTCATTTTTATAATATTACAAGAGAAAGAACAGACTCACACTGAACACAATCATTTTATATATTTGACAACTTTACAAGAGAGGGCAAAATTGTAATGTAAGTTAGTGTAAAAGTCTTATTCCGAGTAATTTTGGAGGACTTCTTTTGTTCCATTCAATATAAAATTTTAACCCGACGTAAAGGGCTGCCGGTGATGTGGAAATATTTTAATTGGAAAAAATTGAGAGCTGATATTTAAGCTTTTGGTAAAAGCACCGAGCAGCAGCACATGTGATTGGGAATCCTGGATCATACAAAGCAGAAAATGAAACCATCTTTCAAGACCGAGCTTTGCAGACGTGGAAAAATATCCCTGCAGACTTTTTTTGAAAAACTGGAAGCATGGAATGGAAGCTGTAATAAAAGCTGGTGGACAAACGGGCAGACAATACTAAAAAATGAAGATATTGAATTGAACATATTCATAGATATTGAACGTATTCATTTCCTGTGTTATTTTATCTTTGGTAAATCTATTGAAATCAGTTTATTTCAGAATCAGAATCAGATCAGAATCAGAATCGGACTTTATTTGCCAAGTATGCTCACACATACAAGGAATTTGTGTTTGGTAACAGAAGCTCACAGTGCACGATAACTGACATTACAGAAGTAGCACATCCAATCTACACACACACACACACACACACACACACACACACACACACACAGTGACATACACGCACAGACACACCTGTAAACTTAACACTAGTGTTAACATGTGCAGAGTTGTATATTAAAAGTAAAGTGCTAAGTGCAGCAGTTAGGGACAGTGCAGACTGAATTAAATAGATATAAATATGGAGAACAGAAGAGTCACTGGTTGAGACGATGGTACAGAGTGTTCTGAGACTATCAGATAAATAAAAAGTGCAGAACAAGAAAAGTGAGAGAACATCTGGATGGATGTACGTATGTAGTAGACTGTGTTCAGAATGTAGTGTGTGATGTTCAGCTGTTCATGAGTGTGATGGCGTGTGGGAAGAAGCTTCTCTGTAGTCTGGAGGTCTTGATCCTCAACTGACTGAAACGCCGACCTGAGGGAAGATACTGGAACAGGTGATGTCCAGGGTGTGACGGATTTCATTATTTAAGGTTCCAAGTGTTGAACCTTACTTGTTGTGTCCAACTTGTTTTTGACCTAAAGTCATTAATTTAATTCCTATTTATTTACTCCATGAACAAAAAACAGTTTTTGTAAATATGTTCCTGACAGCAAATGTGTACCAATGTTAATAGTTTCTATCAAACTCCATAGTGAATACATAAGGTTTCATTTTGACCCATGTTGTATGTTAGAAGACACTGATACAGAAATAATTTTAATTAAAAAAGTAAAAAAATTAAAACTGAAATCATGATTTTGTGATGATCAAAAACAAGTAAATTGAGGAATTCATGGAAGCTTGAATGAAATTAATTAATTGTAAAGATATAGAAAATAAAATCTCAGTCAGGTCACTTTTGACCCAGGTTGTTCATCAAACGGTTTCACAGAAATCATTACAAAATCTTTTTCACACTGCAACATTATATAATACCTTAAAACAACAGTTTCAAAATTATTGTAATGGTAAGCTGCCTTACAATAGACAGAACAGCATCTCTGTTATTTCTACTCCGGGCCTGGAATGCTATGTAACTTTGGAAGAGCGAGAATGTGATCTCTCGCAAGAAAGCTTTCCAGGATCACATGACACAATAACAACTATGGGTCTCTCAGTATTCCCAGCATGAACATCATACTGGTAAGACCTTGTTAAGAAGACTTTGTTGGGGATAGTGAGGTAAAGAAAAAGAAATGTGCAATGGTATTCCTGCCAATGTAATTAATGAAAGATTGCGAGGTAGGCTGCAATCTTATCTATTTTAGGGAGTTTTGTAGTTTTTTAGATGCCAAAAGTCATCTAACCTCAGCTATGTTTCAGGCCAGCATGCAAAGAATTCATCTTTCATTCATCAAAGGTTTGGCCAGTCTTAAAAGTTTGAACCTCCAAGTTTCAAGTTTCAAGTTTCAAGTTTATTGTCATTTGCACATCATGTCAGGACATAACATGTATTGAAAGTTTGGGGTGAGGCTTAGATACAACTCTACAGCACGGCAGCATTATATATCGTAGTAAAAACAGTGCAAACATACAATAAATAGACAAAAATGAAGTAAAAAAATAAGCTAGAAAATATACATTTAGTAACAACTGAAATATATAAGGGAATATACAAAACATACACAAGATATATACATAAGATATACAGGAGGACATATGTAGAAACTTTTCCATAGGAAGGTTATCTAAGAAGATTAATCTATTAAGGATCCTAGTAACCAGTAATGTCCTCCTGTAGTGTCTCCATCATGTAAGTCAATCTTCTTTCTCTTCTTATGCTATTTTGCTGGTGTTGTGCTGCAACCATTGTTAGTGTTTACTTGTTGGGCTTTTTAATAGTTTTAAAAATTGCGTAACACAATTATCCTACCACTAGATGGCTAAAGTGGGAGCCTTTCCATAGGAGGATAAAAGAAAAAAAGAGAGGTCATGTGCTTACCAGAGCTACAAGCTGCAAACAGTTCATTAGCCTCTCCTTTCTTGTGGCATTTTGGTTATTGGCCCAGTAATGACTTCACATAACTTCCATAATCCCTTGTGTACATTGTATACCTATGACCTGAGGAACTGTTGAAACATGGGCTAGTGGAGGGTATCGAGGAGCTATATGGGTGGCCATCTTGTGACTCTCGTGAATGCTATGGATATAAAGAACCTCATCTTGTTTCTTCTCAACTGAACCAAGGTCGTATCTTCCCTACTAAAGGACTGTCTACACAAAACAGTAAGGGCGATCCAATCTTTACACAATCCAGTCTTTAATGTTTGGATGATTGTTGCTTAGTGACTCTAAAATCTCAGAATTACATTGTGGTATGTATATAAGTTGCTTTTTACATGCAAAGAAAATTGGTGGCTGCATCTGTGCATAGTTAAAGTGGCTGGCTAGGACCCTTACCTCAGTTAATTGTATAACTTCCAAGTACCCGAGCAGTTGGTTACAGATTGGTTTGTTGCAGTGCCGAATTCTTAATTAACAGTCATATGGCCGCTACAGATTACATTTATTATTTTGGTTATTAACACATAAAAACAACCAAATTCAAGCATAATCAAAGCCACAGTGTACAGCTGTCCATGAGGCAGGCTGAAGGCGCAATTTGTAAAAATGATATATATATATATATATATATATATATATATATATATATATATATATATATATATATATATATATATATATGTGTGTGTGTGTGTGTGTGTGTGGGTGTGTGTATAATAAGCATACATATAAGCTTCTCGTATGAAAAAAAATATTTTAAAAAATATAATAATGTTCCAAAATGCCTAAAACCTTTGAATAGTGCTGTAGATATAATCAAGTTTGACTTGTTTATTCTACAGTACATGTATCAATATTCTTTGTATGTATATCAATGTTTTTTTCCCATACATATCGATGTTTATTCTATATATATCACTGTTCAATTGATATCAGTGTTCATTTCGTATATAAATTCATTATATATTTCCTGTTTGGCTTGCCATTTTCTATTAGTTAGGACTGCACAGCAGTTCAAGCATTTGGTGGGCTCTAGACAGATTCTGCATATCTGAAAGTGGCAGTAAGCTTTGCCATTAGGAAGAGCTAGTCCTGCACAAAGCAGCGGTTCAGACGAGCCTATTGCGCATCCAAAAGTGCACACTGGGGATTGAGAGTACACCCACTGCAGACATGGATGAGCACAGAAAAGCGGTCCCCATTACACTTAAAGCTGAATTACTGAGAACTTCACACTTCGCCGGCGGCCGAGAGTTTGCTCTTCCCCACGGATGAAGGAGGATTCAGGCAGGTTGACTAGAGAGTTACATACCTAGACTGTACTTTGGCAACAGATGGACTTTAAATGTCACTTTCAGCCTTTGGCTGTGCTCATTGGTATCGCACTTGGATAACGGCTAATCAATTAGACTTCAGATCTCGCCGCTAATTAGATGCTGTGCTTCACTGTATCCATACTATCCCACCCAATAAGCAATGCGGCATGACAGCACTAATAGGACTACTGGGTCTTCAGCGGGACGCCTAGCAGTTGAGCAGAGCTAAGAGGGGGTAAAAAAAAACTGTACATCATGTATCGACGTGATTTATTTTCATTGCGCGGCGATGCTCACTGACGCTTTCTGGGTTTTTTTTGCCGCAACAGCTGCAAGTGAAGATGATGACTTCTGTTTCCATGGTGACCAAAGTACATCTTTATATCATTTTGATCTTTTTTTTTTAACTTCAATTGGCAGTTGAGGCCAAAGTGAGCTTTTTTTTCTGCTGCGGTCATTACAAGTTTGCAAAGTGACACAGTGCGGTACGCAGAGCCGGAAAAGATTTTAAAATAAAGACTTTTGTGTGTGTATTTTTAAAACATCAGAAATGTTAGATGTTGAGGGCTGGAATAAATGAAAATGGCTCAGAAACTTTAGTGAGCTGCAATATTCAAAGTGAATCAAAGCATTTAATCTATATGTTAATGTAGCTAGGGTGGAGTGATAAGACAGTTCCGATGCTTAAAAGCTCATTCAGAAGCCTGCCAAGTATTGAATTAATCTAAACATCATCATCAGAAAGATTAGCCTAGGATGTGCTGACATGGGGTTTGGCAACTTTATTGCATTTCTTTAACACAGAAGACAATAACAGGGAGCTCAGATAAGGAGAAAATAAATAAATAATATTTCCAAAAATTACTGTCAGTTATGAGTGGCTTGCTGTATGAGGGGCAAAACAAACAACAAGAAGCTCTCCAAAACATCTCTTCTGTTGCTACTCTGCATCCTGTCATCAGTGTGATAACAGTGGTGAAACCGGTACAATACATCCCCCACATTTTATTTCATCCCTTTTATTTCATACCATTTTTGTAAAACATGTAGTTCTGATGCTTAAACACTCGCTCAGAAACCTACAAGTACTGAATTAATCTAAAGACGGTCATTGGAAACATTAGCAGCTCAGATAAGGTGAAAAAAAATTCAACAATTACTACATACCATTCACTCCCCAGTCCACAGGCTGTTTGAATTCATTGTGGTTCTGATGTTACAAACATGAACCAGAAATAGGGACTCCAAACTTAAGACTCAAAAATGTTAAGTGTTAAGAATATTTTACATTGGGGTGTGCTGGCCTGGGGAGGGGGTGGGCTGCTCATTGCTGCTGGCTCTATGGATTCTTCTGGGGTCTAGCTCCTTCCTCCTCTGTGGTGTGCACGCGGTGGCCATCGGGATGTGTGGCCTCAGGTCTTCTGAGTTCCTAATGGGCTGTGGATGGTCTGGGTCCACTGGGTCCTTCCCTATCTGCCTCTGGATCACTGGGGCATGGTTGCCGTTTCTTGCCCTCATTATTAAGTACATTCTATGACAGAGGCACATAATAAGGCAAATAATAGAATTGTGTGTGGGTGTATATACGTATATGCATATGTATAGATATGTAAATATGTGTATGTATGTATGTATGTATGTATGTATGTATATATATATTATATGTATGTATGTATGTTATGTATGTATATATTATTTTTTCCTGTTTTCTTCTTTTTTTCTCTTTTCTTTCATTTGTTTGTTTATTTAGTTGTTTATTTATGTATTTATATTATTATTATTATTGTTGTTTATTTATTTTATTTTCTTCTTATTTTTTTCTCCTTCCTTTCCTTTCTTTCTCCTTTCTTTTTCTCCTCTTTTTCCTCTACTTTGTTGCCTGTCAGGTCTGGCTGAATAAATAAATAAATAAAATAAAAATACAAACATTAACAAGAATAGGCTATAGAAACCCATAGAGCTGTTATTGTAAAAGCAAATATGTTTGGTACATCAGTGCATTCGGATTACCATGCTGATTGCGAAAATTGCCAGACATGACAGGTTAAAAAAAAAAGAAGAATTTACATTTGTATTAATTTTTTTTACATGGATAACAACAGGGAGCTCAGATACGGAGAAAGTGCCGGAAGACCAAAAATAAATTAAAAACATTTCCAAAAATTACTGCCAAGTATGAGTAGTTCCTTAAAGGCAAACCAAACAACAAGGCATTCTCCAAAGCATTTCCTCCGTTGTAACTCTGCATCCTGTCATCAGTGCAGTAACAGTGGTGAAACTGGTATAACACGATCCTCCAGCTTTAAAAGGCCTGTGTTATATGAAATAGTTTGTCAGAGTTTGATATATCGTTATTAAAAACCATACCATTCACTCCCCAGTCCACAGTTCATATGTGGAAATTAAGCTGCTAAAACAACCTGTTTTGAATTCATCATGGTTCTGATGTCACAAACATGAACCAAAGATAAGAACTCCAAAATTAAGACTGAGAAAAAAAACATGCATAAAATCCGATTTAATAAGGACCTTCGAAACAATGCTGTAAACCAGAGGTCACTAATAGGTGGGCTGCGGTCCGGGTCCGGTCCCAGACGTTGTCCAATGCGGACCCACAGCAATAAACTATTGAGAACGATTTCATTTGACAGTGTTTATTAAGTGGCGCAGCTTTTCTTGTCTTTACGGTATATGAGCTTTGTGGTACAGTAAACTTACAGTCCAATCATGGGCAGTTTAGATTGACTGATTAACCTAACATGCTTGTGTTTAAACCGTGGGTTGAAACCTAAGTACCTGGAGGAAACCCACTCAAGCATGAGGAGAACATTTAAACCCCACACAGATCAGCCCATATATCTTATAAGTGTGTGAGAATGTGAGAAATTGTAGCCCAGGTTTAAAGTCCCGGCTGGACAACCAAAATCTCGCTTCTCTCACTAAACAAGAGAAAGTGTGAGAGAGATATATAAGAGGGAGATAAACTGTTCAGATGTTGTATTTACTTATTCTCTAAATAAGCATGTTATGATGCACTTTTTTCAATAGCAGTTTTAATGTAGACCTTTTTTTACTTGACGTAAGAAAAAAATTATTCATTCAGTTCAGCATTTAAAACAATAAATATTACTGAAATATACTGAATGGTATTTGTACTTTGTTTTGTCTTTTAGTTGCTGATGACAAAATGCTGATATTAGGCTACTCCACTATACAGGATATGGCATTAAATCATAACACAAGTTAGAAATTATGAGGGCCCGGACCTGGGCTTGAGGAAATTTCCTCTATCTGGACTGTACTGAATTCTAATTAAATACAGCTGCTGTAAACGAATAAAACCTTTAATTTCCACCGTTTATGCGAAATGTGTAGTTCTGATGCTTAAAAGCTCATTCAGAAACCTGCAAGAACTGAATTAATCCAAAGAATATTGTCTAAAAGATTAGTTTAGGATGTTCTGTTGTGGGTTTTGGCAACTTTATTGCATTTTTTAAACATAGATGACAATATAAGGTCGCTCAGATAGGGAGAAAGTGCTGGAAAATCAAAAATCTCCAATTTCCTATCAAAAAATTTCCAAAAATGACTGCCAATTACGAGCAGTTTGCTCCTTAAAGCAAACTAAACAACAAGGCGCTCTCCAAAACATCTCTTCCACTGCTACTCTGCATCCTGTCATCAGCTGCTCGCAACATGCCCTTCCCTGTCACTGCAGGTGCAATTAAAGGGTTAGGTCCACCTGTCTGCCTCGGAGAGGGGCGCCGCTTTGCATGGTGACCAGGATGAGCGCGCTGAAGTGTCCTTCCTGAGTGGCTCTCTGAGGGCTTTTTAATTACACCCTGTCACTCTCTGTGATGAGGCTTGCTCAGACACACCGTAGCACAGACCCCTGCAGGCAGTGGCGGGATCGCGTCGACGTCATGTGCGCTCGTTACAGGCACAGACGGGCAAGCTGGAGAAAGCAGCGCTATAAATACGCGCCTGGCAGGAGGCGAGAGAGGAGCTTAAAACACCTCGGTGGGACACCATTTTCTCTGCGGATGGTCTGTAGCGCTCCGCCATTTGAGACTAACAAAGGCTACCGTGGAGCGTAATTTCACGCTCATGAAATCTGGGCCTCAAATTGCGAAGACCTGTCTTAGTGCAGGTAGGAAAAAAAGTGTTGTGATAAATAGCAAAATGCCAGCTAAGTTCCCTACAGTGCAATAACAGGGCTGAAACTGGTACAGCACGACCCTCAGAGCTTTAGAAGACCCGTGTTGTATGGAATTGTTTGTAAGGGTTTGATGTATTATGTAATCTTTGTTGTAAAACATACCATTCGCTCTCCAGTCCACAGTTGTAACGTTTCTAATTCATCGTGGGTGTGATGTCATAAACATGAACCAGAGATAGGGACTCGAGTCAACATCTGGACACAATCCTTTCAGCTTTGAAAGACCCATGAGTAAGAGTTTGATGTAATATATAAGCAGTGTTATAAAACATACCATTTACTCCGCAGTGCGCAATTAGGCTACAAATTCGAATTCTTCATAGTTGTGATGTCACAAACATGAACCAGAGACTCGAGTCAACATTCGATTGAAGCGCTTAGACTCCAAACTTAAGACTCAAGAACTTTAAAGCTAAGAAAGTCAATCTTATTAACACAACACAACACAACACAGTAAACCAACAAAACCTTTCATTTCCCACCGTTTGAGTGAAACGTGTAGTTCTGATGCTTAAAAGCTTATTCAGTAACATTTCAAGTACTGAATTCATCTAAACATAGTCATCCAAATTATTAGCTCAGGATGTTCTGTCAACCTAATTGGAAACTTTATTATTGCATTCCTTTACCACAGATGACAATAACAGGGAGCTCAGATACGGAGACAGTGCTGAGAAACCAAAAATAAATACATAAAATTACCCCAAATTACTGCCAATTATAAACAGTTCACTCCTTAAAGCAAACTGAACAATAAGGCACTCTCCAAACTATCTCTGCCTTTGCTACTCTGCTTTCTGTCATCAGTGCAAAATCAGTGGTGAAACCAGTACAACACAATCCTCACAGCTTTGAAAGACCCCTGTTGTATAAAACCGTTTGTAAGAGTTTGATGTAATATATAAGCATGGTTATAAAACATACCATTCACTCCCCAGTGCGCAGTTCATATGTAGAAATTAGGCTACAAAATCAGGCTCAAGAACTTTGAGGCTAAGAAAGTCAATATTATTAACTGTCATGTCCTGCCATGTCATGTGTCTTGTGTTTATATCCTGTCAGTCTCATGTGCCTCTGTTTACATTTCTCACGTTTGTCATGTGCTCCTGTGTCTCCACACTTGCCCCGCCTTGCTCACCTGTGTCAAATTAGTGTTTAGTCCCGTCACCTGTTCCCTCTTGTCTATCCATGTTATTTATACCCCTTGTTTGCAGTCAGTCTTTGTAGGTCATTGTTGTAGCGTTGTTGTTTCTCTGCGTGATAACTTTGTCATTGATACTCGTTTTGTTTACCCTTCGTTTTGTTTCTTTATTTAAAGTATTATTTGTTTAAAAGCTTGCGTTTGTGTCTGCCCCTGTCTACGCGCGTCTGCTCCTGCTGCAGCTCACCAGCTACCTTCGCCCCTGTTACATTAACACAACACAGTAAACAAACAAAACTTTTCATTTCCCACCATTTGTGTGAAACCTTGTGTGAAAGTTTATTTAGAAACATTCCAAGTACTGAATTAATCTAAACATATTCATCCAAATGATTCGCTTAGGATGTGCTGTCAACTTTATTGGCAAGTTTATTATTTCTTTAATACAGATGACAATAACAGGGTCAGAGCTGGGAAACCAAAAATAAATGAATAAATATTACCCCAAATTACCAGCAATTATGAGCAGTTCACTCTTTAAAGCAAATTGAACAACAAGGCACTCTCCAAACTATCTCTTCTGTTGCACCTCTGCATCCTGTCATCAGTGCAAAATCAGTGGTGAAACCAGTACAACACAATTACAGCTTTAAAAGACCCATGTTGCATAAAACAGTTTGTAAGAGTTTGACATAATATATAAAAAAGTAGAAATTATGTAAAAATTAAGCTGCAAAATCGGGCTGTTTCAAATTCATCATGGTTGTGATGTCACAAACATGGACCAGAGATAGAAACATATGTTGACTCGAGTCAACATCTGTTTGAAGCACTCAGACTCCAAACTTAAGACTCAAAAGCTTTAAGGCTGAGAAATAAAATCTTATTAACACAAAACAGTAAATGAATAAAACCTTTCATTTCCCATCATTTGTGTAAAAGGTGTATGCACGGTGTATGCCATGCATGGTTATTACTGCAATGCCGTTCAGTGGCACTGTAAAGGGAGGGGCTGGGAGGGCCATGGCCACCCTCATACAATCAGTCTTCCTTATAAAAAACTGCACTTATTTTATGTAGTGCTTCATTTCTGTCAGAATGAAGGATTTCCTTTAATGAATGGCTCATTATTTAAAGCCACTGTGTACCTGACAGGTTTTTATATGGGTTTACTTTAGTACATTGCAGTGCCTGTGGGTAATAACAAGCTCGCATCCCAGAGACTCAATTCAGACTTGCAAACATCTCTACCCATAAACATACCCTTTATTTAGCTTGTAGAAGTTAGCCAGCTCACTTACAGCTCAGTAACAAGGTGCACTGTTGCAAGTTTTCAAAGTAGAAGACATGCAGAACATGCTTGAATGATGTGCTGCATCATTGCAGCCTTTCAAAGCGTCCAGACGTCTAAAAGAAAGATTTTTATGCCATGTTGACTTTAAAGACTAGCTTGATGAGATTGATAAGATTGCTGTCAGATGAATTTATCTGAAACGGGACACTAGTTGACTTCCGGGATCTAAAAAAGATTACAATACTACAGGAGTGACACAGATAAGCTTACAGCCTACACCACAGTCTTTCATTGATAACATTGGTAGAGATGTGCACTCTGCTTTACTCTACGTTAGCTGTGGGACTATGTTCTTTTTCTCTGACAATATCTTCTTCCATCTCCTCACAGTCTTTGCCATGATGCCTATGCAGGGAATACTGAGTTAGCATCTTCTGAAAACATAGGCAATGATAGAGATGCCATTCCTCCTCAGAGTAAGGTAAAGCTTTTACAGTGTAAAATTAAAAAAAAGGTTTGCAATGCTTTCGTTGAACTTTCGTTAGCCATGACGCTGTCTTTTAGCTCTTTTGAAGTAAATTTTCTTCTATAGTGATGCTCTGTTGATGGCATAAATAATTATTCGATGATACTGACTTTGCTTTCAAATATGTTATATTATATATATTTATAATATAAATAAAGTACAGCATAATTTCTGACATCCTCCGGTGTTCAATCTTCTGATGCCAGAGAGAGGTTCTTGGCAAGATGTGAAGTTCCTCTGACCTAGGCCTTAAGCCTACTGCTTTTATACACTGGTTGTTCTGGACATTCCAGAGGGACAATGCATATTTCTTCCTTGTTTGACTGGGCTACACAGAGTCCAAGATAAGAGACCTTTCCATAGGATAAGCATGTGTTCTAAAAATAACATTTCCTCGCATACCAGACACAGTGTGCTGTGCTGTAAAATGTAGATCTCATTTATCAAATGGGGCAAATTAATAAACAGGTGAAGAAAGTAGCCTTTCTTCCTCTAAAACATTTATTCAAAATACACTTCACTTTACTCTCTTTACTCTGGTCTCTTGCTTGATCACACTCTCTTTTTCTAACATCATCTCCAGTCTCTTCACAGCCTCTGCCTTGATTTCTATGCTAGGAATACTAAGTTAGCTTCTTCTTATAGCTACGTGAAGGTCCATACTTGTTGTGCTTGTATGCCATGGTGGTGTAAAGTGTAACACAGTTCTAGTGAATGGTTTCATAGACACTCCTGCAAAGTTACATAGCGCTAATAGCAGTCAATCCAGGCCTCAACTGGTAATGACAGTCCTGGCATTCTTCCCATCACAAGTCAGTGTGCCATCAAAATGATTTTAAGCTGTTATTTTAAGGCTCTTTTTCTGTTCCTAATTTTTTCCAGAAACATCTTCAGTCTCTTCACAGCCTCTGCCACGGGGTCTATGCAGGGAAAACCAACTTAGCTTCTTCTCAAAGCTATCTCTTGTATGACATGGTTGTGTTACATAGTTCTTGTGACAGGTCTTATAGACACTCGTGCACAGTTACATAGAGCTATTGCGGTCGTTCCAGGCCCTGAGTGGTAATGACACTCCCGGCATTCTCCCCATCATAAGTCAGTGTGCCATCAAAATGATTTTGAAGCTGTTATTTTAAGGTAAAGTAAGGTAAAGCTTTAATAGTGTAAAAGAAAGCTTGTTGTTTGACATTACACATGCTTTTTATGTCTTTTAGCTCTTTACTCTGGTCTCTTGCTTGGTCAATCTCTCTATTTCTGTCCCTTTTTCCAACAACATCATCTGCAGTCGCATCCACAGCCTCTGCCATGAAGTCCATGCTGAGAAAACCAAGTTAGCTTCTTTATATAGCTACCTAAAGGCCCATACTTGTTGTTCTTGTATGACATGGTGATGTAAACGTTACACAGTTCTTCTTATAGCTGCCTGAAGGCCAATAGTTGTTGTTATTCTTGTATGACATTGTGGTTCAAAGTGTTACACAGTTCTTGTGGCAGGTCTCATAGACACTTCAGCAAGGTTACATAGCGCTAATAGCAATCAATCTGGGCCTCAACTGGTAATTATAAGTCAGTGTGCCATCAAAATGATTTTAGAGCTGTTATTTTAAGGTAAGGTAAGGTACGGTAAAGCGTTAATAGTGTAAAAAAAAAGCTTGTTGTTTGACATTTTTAGGTCTTTTAGCTCTTTACTCTGGTCTCTTACTCTGTCACTCTCTCTATTTTTGTCCCTTCTTCCAACAACATTATCTTCAGTTTCATCCACAGCCTCTGCTATGAAGTCCATGCTGAGAAAACAATGTTTAGTTCTTCTTATAGCTACCATAATTACTGTTGGGCCTATAGGTACGGGTCTTGCAAAGTTACATAGCACTGTAGTGGTCGTTCCGGGCCCTGAGTGGTAATGAAACTTCTGGTATTTTCCCTAGAGTCAGTGTGCCATGAAAATAATTTTGATGTTGTTATTTTAAAGCAAAATCTTTGTATAATGTTGCTTTACTTACAAGGGCTAAAACAAAGCCTGAAAAGTATTCACGCAGACCACAAACAATACAGCTGTAGAAAATAGGTCCTCAAAGTTGAACGGCATAAAAAAATTCCCCCCGCGTAACTTACCGGAGACAAATAAAAACACTCCTGAAAGTTTACCTCTGTCCATTTGCAGCGAGCCATGACACACATGTCAAATGAGTTTCCAAAACGAGAAGGAAGAAAGCAGCGCAGGGAGAAATGTAGTGTGGAGGCAAATAGGTCAGGTGAGGCTTTCCATTGTCAGTTTGTTAAATGCTTCTCCCTGACAGCCTGGAATTGCATTATGATGGTAATATCCACAGCGTTACGAGTGTCCTCTTCAACTCAGCGTGCCTCCTCTCGCAGAACGGGGCCTCCGGCAATAGCCAAGATCCATCTGCCTTTATTTTATCCCTCTGAAACAGAAGTAGGACGCCTCACCTCTAGAGAGTGCCATACTTAAGTAAGACTGAAACTAGCCCAGTTGTTGGAGTGAACTGTGCATTAATCAGGCTGTTAGGTTTAATTGGGTTGTAACAGTCTTTAACAGTTTCATAAAAGTTCTGTTGGATAATTCAGTGTGTGATTTCCATCCCACACTGTTAAAAGGATAGAAATCACAAAGGCTGCCGGCAGCCGAGCACCCACTGAGTTAAGGTTCTTACAGAGTTCTGGGAGGTTCTGGGAGAGTAGCGACACTCGAAAAACCATCACTGGAAGGCTGGAATACATGATTTTGTAGATTTGCTATTAAAATTAATATGTGCATTTATTAATATTTAAACATTTAAACAAGTTCATTTTGATATTTGAGTTTCCGTGAGGGTTGAAGAGCAGACAGTTGGTGAACTGCAAGAAAACAATAGCAAAAATAAAATTGAATAAATAAATATAATCTAATAAACATAACAAACTGTAATTATAGGAGTGCTAAGCTTTTTGGGCATGTTTAGTCTCAAAGCTTTTGGGTTAAATGCCATGTTTTCTTTTTTAAACTGAGCAGTTGGCTTTGAGGTGCATTCTCTCTCATTTGACATATCAGAGGTGTTTCTCAGTGAGCAGCAACATAGTTTTAAATCCTGCCAAATTAATGAGTTAGTGCACACAATGAATTCTAATATCCAGAAGTCCTCTACAAATGCAGCTTGCTGCAACAATTGAAGACGTTAGAAGACATACTTGTTTAATTTTACTGTCATTTTTCTTTCTTAGCCCTCCTGTTATGTTACGGGTCAATTTGATGTGTTTCTACTTTTGAGTTGTCTGAAGTGCTGCTTTGCCTTTCTGAAGAAAATGTTTAAATAAATTAAATAGTTGTTAAAATGGTATATATACCACAGGTTCACATCTTTCATCTTACTGAAACTTTTGAGAATTTATGATAAAGTTTTGCTGTTTTAACTTGACCTATTGATTGTTTTTTGATGTATTTATACTGTGTGGGTCAATTTGACCCATAACATTATGAAGGTAATGTTAATCAATCTCTAGAAATTCTTCAAAAAGAATGGCCTTCTAGGATATCATAGATGCATAGATTTTTTTCTACTATGTCTGGCTGAACGCAACCCTAGTGTTGCACCAAAACATAGTAGCATGCAAAGGAATACGTTTCAGAAACGGCTGAGGGAATCTGGAAGGTTTTCTTATTTTATGAATCACGAAGGCTGCCTCAGATGAGCTAATGAGCCTTGAATGAGCTAATGAGCTAACATAGTGAACTGGTGCAACTTGGATGCTGTAGGGGACTCAGCGTCTTCTTATTGGCGATCTTATGTTCTCATTGGACGATGTGGAAACATATCACTGTTTCTGGGGCAGTTGGCTTATTTAGTAATGTCAGTAATAAAGCTGCACTCTCTGACTTCTCAGTCCTTAAAGGCAACCCGGACTTTTAAGACTTATACACATTAAAACAGTGTATACGTGCAAAACTATTAAAATATGACATATAAAACAAATGTTTTTCTTCTTATGAGCATCGTCACTATAGCTTTACCTGGAAATAATGTGTTAGAGTTAAAGACTAAGCAACACTTATGGACACCCCTGGTGATTTCATATTTTTTAGATACTGAAAATAAATAAACATGACTTGAAATCCCCAATTTCCTTTGAAATAGACGATTTTAATCAAATTGACGGGAAAAACCTGAGCTTGCTACGGACATTCCTGAAGGATCCGTGGACAACAGTGAACAGCGCCATGGTACAGCAGCATTATGACTGACTGGGACTGTGAATTTTCCAGCGCTGGTTCTTCAGATTCTGATGATATTTCTGAATCTGAATGTGAAAGAGCTGTAATGTAGAAATAGACCACCATATCACTTAGTCCTGAGACTTTTAATCAAACCACACACACAACAGCAGCTCATCCTGAGTGTAAACAGTATCTAGCTAAATAACCAACATTATTCATGCCATAGCCTAGCGACCAGCTAACCTCAAATATAGAGGTACAGTTATTGTTGTTAAATATGACATACGACATTTTAAATCTTTGTAAATAATCTAGGTTAGCTTAGTATAGCTTTCTCACTGGTTTCCTTACACGCCCATGTTGTTGGAACAGCGCCAGTCTTAAGATCCTCTCGTCGTGTAAGCCCACGTCCCATAGTTGTGATAATCTTCTGGTGTGAAATGATTGTTACAGATGACAGAGTGAGAGGATGGTCCTTTCCAGTGTGCCTGTTTAAAGTTGACAGATTTAGTCGTTTCTGCATAGGGGGTACCACTGTACATCAAATCATTGCTGCCAGAAACAGCTTTCTGTTATTTGACATCACTGTAAGTACTGTAAGTACGTAAGTAAGTTTTCCACCATCTGTGTCACACACCTAACACCTACAGCAGTTTCTGAACAGCAGGCAGTCTTTTAAGACGTATTTCTTGACTTTCTAAACAATAAAATGTTTCCTGACTATTAATAATCTCAAGTTCCGCTATATATATGTGTTTGATATTCTCATATTCGCTAGTGCTTAGCCTTTAAATGAGCCTTTCTGTTCCTCACTCACAAAAATGGCAGCCTGCTAGTACAAGGATTTTGACTATTTTTAATAATACATAAAGTATTTTGCTTGGTTTGTATAATCTATTTGAACAGTATTGGACATGTACACTTTTCCTTTAGGAATGAGTCCTTGGCATTTTTTTCATGTTAACTCCAATACCCTGATTTACTTCTTTCAGTCTAACACCCATTAACACACTGCAGTGCTGAGAATGACCCACCACCTAAATAATACCTGCTCTGTGGCGGTCCTCTAGGGGTCCTGACCATTGAAGAACAGGGTGAAAGTGAGCTAACAAAATATACACTGAAACAGATAAAGTACAGTCTGTAACTGAAACAAGGAGGGCGTGTTAAAGAATTGGCTGCTTGGATCAGGTTCAGGGTGGTATATAGTGGTGTCCCTAAACACAATGTACATATTAAAAATGCTTTTCTGAACATAATGCTTACAATACCGAGCAGCTCGAGAAAGGTTAGGTGTGTATGAAGAGAATGGCCGGCCCTTAATCGCGTTGTCAGTGCTACACGATTTAACTTGCATAGGCTACAAAGGATGGCTGGAAGTAGAGTTTGTGTTGCATGCCCAGTGCTGAATACACTCCTAGGCGGTTAATTATCTTGCATTTAAATGAGCTGGCATGGCAGTGTTGAGAACTACCTCAGTCTTTCCGCACCATTTTAAGCGCATTTGTTTTCGCTGATCGTCAGTAGGTGCCGAGCACAATGCAATTATACATGCATAATTAGATATCCTAACATGATGGATTTCAAGGCCCGCATTTCGCTCCACGCCAGCTAACACAAGCCGACACCAAGAATTCCTCTTCATTAATCCCTTCCTGCGCCCTCTGTGACTCCGACCTCCGGGAATTTTCTCATGCAAGGAAGTCAGCCCCACCCCTGCCATTCGTTTTTATCTCATTACGCCACAACACAACTTCATCATCTCGTGATAATGCTGTGCAGCTCTTAATACTGTGGGGCGTTAGCGGCGGTTGTCCGCTGCCGGAACACGTACGTGGAAGGACGGGCTCACACAGGTCCCTGAAGCAGGTGTTCTTTTGGCAGCTACATCTCGTCTCTCAGCGTAGAAAGCAATTACCTGTGCAAAACAACAATCAGGCATGTCAGCGGTGAACAGGAGAGCTGGGCAACTAAGCTAAACGCTACTACAGATTAAGATTTTCCAATTTGTCTTCCGCCTATAGGGTTGGATTTTGGGGTACAAAGAAATGGCTTGGTGGCAGGGGGTGGGGATAATCACATTGGGGCCTATGGGCAGACATTTTGGGGGGCAGGGGCACCAAAGGAAAACAGGGCAACATAAACGTGAAATTACTTACAGCATATTGCAACCACTCTTATGAAGAGAGACAGTGTTAGCATGTCTCAGAGGAAAGCAAACATAGTACTACGTTTTTTCCTCATAGCAACTAGTTTCAATCTCCTGTATAGAAGGCTGTGATATCACTTTGCTATCTAATTGCTATAAAATGATAAATGGACCAAAAGAAATACTCCAAAATAGCTTAAAAACCAATTCTGGTTTAGTTGTTTTTGCCTGTTTTTCTTTAAACAGTGTGTGTATATATATATATATATATATATATATATATATATATATATTAGGGGTGTGTTTAAAAAATCGATCTTCATTTGAAAAATCCAATATCGATTCATATAAACCCGAGATCGACCTTTAAAACACACACCCAGTCTCACGTAATCAGCCATTGTTTTTTTGCGCAACGAGATCTGGCTGGGGGCGCACTTCAGTTAAGCATTGCTGGAGCATAAGTGAAGGCGCCCCAGAACTTGAAAGCAGATGTTTGGCTACATTCTGGATTCAGAAACCATGACGGTATATAAATTATAGATGGACCGATCAGCATTTTTGAGGCTGATTCTGATCGCAAATCACCTTTCAGTGCGATCGGCCGATACCTGATACCGATAGAGAGTGGGGTATACGCTATGGCAGGGCTACATTATTAGCGCAAGCAAGTCATGAAACATGGTCAAAACTGGTTTATTACCATTTTAACGAGCTCGTGTGAAACAGCCTAATATTTTTAACAAAATTAACAGTAAATAAACAAAGTAAATCAAACAAATATTCCCAATACTGTAATCATTACATTTAGACCCCTAATTTAAAACTAAAAAAGCTAAGTAAATAAATGCAGTAAAAACTGCAGTCATTAAACGCAGACTCTGTTATTTTAAACAACAATCTACAATCATTAAATGTAGATCTTGAATTGCTGCTGCTGTACAGTTCATACCGGTCTGTACGGTGTTCTGGGTTGTTTGTTTTGTGCTAGCTGTGCGTGCTAGCTCTGCTGTTTGCTGATACTCACTGTTTTCAGCTGTGTGCAGTGCTGTATCAGATTAGTGTGTTAAATGTCTTTGTCTTGGTTCCTCAACGAGACACACTGATTTTACACATTTAAAAAACGCCATGGATGAGTCTGCGTCACATACGGTAACAAACTGCCAGACGGACATGCTTTTTATCAGCGCTTTCTTTTTCGCGAGACCGCTGCTTTAGTCAGTCTATGGAAAATAAAAGGGTATGTATTTCCACCTAGCGGTTCAGAGAGGAATTGCAGGGAGCGGGCCGAAGGGGGTCCTCCTTTTCCTGGATGAAACGCTAGCTGGAAATACAGAAATTAGGCTCATTTGTTTAATGCCATCGATCGGCTCTCGGGATTGGTTAAACTGGAAAAATATCGGCCGATCACATATTTTAATTAAAAATCGCCCGATACCGATACATAGCCAATCGATCCTTCCATCTCTATTATAAACATATAAACAATAATGTTTTTAGTAATGGTAGGTTAAGTGTTCCTTGTACATTTACCACATTAGTTCTCTGAAAATCTCTTTTCATATTCAAACAAAACACATTATTGTAACTGAAATATCCTTAAATGAATCAATATTGAATTGAATTGGACCTTTTAAATAGGGATCGGATCGATCTGGGAAATCTGTGGCGATACCCAACCCTAATATATATATATATAAATATATATATATATATATATATATATATATATATATATATATATATATATATATATATATATATATATATATATATATATAAATATATATATATACTCATCAGGCAAAGGCAGGGAACACCATGGACAGGCATGGCCAACACACATTTACACCTATGGACAATTAAAAGTGACCTCACAACCTAACATGCATGTTTTTGGACTACGGGAGAAAATTGGTGTACCCAAGCACAGGTAGAACATGCAAACTCTACACAGAACAGCCCAGACAGGAAATTGAACCTGGATCGTCTTGCTGTGTCATCTCTATGCATATATATCGCTGTCTTCTACAATGACTAAAACATGGTTTAGTAACATTCTAGAGCCCCTTGATACCTTACTACTACGTACTAACTTCTTAGTATCACATATGATAATTTGGGTTAGACAACTGCTGGGTCAACTGGGTCAGTTCCAGACATGGTCAGCTTTATTACAGTCTCACAAGAACTTAAGAGGTGTTTGTCTAGCATA
This sequence comes from Megaleporinus macrocephalus, assembly GCA_021613375.1. Classification (NCBI taxonomy): domain Eukaryota; kingdom Metazoa; phylum Chordata; class Actinopteri; order Characiformes; family Anostomidae; genus Megaleporinus; species Megaleporinus macrocephalus. Next base: position 37,704,304 of record CM038707.1, on the reverse strand, counting down.
TCCTATGTTATACAATAACTCAGTCTGCCCAGGAATCTGCCTCATGCCTAGTAGATAATGATTAAACCACGTGGAAGGCTGTAAAAAGGGGGTACATAGATGTATGGTTGCCAGTATCAACTGAGACTGTAAACTGGAACAGAGTATTTAATAAACTAACATTAATCTTCCGGGCTGAACTCCTGTCTTGATGGCAGGAGAAGAAATTACAACACTACCACAAGTATGCTGCTAGGTTAGGTTATAATAGCCACATTTTACCATGGCATGGTTTCCTAAAGGGATTATTTTTGAGTTTGTTTGATATGAACTGCATCTCTTACTGGTGGTCTGAGAGAGTACATGATCGTAATTGTGGGAGTCGAGAAGCAAACCATCAAGCCAGGCAGTTTTGCCGACAGCACAGCGCCTGTGATGGCAGCTCTCACGGCATTCACATATGATGTATTTACTGCATGTTGTGTCTACATGCTTGTCGGCTGAGCTTCCGACCAATGAGAAATAATCGTCTCTCAGCTCCCGCAGCTGGGAGGTGAGTAACTGCAGCGCCTCGCTCCCATGGGATTACCACAGTGTATATCTAAGTCGGACAAAGAAAAAAACGTACCGTGCCAGGTGGTGATCAGTCTGCACACAAGCCTGGTGTTTTCTCAGGACAGGTTAGATTTGACTAATATGAAAACTCTCCAGGCAGTCGCTACTGCATCAGAGGGAGTGCTTGTGAGTAATGAAACTTGTGGAAACAAACGGAACCTAAATCTGTTCCTCAGGCAAGACCCAGCTGAGCCTCGCTAAAACAGATGTTGATGAATGGCCATATATATCATAATGAAGAGTGCACTTGTATTCTCTGCTGGCCTAAGGGCAGGAGCTCAAGACATCATTGCCCCCCAAGGGCTCAATGTGTGCACATGCCACAGCAACTGCAAAAATCACCATGGGGCCCCTTAAATAGATACATAATTTTATATATATATATATATATATATATATATATATATATATATATATATATATATATATATATATATATATATATATATAAAAATATATATAATGGGTTTGTCTGTATATAAATACATAATGCTACACATTCAGGAAGTGACATTATGACATATTCCTAGTTATACTACTGGTACAAAACTTAAGAACAGCTCAACTCTGTCTACCCAAAAAAAAAGTTTACTTACCTTCGTCCAAGAAAAACAAAAGTAAAACCAAAATTACTCCTATGTTATGGAACTGAGTGGACAATCTTAAAGACTCATATCATATTTTATCTGTCACCAGTGCTTGTGAACAAAGCCCAGGGGTGTAAGTGGCCAGTTTTACCCAGGGAACCTTTTTCCATTAAATGTCTGTTTCAGGAGCAGTTTCACCCTGAATTGTACTATAAAAATACATTTCTATTCACAGAATTTTAAAATCGACCAAAAACGCCCTGCAAGAAAACTACAGTACATTTTAGCAGCTGAATATTGGTTCTTAAAACCTTAACTGTCCCTCAGGCGTCTCCAATCCCAGCTGAAAGAACAGAAACGCTCAAATCCTGCTTGTTGCCAGCAACATTGCTGTAGTGGTCAGGACTAATAAAGGAGACAAAGCTTTTGCACACATAGTGGTGCCGTATTAACCAGCCATTGGCCACAGCTATGGTGAACTCTAAGCCAATAGTTATAATCACTGCCAGCTGCTGACAGCAGGACTGAGTATCAGTGTTAGCAATCATCTTTAATCCTGACAGTCTGATCAAGTCCTCTGGCTTGAGGTGCTCACTGCAAAGCACAGAGAACTCACTGGTGGAAAATCCTTTCCTTCTTAAAGCTGCATCCCACTGCATCCTTCTCTTTAGAAAGCTATCAAAGTGTGAAAGAAGTTAGCTAGCCAGCTAACTACAGTCAGATTCATAATATGCCAGTCCATCAGTCAAAACAAGTAGCTGTCAGAAAAATCATTTTGGAGGAAAATGCAATGGAATGGTAGGATGGAAGTGGATAACACTTTATTATTTGAATACATATGTACTGTATTATGCTATTTGGATATTTAAAAAGTAAAGTAGTAGTAAAAACTCATTTAGGAAACTCTAACTCTAAGTGTCATGCAAGGAGTATTTTATCTAATCTCCTAAAAATGAAGAACGTAATAGTACATAATGGCCATTATGAGTGGAACTGAAAGAAGTGGTGGTCTCTGTGCAGTAGTCTATGTATAAATTTTATGCCTTTATTCAAAATTGTTATATCTGTATATGCCATGGAACTCCATGAAAACAGACCAATTTTCATACGATTATCACTTCTCCTGATTAAGTTGCTGTAATTGAAACAAATTGTGGAAAAAAGACTGGAACATCATGAAGGCACAAAACGTCTTTAAATGAGATGATGTAACAGATGCTGTTGGATTTATTTCAGTTGTATTTTGTTTGTTTGTTGTTTTCTTCTCAGTTGATCTGAAACTCCGAATAAGGCTCCGATTAATTGTTTTTTTTCCTTCACAGCTGCTTAAACAATGTTCTTACAAAGAACTCACATAAGATGACTCAATCTCTAAACTTTCCCAAAATTAGCATTTGTGAATGTGTAAAAAGCAAATTAACCCATATGTCATGTACAGTACTGCAGCAAGAGCTGCATCACGCACTTAATCAAGTGTCCATATTGGTCCAGGCAAGAACACAAGTAAATAGGGGAGTGTTTTTATAGTTTTTTAAGGGTCTATGGTAAACACGTAGTGCAAAAAAAGGGTTTGTCACCCGTTACTGTGACTCTGACTACAGTCAGATTAATAACGTGTCAGTCGTTTAGTTGTTGTGAGTAGTTTGTCATAAAAAACAGTTTGGAGAAAAATGCCAATATACATGAAAATCTCTTATGTGCTATTTAGAGTGACTGTGGGAGGAAACCCACTCAAACACGGGAAGAACATGACGGCCCACACAGAACAGCCCAGGCCGGGAACCGTCTTGCTGTGAGGCGACAGTGCTTACCACTACACCACTTTGCCACCACTTAAAAATCTCAATTATGGCCAGTTTTGTTGATATGATTTTTTTAAAGTCTCAGATTTAATAACTAGCTATTACTAACAATGGCTACTACCTGTCTGGTGGAGTCTGGTGGCCAACCAGCTAGTTAGCTACTAATATACTGTTTTCATAACCAAGTACAACCAACGACTATTGTTTAGTCTTACCTGAGAAAGGTGACTTCCTGAGATCTGCTTTGTAATTAGCATAACTTTTTAACATGCTACTTTACTATATATACATAAAACCATATTCTTTTTCCCTGTTTAAAAAGGTCTGAAGTCTGAAGATTTTTTCTACCACACAATGTGTAAGATCTATTTAAGAACTTTCATTCTCAGGAGTGTGGGCCTGGACTTGGTTCTGTAGTTGAGGTAACAATTTAAAAACAGGAAGAAAAAAAATACAGACGCAATCTCCTGAACATGGCTTTGTATAAAGCTCAGAAGTTTCATATTGTACAATTTGGCTGCACACGCACTGCCGTTTTATTAAAATGAGCTCAATATGCTGAGATTTGTGCTTACAAAGAAATTATTAGTCAAGAATTTATTGTTCCACATAATAAGTGGCTTTTGTTTGCACAGTGTATCAAATTTACATTTTAACTGGATTTTAAATGCTGGGCGCTGCCACAGTGTCACAGTAACTGAGCTCCATCTTCCAGAGGATACGGCTGTGCTGGCAAATATTCATCTGAGCCTAAAACAATTGTTTATCAGTCTAGATTGTTCTAAAACACCAACTTCTTCTCTGTTTGATTTGAAAATGTTTTTTCGGCCTTTTGCTTTCTTCAACAATGACCTCTTGACAGCTGCACATCCTTTCAGACCCATAGCACTGAGTTGTTCTCTAACAGTGGAAAGATGGACAGAAACACCTGTGGATTATTTAGATCTGTAGCAAGAGATAGCTTTTCTCTCTCAAAGAAGCTTTAAATAACTTTTATGTACAAGCACTGTACACATATTTTAAGCACTCAGAAACATACTTGTATTCAAAAAGCTATTTTTTCCAGACAGGAAGCTTTAATTTTCTCAGTAAAAATACTTGTGTATATATATATATAAAGAATTAATACAGTAAGTAGTGCTTTTACGTATGTCAGTGTGTTTATTTAACCCTTTCCAGGCTTCTCCTTGTGCCGACAACCCAGTATTATTTACAGTTCTCATCTAATACCTGCTTTGACTGATCAGTACTTCATTAAGCTAAATCAAGATTGCTGCTGAAGGAACTGAATACATTCATACAATGTCTGGGGCGTCCAGGAGAAATCTGGAAATACACTTTGTTCTTCAAACTGGAGCTCAAGATATGATCTACTTCTTTCAAAATAAGATATTAATGTTACTTTGTATTGTAGTTATAATTATTTACATCTGTTCTAATGATATCTGGTGTCTGTAGAAGTGAAAATACACTTATTGCTAAGATAACAAACAGCTTAGCTAAGACTTTTGCGCAGTAGTACAATGGGGGGTAGTAACAGATTGATTGTTGGATTTTCTTTCAGCTGCATTTTGTTTGTTTGTTGTTTACTTCTCAGTTGATCTGAAACATCTCTCCAAAATATGCTCCATTTTCTTTGATTGTTGTTTTTTCTTCACAGCTGCTTAAACAAAGCTCTACATAGAACTCACATTAGATGACTAAATCTCCAAGCCTTTTTAAAATTTACATTTGTGAAAGTGTAAAAAGCAACTTAACCCATATGTTCCCTACAGTATGCATTTATTTAAAGCAAGGCTTGTTACTGTTACATACTGTTGAACCACATTAGGCTGTCGCCCCTTTAAACATAATTACTGCCAAAAAAATAGAGAATAATAAAAATTAAATTTTTAGTTTTCGAACTTATGTGAACTCTGCAGCTGTCTTTTCCATTTTGTGAAATTTCATTAAGATTGGACCAATAGAAAGGCTCCAAAATTGTTTTGAATAGACTATTTCTACACAAACTTTAAACAATAAAACATTCAACATTAAAAGTGAAGAAGGATTTTTGTCCTCTTCTGTAAAGTTACCATTTTGGATATGCTTTTTTTTTTAGAGATGCTTTTTTTTTTTTTTTCCCCAAAACATCTTCAATCAAACATTTTGACTCACCACATAGTGTTAATAAGAACCATATACTTGTCTAACACTGTGAAGGGTTCTCTGGAGCATTGCCATAGAATGAGCAATGCCACTTTTGGTCTTCTGTAAATTAGTGTTTAGAACCTCTTCCAAGCCAAGAACCAAGGGCCAAACCCTGGTAGACTACCAAAATTAAAATCTGATAAATCTTTTTTATCGTTTTTCTGTCCATCCTCCCACTATGAGATGACAACTCAAAACTTTGGGTCTGGAAGGATGTGTAGCTGTCAAGAAGCCCTTATTGAGAAAAGGAAAGTAACAACAAAGGAGAACATCTACAAACAAAGAAGCTGCTGGTGATCTGAAGCCAATAGACTGGCCATTGCAGAGGCCAGCGTTGAGGTGTTTGTGATCAGATTCAATGCAAAAAACTTTAGACTGAACTTTAGACCTATCTACCAAAAAGATTGGAGGCTGTATTGAAGTAATAATGGGCAGACACCCAAAAAAATTAATTAAAATCATGTTATATTTAGTATTTAATGGTCATGTTGACTGAAAAAAGGGTGATGGATGGGCTCTGATTTACTGTATGTATGTCAGTTAGTTTTAAGCTTTTATGAGATTATTTTAAATCTCGGCAGTATGTTAGTGCTCTCCAAAGTGAGCCATTTCACAAAGCCTCATTTCACTCATTTCATGCTGAACACTCAAAATGTACTAACTAATCTTAGAAATTAATATATTCATATAAACAAATGTCTTTAAATGAAAATGAATGACATTTCCTTCAACTATATGCTAAGCATGCCACTGAGTTCTGTTATTGACTTGGTTCAAAAGATTGGTGCAGTGGTACTCCACTTCATTAAAGACCACCTCAAATCTCTTAACATTAAATGAGAGGGGCTCGATGGCATTTGCTGCTGGCGCTGCTGCTGTTGTTTCGTGTGTGCAGTGCGCTGGTGAGACGCTTGTGAAATTAAATCTAAATGTCAAAATACAAGGAATATGCATGCATCTGGTGATCTTGTGGGTTTTAACATTTGTAAGACATTTAGCTTGTAGCAAGAACAAAACAGATTCAGCTAATAGACTTGAGTCAGTGTTCCTATAAGTAAATGTTGGAATAAGCGTTTTCGTGATTTGCTGTATGCTTGTTTTGGCAAAAGCACTGAAAACAAAGAACACAGTATTCATACAGTTTCTTACAAACAACAGACTGTAATGAAGAATCATTTGTACTCTTCTACAGTTGTTGATTCCAAGTATTTTATTTGGAACCTGTTGCTGTTGCTTCTCAGTATGAGGTCCAGTGAAGCAAACTGTCATTAGGATGAACGATATGAAGAACACTTTGGAAAGAAAACAAGAAAAAAAATGATGTAGTGTATTCTTAAAAAGAAAGAATGGAAACCATGGACAACAAATGTGTGGTGATAAATGAATGTATTCCCTGGTGAAGAAAAAACCCTTCACGACTGTTTATAGGCGTATCTAGTGATAAAACTAGAGACTTGAAAAACTGAGGTGGCCAAAAAACAACGAAAAAGCGTACACAGGACTAATGAAGCCCAGCTTGCACCAGAATGATGGGAAGAGAAAGCTATGAAGATAGGAAAGGAACTACTCATCTGTTAAGCATGGTGGGTATGGCATGGCATATATAGCTGTAAGTGAAACTGATTCACTTGTGTTTATTGATGATGTGCCGCCTGACAAAAGCAAAAGTTTGAATTCTGATGTGTATAGAGCTACGTTATCTCCTCAGATACAGCCAAATGCTTCAAATTGTATCCAATAGTGATTTACAGTGCAGATGGAAAACTATACCAAGCATACAGCACAAGCAACACAAGACTTTAAGGCAATTGTTCTATGATGGCAAGTCAATCACCTGAGATCAATCCAGACCTTACTGAAGGCCAAACTGAAGGTAAAACTGTGGTAAAAATCTGAGAAACCATCACCAGAGAAGAAACTCAGATGATGTCTATGGGTTCCAGACTTCAGGAAGCTGATATCGACTGCAAAAATCATAAGAATTAATATGTTGCTGGTGACTCTTAGTGTGAAGTCCAAAGAAATGACATTGCTGATGAAGCTATCATTAGGCTGAAAATGTAAACAACACATTGTAAAAAAGCAAAACAGCTACTATGTGTGACCAACCCAATTATCTGGTACATTCTTACAAAGAAATAATGCACTGTTCAGCTCAGAAACACCAACAGGCCCAGAAGAATTCATTCCCTGGTGAAGAAAAACCCTTCACAACAGTTGGCCAGATAAAGAACACCCTTCAGGAGGTAGGCGTATCTGTGTCAACCACCAAGAGAAGACTTCACCAGACAAAAAAAAATCTGAGCATACTGGAGTATGCACTACTCAAAATTGAACAAAAGCTTACATAACTTGAAAGTGCAAACTGTCTCACTTAAAAAGTTTGCTAGAAAAAAAATTTGCTTAAAAAATAAGACACAAACCATGTTAGCATGCACGAAACAGACCAGACCAGGTTCTTCATTAGTATAAGAAAGTGGATTGAAGCTAGACATTTACATGAGCTCTTTAAAAGACAATTATAGTCCCATTTACATGCCACCAGTATGAGTGCAAGGTGGAATGCCCCATTTCCTGCGATTTAGAAACATCAGCGTTTCTGTTTCTCCTTACATCGTAACACATTCATCATTAGGATTTCTGACAAAACATTTAATCAGGGGGCGCCTGTTCCTTCCTACAAAATAGCAAGTCGTTCAGACAATTTTTTCAGTTGGGTGTGTGTGTGCGTCTATCTTGAATTGTCTGAGCTGGATTGTGTGTTTTAATCATTGAACACTTTATATCGACTAGGCTGCTGAGGAACGTGTGATAAGCTGGCTTGTATGTGTACTGCATGTTGCACTGCGGGAGGTAATGCAAATGAAAGCTTTGGCAAAATCCATGTCAGACAATGCAAGAAAATTATACTTGGTGATACCTTTTGCTAAGAAGTACAATGGGGGAAAAAAGTGGCTTTGAATTGACTTGATCCAAATGTTGCATTGATTTCACTTGAATAAAATATCTTACATCAACACAATTGCTGTCACTCTTTATAGAACTATCACAGTGTTGTAGTGTCACTAAATGAATTTGATGGTGCACGATCACGTGTTGGATCGCACCATTTTCACTGCATGCATCCTCCTGCTGTTTACAATGTGTCAAGTTTAACCCTAGCTAAAGGCTTATATATAATAAAGCTACTTTCTGACCCATTTCCTCATTTCATTGTTTTAGTGCTGGGTAAATACACACATCTGTGGCCATGATTGATCAGGGAGAGCGTTGATGTAACGCTGGTAAGCACATTTCTTCTGGAGACTCCTCCAAATTCACTGGCTGCCCCGTTTATAGCAAAATATGCTGATATTGGTGATGTAATAGTTGCCGTTGGAACTAGATTTTTGGCCATTGGCTAGCATCAACTATATGGGCAGCACCACATAAGAGAAGTATGTTTACTGTAAGCGCTATTAGTTCAAATCTGATTCCAGCTATTTGCATTATGCTTGTTTATTTTATGCATGTGTATGTATTCAATTTAACATGATCTGTAGATATTACAAGTAGTAAAATAGTAGTAGTAGAACTACTACTAATTATTGATAATCAGACGCACAAGAAAGAAATCCTCCTTATGTTTAATGGACTGTCCATGTTCTTGCACACGAGGCACATAGCATACAAGACAATGATAACCAAACAGTGATTATTGTGTTTGAATTTTTCTTTTATTTTATATCTCACCCCACATGCACACTTGTAACATTCCCCAAAGGAAAACATGAAATATAAAAAAAACTAATATAAATCTTATCACAATATTTTTTTTCATATCAGTCAATATTGATATATATCACGATATAAATCAAATCACTATTTCCTTTTTACTTTAAGTGAGATATGAACATTTTTTCTTAAATTGTTTTTTATTTTCAGACAAATAGACTGAAGAACATTACATAACTGTATTTACCACACACACATACACACACACACACACACACACACACACACACACACACACACATATATATATATATCGGCTCAAATGGGGAGTTAGTTTAGCGATTCTGTTTCGGTAGAAAATAAAGTTACCCTGCACAGGTTTTTGGATTATAAAGTCAACTTTGTCTCAGCGTTCTCACTGGAACTCCTACAGTATACATGTTTATGTTTATCGATTACGAAATTACATCGATTAGCATAACGTGTCAATGCATTGCAAAGGTGGCCGCGCCCACTGAAAGCATAGATTTATCCGGAGCGCAAGCTGCAGCTACAAACAATCTCTCACCTACATCTAAAGCTGAGGGAGTATTTTACACAGAAACACAACAGTGTGGTGCTCTGTCAGCTCTGCACAACACAACAGTACAGCTGCTACACACCAGCACTTGAAGCTCAAACACCCCGTAGCGCTTTATCAACACAGCAGCAAGACAGCACCTGTTTACTAGTTGTTCTAATTTTAGCAAAATATTTTAAGATTATTAACACGTGTAACATGTTTCTTTCAGTAGTAGTTTAACGTTTTCTGACGTAATTTTTTCTTATTTCGTTCTCTCTGCCCGACTGTGGTGTCTGCAGTGATCAGATTACTAGCACGTGGGTTAAGCTGTCGCTATGTCTACACTCTGTGCTGTGTGCTTCAACCAAACACGAAGTGGCTGGAACTATAGTTCAGCCACCTGATTGGTTTGGGGGTGGCACTATTCTCATTCTCATTGGCTGTTCGTGTTGTCTCTCAAAACACGGACGGAACTTAATTCTAGAGACTTTCTATCGACTACGTCTTATAGTTCTATCGAGTAAACGTTATTTCGCGATAATTATCGTTATCGTTTTATCGCCCAGCCCTAATCCCAGCCCTTAAGTATTCATTTTTGGCCAGACTCGTGTTGATGTGTTAATGTGGGACAGACGGACACATTTGTTCTTTCAGTGCAGGGCCACGCAACAAAAAAAGCCTTTGGCATAATAATAATAATACAACACTAAGGGAGAGTTTAGAGCTGCTCAGGGTATATGGGGCGACGTAGAATATCCATACTCCAAAGCAAGCTTCAGGTCAGTAGGCTATATCCGCTGACTGTTGGGTGGTGGTTAGCTATGTCCTTTCAAAACACATCATTCTGTATGTGACAGTGGGTCAATATACAAGTTTTTACAAGTATTTACAAGTAATAACGTGTTTATCTTCATTTATTGGCTTCACTTCTCTCTCATGTCATGCCATCTTGTTGTTTTTGCTGTGCTTTGTAGCCACAAGATTTTGGACTGCAATTTCACTGCCAGTGGATTCCTTCACAACAACCTCTGTGCATGAAATCTAAATAAAACCGCTCTACAGCACCTACAGAAGGTCTGCACGTCTGCTGCAGCCCATTATAACTACCTCGAAATATAATCATTAAAACACCTCATGCATTTCTCATGCTTGAAACATTCTTTATCACTAGTCATGTGTTATAGGTTATGAAAAATGCACATTGTGTGTCCCTGAATATTCACTCGACCTTGTTACTGAATATTCACTCGACACATTCATCCCTACGAAATATCTGGGATGTGTCACAGGCCACATATTCAGCAGGATGTATTATTCAAAGTTCCTGAAGATCATGAGAAGAAGTGAAAGCTCAGTGATTATTTTCAGCAATAGTGTCTGACAAGGTCACTTCGAAGGCACAACCCTGTTATTTTTAATGATGGATTTAAAATTATATTTTTAAAAAACCATGTATGTAAATTTATTGAATATCAACTAATGTATGGATGCTTGTTAACCTTGTTTTGTGTATTAGCTAATGCTATGCTAAAAGACTTAATCCAGTTACTGTCAACACTGCAACTAAAGCCATTATCAGCAAAGACACCTTGTAGACTGTGAGATATTGTTTCTTAGGCTACGTTTGCATTACTAAACTGAAGAGACAGAAATTTGACACAGATCTGATTTCTCTGGATGGGTCAAATTCGATCTTTTCAAATCAGATTTAAATCACTTTCATATGATGTCATAGATTGGATACATATCATGCAACATGTTGTCCTAGATTGGATAAGTATCATGTGACACATTGTCCTAGATTGGACATGTATCATGTGACACGTTGTCCTAGATCGGATACATATCATGTGACATATTGTCGTAGATTGGATACATATCATGTGACATGTCCTAAATTAGATACATTTCATAGGACTTGTCCTAAATTGGATATGTATCATGTGACATGCTGTCCTAGACTGGACACGTATCACATGACATCTCCTAGACTGGACACGTATCATGTGACATGTCTTAGATTAGATTTGTATTATGTAACGTCCTAGATTGGATACGTATCATGTGATATATTGTCCCAGATTGGATATGTATCATGTGACATGTTGTCCTAGATTGGATATGTATCATGTGACATGTTGTCCCAGATTGGATATGTATCATGTGACATGTTGTCCTAGATTGGATACACATCATGTGACATGTTGTCCTAGATTGGATATGTATCATGTGACATGTTGTCCCAGATTGGATACACATCATGTGACATGTTGTCCCAGATTGGATATGTATCATGTGACATGTTGTCCCAGATTGGATACGTATCATGTGACATGTTGTCCCAGATTGGATATGTATCATGTGACATGTTGTCCCAGATTGGATATGTATCATGTGACATGTTGTCCCAGATTGGATATGTATCATGTGACATGTTGTCCCAGATTGGACATGTATCATGTGACATGTTGTCCCAGATTGGATATGTATCATGTGACGTGTTCTAGATTGGATATGTATCATGTGACATGTTGTCCCAGATTGGATACGTATTATGTGACATGTTGTTCTAGATTGGATATGTATCATGTGACATGTTGTCCCAGATTGGATATGTATCATGTGACGTGTTCTAGATTGGAAACGTATCATGGGACATAAATGTGAATGTTCAGTTCGGATTTCATGTGTGTTTTTGCCTCTACTTGTCAGTTTTGTGATAAGGTCAGCAGCACCAGCAGAAAAACAATGTAGGAGAGGAACAGCAGTGACAGTCAGTGGAGGAGAGTAGCAGCAGTGACGGTCAGTGGAGGAGAGGAACAGCAGTGACGGTCAGTGTAGGAGAGGAACAGCAGTGATGGTCAGTGTAGGAGAGGAACGTAAGTGTAGGAGAGTAGCAGCAGTGATGGTCAGTGTAGGAGAGGAACGTAAGTGTAGGAGAGTGGCAGCAGTGATGGTCAGTGTAGGAGAGGAACGTAAGTGTAGGAGAGTAGCAGCAGTGATGGTCAGTGTAGGAGAGGAACAGCAGTGATGGCCAGTGTAGGAGAGGAACGTAAGTGTAGGAGCGTAGCAGCAGTGATGGTCAGTGGAGGAGAGGAACAGCAGTGATGGTCAGTGGAGGAGAGGAACGTCAGTGTAGGAGAGTAGCAGCAGTGACGGTCAGTGGAGGAGAGAAACAGCAGGGATGGTATGTATATGACTGCATATGACTGTACATGTATCATGTAACACATCTAACAAGTTATGCACAAGGTGAAGTACTTAAAAGGCACCATGAGACTCTTATAGCTCCTGCTAGAATCTAGACGTGAGTCAGATCAGTTGGAGGCTGGCTTCGTGCTCTCTAGTAGTTGAATATGCTTTTAAAGCTCACATGGGGGTCATTAGCACACGCTCCTCTGGCTCAGAACTTGCTATCTCACAGGTAAGGACTACAGTGGAAGGTGAAAAGAGGTCATTTGTATGAGCCAAGCATCAAGTTAATACAGCCTGGCCCCTTTCTTTATGTTCAAGTGTGTGTAATTTATCCATGGGGGCTCTGCATGGGGGATATGGTGAATTACCGACACCAGAACACAGGGGGTGATGAATGGTATGATGAGGTGAGCCCTCATGTTGTGTGTTATAGAGTGCTGATGAATTATCTGCACCCTGCTTTTCGTGAGCTAAAGACTCCCAGTGGTTCTTAAGGTTTGTAAAGGCTTTGAACGCTGACCAAACATCGACTGAGCTCGTCTCTACAGTAGTTTGCTTTGCTCAAGCATCCCGGGAGAGTGTGAAGCTGACTCTCTTAACCTGGTCATTGAACAACATCCCTTTTTTTTATCACTCATTGGTATTCAAGTCAAGCAAGCACCTTTTAGCTAATCAAACACAGCAGGTGGAAACTGCAAGTAGTCAGATGATTAGAAAAATGATCTGTTGAGATTAAACTTTTCTCTCAATGTCACAGCCCCTTGCAATTGATGTCCAATATACTTTTATGGTTTCATCGTCAGAGACATGTAGTGTGAATATCTTATATCTTTCATATTTCTGCTTGTCTTGTGGTTTTATTACTCATAATATTCATCATGAAGAGAATTCAACCATACACAAAGGTCTGCAGGACCATTAAACTGCCAGTCTCAGTTACTATTACTATGGAAACTCTCTTTGTATATATAGAGTTATGGGGTATATATCACATATTATTGGGTTATCGGGATCGTTTTACAATTGTACTGACCTTTTTTTTACTTTGGTTTTAATTGGTTACATTCCATGATTCAGATATTACCTCATAACATTGTGCACCTATTAGAAAAAGTAGAAATTCTCTTACTAACCTGAAGAAAATGAAATGTGATGATTATCATCAAGCTTCATCCCTTTGTCAAGAGCTGTTTCCAACTAACACTGCTAACACTTGTTAGTTGGTGCTATTTGCTGCTATTTGGATTACTTTTGTTTACTGCCAATACTGGTTTGTTGCCAGAGGTTTCAAGTAGCGAAGTACAAATACTTTGTTACCTTACTTAAGTTAAATTTTGGTTATTTATATTTTGCTGGAGTAATTATTTTTCAGCTGACTTTTTACTTCTACTCCTTACATTTACACTCCATTATCAGTACTTTCTACTCCTCAAATTTTAAAAATAGCCTCGTTACTCATATTTCATTTACAGCTTGTTTTCATTCATGTACATTTACATTCCAGTAAAGATTATTGATAACATGTGTTTGAAGTTTGACTTTGTGCAACATTACAATACTTATAGGCAACTAGTCATCATATCTTCTGCTCCATGAAACACATGTTAATGCTCAGTAGTACACAGATATGCTTCTTTAATATATTTACATTGTACTAAAATACATTCATTTTTTAATGGCCGTATATGCAGCTGAAACAGGAAGCCTAGTGCATCCTAAATGTATCAACATTAACATTTTAATATAACATTATAGTCATTATGGATTTTAGAAGAACATTCTTTTGGGGAGGTGGGCTAGTGCACTATAGACCCCTGTGGTGCGGCCTAAGTTTTGTCCCTAATAGCATTTTTTTCTTACATTACTTTTACTTTTATACTTTAAGTAATTTTAAAAGCAGTACGTTTACACTTTTACTGGAGTAATAATTCAGAAGTTGATATTTTCACACCCTAGTATCTATACTTCTACCTGAGTAATGAATGTGAATACTTTTGAAACCTTTGTTTGTTGCAGAGAGCAAAATTGCCGCAGTAATCATAATGTTTGCTAGCTGGAAGCTTCAGCCATCATTGTGTTCACACTTTTTTCCATATTAGCCTTTTTTTCCTTACATTAATTTTACTTTTATACTTTAAGTAGATTTGAAAGCAGTACTTTTACTGGAGTAAAACGCTTGAGTTGATACTTCAACTTCTACAGGAGTACTTTTAAACCCTAGTATCTATACTTCTACCTGAGTAATCAATGTAAATACTTTTGAAACCTTTGGTTATTTTATAATTCCTTGTCATAGTTTGAGTGAAGTTTGAGTGGGTTGTGACAAGTTTTGGGGGGATTTTTTTATGGGCGACTATTCAGACTTAAATTAAAAAAACTAAATTTGGAACCCAAGCATATTTTGGCTGATCAGCAACATTTGGGGTAGGTGCAAATATGTCTAATCCTGTATATATAGTTTGTTGCCAAACCCTATGTTTAATACTAGGAAAAGGTCTTAAGGGGTTAAGTATATGGCAGAGGACCACAGTGTTGAGGAATTTCGTGCTAATGGCAGGACATCAGAACCAAAACTCTGCCAGATCATTAGCTGTGTCACCGTCTCCATGAGATGCCCACTGTTTGTGCCAGCTGCTCCAAAACCTCAGGATTTTCCCCCTCATTAGTGAGCGCGTGAGCAAAGCATGTGCGTGTCCATGCGAGATACTGTACTGCAGCACGTGATGAGTCTCACCCCCCGCTTAATGCCATTTGTTCCTGTTTTGGTGTGCCAAGGCACTCACAGCAAACAGCAGGTCTGCTTGTTTGGACACACAACAAGTCCTGTTTGGATCTACAGCCAAGTCTTCTGTTGAAACGGCAGACGCACCAGGCTTACGACGAGCCTGGCCAGATAACCGATCTGCTTACACAGACATGAAACAATACCGTTCCTTTATTCACCGGCATTTCAGAGCCCATGCATAATGCATCAAAAACATGCATAATTTAGGGGAACAAGCAGAGGATCAGTCTGGTGCACTGCCAAAGCGTATTCTTCCTCGTGGGGTGACAAAACAAATTCCATCTTGTGGAGACAGATGGTGAACAGGGTAACATGGTGCCTCTTATCCAAATTGCAGGCACTTGAGTTGAGGTTGTCATGGGAACCAAGAAGAAAAATATAGAAATAAAACATTCCCAACTTTACCCCCCAGAGTTGCCTCTAGGCTGAAGTGACCATAGGTTAGCGCAGGTGTTAAGATTCAAGATTCAAGAGTTTTATTGTCATATGTACAGCAGAACAGACAGTTACACTGTACAATGAAATTCTTACTTTGCTGCTCCTCCATTCACCAATAGATAAGATAACAAATAAAATAAATAAAAAATATATATACAAAATATACAAAGTATAACAATATAAGTTGAAGTAGATAAAAATATTTTTATAGTTAAAGAATAAAAAATAAAAGTTATGTGTGCTTTTATGTGCAAGTATGAAGAGCAGCAGCCATAAAGTGCAAGTTGCAAGTAACGAATGTAAACAATAATGTTTGTGTGAGTAGTGAATGTAAACAGTATTCTGACAGTACAGTGAGTGTAAGGGGCAGTTTAAATCAGACCAGTTAAAACCAGTTCAGAAAGGAGAGGTTAGAGAGGTAGTGCGTGAGGTGTTCACAAGCCTGATGGCCTGTGAGTAGAAACTGTTTGTCAGTCTTGTGGTCCTGGACTTCACACTCCTGTAACGTCTGCCTGAAGGTAAACGTGTGAAGAGTGTGTGCTGGGGGTGTGTACTGTCCCTGATTATGTTGTGGGCCCTCCTGGTGACCCTGGTGTGGTAGATGTTCTGTAGTGAGGGGAAGGCTGCTCCTGAGATGGACTGTGCAGTTTTGATCACACGCTGGAGAGCCTTTCTGTCCTGAGCAGTAGAGTTTCCATACCAGACGATGATGGAGCTGGTAAGAACACTCTCAATCATACTCCTGTAGAAGGTGCTGAGAATTTTGGTTGGCATACCAAATTTTCTCAGCCTTCTCAGAAAGTACAGTCGCTGCTGGGACTTCCTGATGATGATCTGAGTGTTGTGGGACCAGCTGAGATCCTCACTGATGTGAATGCCAATTATGTCCTCTACTCAAACTCAAAATTCACTAGAACAGCTCAATGCATACCCACCACTACATGCATTTCTACTGATAGTTAGATTGCCTGGGTGATTCAGTATAACCTACCTACTTTAATGGCTCGTACCCGACCGAGGCTTAATAATACATTACTAGAATCGACCCAGTTGCAGTTACCTAGATCACTCTTAAGGATCTCTTACGTTACCACTTTCACTTGACGTTAAGTAGGCTAACACTACAGCAGTCAATAAGGCGCTGTAGCAGGAATGGGTATGAATTGCGTCTGATCTTGTGTTCGCTAGTTGCAGACGCTGTACTTGTCATCCTCTTGTTTTGTAGATCAGGGATTTGTTGGGTTCTCTACCTCATTTAAAAGCCTGGAGACCTTCTGTGATTGACAGTGTGAAATAAGATAAACAAAGCACGGTAAATGTCACAGGTATCCATCCAGCATGGTAGCTATAGGCAGTATAATGAATAGTGCCCAAATGCAGGGAATAGCAAACAGAAGGAAATATGTTTTAAACAACTCTACTGAATTATGCTGCTCAAACATCTGTCATGGCCTAAAGTACAATATCACTCCCACTCTTGTCTACTGGGCAAATGGATTTCTAGCATATAATATATTATACAAATAGCCTATAATCTGTATTTTTAATGTGTCTGCCAGGATTTTCATACAGTGACAATAAATGGCATTTTTGAGCCTTTATTGCAAAAATGTTTGAGCAATAAAACTTACATTATTACAAAAAAAATATATATATATCAGGAGGTACTGATGCATTTGGCTTAATGAAGTAGTCAAAGCAGGTATTAGATGATAACTATAAATAATACTGGGTGGTTTCCACAAGGAGAAGCGTGGGCAGGGTTAAATAAACACACTGACATATGTTAAACCACTTCTTACTGTATTAATACTATTTGAATGTTTTGCTGAGCAAATGAAAGTTTGAATATAATAATGTCCCCGAGTGCCTAAACTTTTGCACTGTGCTATATTTTGCTGCACACTTGTGTCATATCTGCATGTGACCATAGTTTGCTTACGCGCCTGCTTATTTTAAGAGTTGGCTCTTTTTTTAAGCAAAGCAGCTGCACTGATGGATTTAAGGCATACTGAATGTTTTAAACATGGGGGCCCTGAAGGGTAAAAGGGGAAAAATGTGTTCCTGCATCAAAGCTCCACTTCATTTCTTTCTTTCTGCTTGTGTAATGTACCAAAAACAACAGGAAGAAACCTTTTCTACATCAGTTGTACAGTTTCTGCCCTCAGAAGAATCTCAGACAGGTTTTTTTTATCTTCTGTTACGTTTTTCCAGTACAGTTGTGTTGTTGAAGGCCGAAATTGGATGTTATTTTTTTTTCTTTGACTCAGGGACACAGTTTCAGTTGTTCTTTTAACCTTGCCGTTTGTTGCAACCATATGGTAAACGCAGAATCTTTTTGTGGCCTCAAAACATCTGCAACATGTAAAACTAAGGAACAGGTTTAACTCAAACTGTGATTAGAAGTATGTGAAGACATTTTATTCAATGCGGCGGAATGGTGGCATGGTGGGTAGCTCTGTTATCTTACTGCAAGACGGGCCTGGGTTGGATTCTGTGTGGAGTTTGTATATTCTCCACATGGGTTTCCTCGAGGTGCTCCAGTTTCTTTCCACAGTCAGGCAAATTGTACATGCCAAATTGACATTAGGCGTATGTGTGTGTGTGTGATTGTGTGTATCTGTGTGTCTGCCCTGTCATGGACTGGCAGACTGTCCAGGGTGTTTCCTGCCTTCTGCCCAATGAGTGCTAGGATAGAAGATAAATGAGACACCTGGCAACCATAGTCATAGACATATGTAGGTGTCACAGAGAACCCTTTTGATGGAGAAGCCATAAAGAAACTTTTTTATAGGTTTAAAAAAATTAATTAAAAAAACAAAAGCTCTAGACGCAGGTCCAGAAATCAATCATGTCTACGGCCAGAGCTGGTTCGAAGGGCCCCTTTCTATTTCTCCAGTTATATCAAAAAATATGAGTGAAAGATTCTATAGGGCCCAGTTCAGTAAGTCTTACATGAATGGGGGTGAATGGAGTTGGATGGTGTAACAATCTAGATGGTAAATGCATGTGAATGAATTAGTATTTACCTTCAAACTGAATATTTTTATTTTTGAATTTATCGCAGTGAGCTAAAATGTCGTATTGTGCAGCCCAGTGGGCTCTCTGGTTCAGTTTTGGCTTTTCATTGAAAATGTATTCTCTTTCATTCCTTCACATGGAATCCTGTCGAGTCACACTGTGTCGCAGTAGGGGTGAATCATATCGTATTATATTAGTAGTTGCTTTATATGTATTTCTAACGTGTCAGATTGTTGGCAATGCTTTGAGTTGGCTCACATCAGCCACAGTGATGGAGATGTAAGTATGTTTTGAAATTTATTAGCCAAAATTGCAGCACACTGTTCAAATCAAATCACAGGTGTAAAAGTCAGTAAAAATCTAGGTTGGATAGTCCCTTGAAATACAAAAAATAGATATATTGCACAAAATATATATACAGTATTGTATACAAAGGTGTCAAGTATTCACATTCATTACTCAGGTAGAAGTATAGATACTAGGGTTTAAAATACTTCTGTAGAAGTGGAAGGTTTTTACTCTAGTAAAAGCGTAAACGTACTGCATTCAAAACTACTTAAAGTATAAAAGTAATGTACGGAAAAAAATGGCATTAAAGACAAAAGCTTAGGCCGCACCACAGGGCACTAGCCCACCTCTCCAAAAACATTCTTCTAAAAGCCATAATGACTATAATGTTATAATAAAATGGGATGCGCTAAGCTTCCTGTTTCAGCCGCGTATACTCCCATTGAACAAGAATGTATTTTAGTACAATGTAAATATATTAAATAAGCATATCTGTGTACTACTGAGCATTAACATGTGTTTCATGGAGCAGACGATATGATGACTAGTTGTCTATAAGTATTGTAATGGTGCAAAAAGTCTAATTTTAAAGGCATGTTATTAATAACCTTTACTGAAATGTAAATGTACATGAATGAAAATAAGCCGAAAATGAAATTGGAGTAACGAGGCTATGTTTAAAATGTAAGGAGTAGAAAGTACAGCCAATGGTGTGAAAATTTAAGGAGTAATAATTACTCCAGTATAAATATAGTATAAGTAACTAGAATTTCTACTTAAGTAAGGAAACAAAGTATTTGTACTTCATTACTTGACACCTCTGATTGTATATATAGAATATTTTTCTATATAAACCAGACTGTACTAGACAGAGATGTAAAACTGTTTACTCTATATGTGCAGGTGAACGTGTGCTAGAAAAGTGCAGAGTGAGTCTTTATTGAGGCGCGTATGTGGCATGGAATGTCTGTGGAGATGTCTTTGAACCGGCTGGACTTTATGCTTCTCCTGCCGCTCAGCAGCTGTGAGTACAGACATTGGCCTGGGTGGATGGAGTCCTTTAGAATCCTCCTGGTCTTCTTCAGGCAGTGGCTGGTGAATAAGTTTGGGAGCTAAACCGTGGTAAGGTACCGGGCTGTCCACACCACCCACACCAAAATCCTGCATCCTCAGAATGTTTTGCACAGGTACTGTGGAGAGCATTTAATGGGCTCCATCACCACCGGGTATGAGCACTAGACTGCTCTAGCGTGAAAAGTTGTGCAGTTTTCATAGCAGGTGGTGACGGGAGCCCATTAAATGCTCTCCACAATACCTGTGCAAAACATTCTGAGGATGCGGGGGTTTTATGCCAAACCTCCTCAGGCACTGTTATACCTTCTTTCCCACCCCCGTGGTGTGCTAAGTCCACACAAGGTCCTCTGAGATGTGAGGAACACCAAGGAGAAGCTTCTGACTCTCTACAGTGGCCCCATTGATGATGATGCTGGTGTGCACTTTCACCTGCTTTCTGAAGTCCACTATCAGCTCCTTGGTCTTGTTGACATTGGTGCCAACATTGGAAATCAACCTTTCTCTCATAGTGCCTCTCTGTGGGCCATCCTGCTGTTATCGGAGATCAGGCCTACAGTCATTGTGTCATCTGCAAATTTGATCCTGGCATTGGAGCTGTGTCTGGCTGAACAGTCGTGGGTGTACAGAGAGTACAAGACTGAGCCCTGAAGGGCTCTGGTGTTAAGGGTCAGAGAGGAGGAGGTGATGTTGCCTGTCCTTACCACCTGGCGTCGACCTGTCAGGAACTTCAAGATGCAGCTGCACAGAGAACCGTTCAGACACAGATCTCAAAGCTTAATGTCAAGACTCAAGGAGACGATGGTGTTGAATACTGAACTATAGTCCACAAACAGCTTCTTACATATGTGTCCTTATTGTTCAGATGCCATTGTACTTTGCAGCATCTTAAATCAATTAAAAAGCAAAGCCCACGTGTGTTTTTTGGGGGGGAATGGGAAGTGGATACATCCCCTCCATTGCATCTATGACCTAAAAATAAAAGTAATCCAAAATACACAGGCAAAATATCCCCTAGAGTCTTGTTTTAATGTAGAAATAAATCACACAACAGGTAAACAATATAATGCAGACAAAAGAGCTCTCAATGCTAAATTAGGCCTTCTAGTTAAAAGGAGTCACCTGGACAGTAAACCGTGGTCAGGATGAATGTTGGTCATTTAAATTGGGTGGGGGAGTTGGCGTGGGGGGGCTTAGTAAGTGTACAGTGATGCAGTACTAAAGCAGAAGGTGAAATATACACAGGTTTGAACAGAAGGCCTGAACTGAAGGTCATAAGACTGTAGTGTTTGTGAAATATCGCACAGGCTATCAGAGAGAAACACAAGAGAAAACTAGAATAATGACTCGCATGAAGCGCTTGTGGTTGCTAGGAAACTGACTACATAATTTTGCTAGACGGGCACTAACCGGTGCTACACAGCATTCAACAGTTGGCTTTTTAAAAAACTGTGCACTTTTTTTTAATTACAGCAAGGAAAGGTCATTCAGGTTACACTAGCAAGTGTCCAGAATTCACTTGCAGGTAAAGGCGGGTCAGCTGTCGTGCTGAATACCAGTCTGCATAACCAACCGTCCTTTTCTTTCCTGCATCACCTGTGTTTTAAAAAAACAGCTTTATTTACTCATTAACAACATTATAGCCCTGTCCCAGACAGATGAGATATAATGCTCCTAATGGGATAGGTAATTAGGACCTCAGGTGATGCTAAATTAAGGCACATAAGATGCAGAAGTGAAGAGTAATGAGCTGCACTTGAGCTATGAGCTACATCAAGCACACGGAAAATACAGTCGTGCATTTGTTTGATTATATTTGTGAGGAAAGGAATATGCTCTTACTAATTTACGCTCACTGTGCTGCTGTATCGTGACTGTTAGAGCCGAGTCTTCAGTCGGGGTCAGAAATGTCAAAACTCAAGGAAATAGCAGAACCAAGCGTGTGAAAATGTTTCGTACATGTCAAACGTTGAGTGTGCAAGGTCATCGTGAACCAAAGCGTGTGAAATACTTCAAAGACGAGGCAAATAAAGCTGAACGAAAATCCCACCTAGCGTGGTTTTACGTAGGAGTGAGGGGGGGATATGGATCATACCTCGCAATAGCCAGAAATCTGGGTTGAAAACTGGCATCAGACTGAAACAACTAGAACAGTTACTAACATCAAATAAAGAGCAACAAAGCTTGTGATGAATTGGAATGACAGAGTATGTTCAGGCCTGAACCAGTGTTATGGGGTCATTACCGGTAATTGTTGTGACAGGTGTCTTGAAGCTTGATGACATGACAGCTTATCTTGATGTGCACTGTATTGAGTCATCAGGACATCAAGCATTATGATGATTATGAAACAAAGCTGTCATGACAGGTAATGTTAATAGTAAAACGATAACATCTTACAACCCCCAGTTGTAATAGCCTTTCTCTCTGTCTGTCTGCAGCCATGTTGTGTCTTTCCTCTGTTCCATTCTTCTACTCTCTGTTGAATGACCACCTGGGGTCACCCCCCTGGATAAAAGGTCATCGAGCAGCCATCTAGAGAGAGGTTCTGGGTTCTCTCGTTGTAACACACGTAGGACTAACCAGACGTTTGCAGGGTTAAAAGATTGGGTTTATTTACACAATCCAAGTTTAAAACAATGCAGACAGGCAGACAGATGCATGGAGAACACAGCAAACAAAACCAAAGGGAAATCTAGAGACTAAGCCCAAAAGATCAGCCCAATAGTCAAAGACCAAGAAACAATTCAACCCAGCAACCAAAACAAACGGGGCAAGACAAGAATCATAAAACCGGAGAACATGGCAAAAGTCAAAACAAGGGAACAGGATATACACTAGACAGAACTGCTTAGTATGCTGTAGCAGGCAATACCTCACAGGGATTAGAAGTGTACAGGGTAGTATATACACAAATCAGTAAATGAACTGCAGGTGATGATGGTTCGAACTCTGGGGACTATGAACAGGAGAATGTCTTGGTATTGGCCATTGTAGGTAGGGGGTTAGCATGTCCCTGAGCTCTTCTGTCCAACTTGCCATTGAGCATTCGAGGAAAATAAGCTCTGGTGTTTGGTCAGGCAGAGGTCTAGGGAGAGAACCCACACTCTTACATCAGGTCGGAGCAATGCTCTTATATTACTGGCATGTCAATGTTATGTAGTAAGGTTCAACATTTGGTATACCAGTCATTTTCTTAATTTTTCAAATAGCACGTCAGCATCCTTTATATTTCCCTTTTTTCCGCTTAAGATATGAGTCAATAGACATTTGCCTGAATACTTTCATCAGTGCATGTAGGAACCTGGATTGGGAAAAAGAAAACCTGTGACACTCCACACCCAACCATCCACCGCAAACCTCTCTCAACATCACTGCAATACTGAACTTGTACACCCGAGTCCAATTTCACCGTCTCTGTGAAGGTTTGCTCACACACTCTGCAAAGTATTGCCACAGATTTTCAGAGCGTGCTGATGGTTTTTTCTCTCGTTGTCTCTTGCCGTGTTTTGACCCATTTTTGTGTCTTAACCTTGTCTTTGGCTTTTTCCCTGTCCAGTTTTAATCATTGTATTTTTGTCCTTTTTGGTATTTTGTTTATCTGCTCTTGCCGCTTTCCTGGTCACATATGTGGTTCAACGTTTCGTAATAAAACCTCAATCCCTTGTTTAGCCCCAAATGTCTGATTCATTTGGGCCTGTTACAGTGCAAACTAGAGAAGTGCAGTAGTGCTGAAGGAAACACAGGATGGTTGCGCAGCAGTTCAGTAGGTTGAGCAGAAGTTCAGTAGATTAGCGTGTACTATTCCATCCCATTCGTTCTTTATGGAGAAAAAAAAATCTGTGCATCTGATCAAAAAGCTTTATCACACAATCAGACCTGACAATCTGGAGTTGGAATGGTGTTGATTTATCAAAAACTGCAGGACGAGTTATGTGCGGAAGATCCATTATAACCCAAAATCTACATGTGATTTGAATTTGCTCTAAAAGTTGTTTGGTTTTGTTTTGTTTTATTATCACTGCTATGATAATGCTCATTTCTACCGGTGCTCTATAACATTGATAACATTTGTGCAAAGTTAATTTTGGTGCATGCCACAACAGTGACTCCTTCAGTCAAGAGCACTGGTTGGAATATCTGCATCCAATTTTTTTACTTTCAGAAACTGATAGAAACCTAATTGTTATACCACTGTTCATATTAACAAATAACAATGAGACTAAAATAATGTAGCTTTGATATTGCAGAAATAATTACACATTCTCTTAAATGTTCTCTTCTGGTCACTAACGTCTAGATAAAGAAATAAGTTAATTTTTGATGTTTACGTTTGTTTGATCATCGTCTGCTGTTCAATACACTAATCAAATTTTAGCCATATTACTTTAAGCACAATTGAATTACTCTGCAGACAAAAAGCTTTGCAAAAGGTGAAGATTTTAACTACCTTTGCTTCCCTGTGGAACCTATAGAAGAAGAAGCTAACTGGCACAGGCAGTTTCCCTTCCCCAAAGGAACTTCGTGAAAGTTTGATTGAGCTTTAATGGAAAATTTCCCTGCTGGCTGTGACCACAGATTCACACAAGCTGCACATCTTGTCCTGAAAAAGAAGGTAGTTTCCAAGTCATGCAATTCCCACGATGCACCACGTAATGTCTCCTGTAGAAGGTGTACAAGACAAACAACATGCCTATCTGTGCACTATATTAAACAGTCCATAGAGAGTTTCCTTTTAAATCTGGGACTAAGCTTAATCAGTGTCTGGAAGCGTAGTCCTTAATGTGTATGTAATGACTACCTGCCTAATTATAAGACTCGGAACAATAATCAATATTAAGCAATGATAGCACAATCTGTCGGCATTCTGTAGGCAGCATAATTTTTTTTATAAGAAAAGAGAAAAATGAATGAGAGTCTACTCAAAAACTGATTCTGTCACATCCCATCGGAATCATAAATATTCCAAATCTGATACATTTTTTCCGGTAAACGTCTTTCAGGACATTTTTTAAACATTATTCTGTAGAAAATCACTGGATTCTCTATTCAGTTCAAGTTTATTTGTATAGTGCTTTTTACAACGATGTTGTCACAAAGCATTTTTACAAAAGTTTTGAAAACAGACAGTTACAACATATATATCCCCCAGTGAGCAATCCAGAGGCAACAGTGGCAAGAACAACTCCCTCAGACTGGAGGAAGAAACCTTGGGAGGAACCAAGACTCACAAGGGGAGACCCATCCTCCTCTGGTTAAACAGTATTTACAGTTTAATAAACTAAATATCAAAGAAAAGAATCTCTGTTTGAAATCTGGATAGCAAAGCTTTAGCAGCTGCACAGGTAGAGGCAGTGTATGACTGAGGCAGTCTCTTACTGAGTCTTTATATAAAGTGGGCATGAGCTAAAACAGTCCCATCCTATCTCAATGCTGGTGCATCTGGATGGCACAGTGATGTAACTGAGGGTGTAGCAGTTGACACAGATAGACAGGAGAGCTGGCTGGTGATGGGTGGGGAGGAGGCCCTGATGGTCAGTCTTCCAACAGCGTTCAACAGATGAGAGGACAGTCATTATCTCGGGAAGAGTAAAGGGAGAAATGAGGTTGCTTAAGAGTCGAAATATGAACATTGCTATTTGTAAGCCAATGTGACGCACTGCGATGATGTCATTAGACTGGTGGCCTCTTTAAAAACCGCACCAACAGCACACTGAGCCAGTGTGGTAGTGCATTCCCATGTACAGAATGAGGGCACTTAAAAAGAAGTAAGAAAAAGGTGCCCTGTTAAGTAATATAGGCTACAAGCTCCTGCACTCAGGCTAATTCAGGGCAACCTCAACTTAACATCACTACTGACCTCCTGATAAGCTGATTTAAGCAAAACATCCTAATGATCCTTTTAATTCCACATTAAATGGCGCTACGGCTATGTTCTAGTGCCTGAGCCGTTTTAATAACTGGTTTACTGCTGTGCCATAGTATGGCTTAATAGCTATACCACAGTGTTGCTCAAGTGCTCGCGCAAGAAGCTTCTCACCTACACTGTAGCATTGCTCAAGCAGGCAGTCTAGGAAGCACGGAAGCTGTAGCAATGCTTAAGTTGCCAGCGCAATCTCACTGAATACTCTGGCCAAATTTTGGGCTATTGGGACACAAACATAAAGCAGTAGCCCTATTATGGATAACGTACTTAGGCTTGAACACACACCAACTTCCATGCTTTCTATAAACTTCAACACCAGCTATTCACACTGTAGGCTACTACTGCTAAAGTAACTTAACCACCACATTTACATTCTGCTGACTTATGTGGGGTATTTTGGTGAGGTTGCCAGTAGGATGCCAATTCAGCATGCAGCAAAGTTATTTTGCCTATAGCATTACTTGTACTTTGGCTCTTTATCAACTTCGTAATGCCCTATAGGCTGTAGTTCAAAATGTATTAGATGTTTCGTTACTCCAGGACTATTTTTGAAAACTCCATTCTTTTTTCATATTAAGAAAAATGACTTGGACCTGGTGTTCCTAATAAAGACAGAACATTGACTAAAGATAAATGGCCCAGTTTTGGAGATCTAGATGTCACAAACTAAATCATGAAAAGTGCAGGTGACCCCTTCTGCGCCAAACCAGCAACCATTTTCTAAACAGCACAGATAAAGACAAAGCATGGCATAAAGTAAATCCCCAGCAACAAAGCTGGGAGAAAGCGTGGCATGAATCCTACCCACTTTCCAATAAAGCAATGCAATAATATTCACTGTGGAGATGTCATTAGTAACATAACCGTAAGCCACATGTTTTATTGATTGATGGTCATTTAGGCTACATAGCCTCCGGCAAATGGAAGAAAATTTGAATATAACATAAAATGTTTATGTTTTTACCTTTTGACCCTCCAACATGACGGATCTGGTCTTCTGGGCCTTTGAAACTTGGGCTATTTAAGGACCAGATGTTTTTTTTGCCTGATAATTAAGTCATTTTTGTCTCATTCTTGTGTCCTATGGTCAATTTCCTTCAGTCTGTTTTTGCTTTGTCCAGTTTTAACTGCGATTGTAATTGACAGTTGGGTAGGTCAGGGGCTCCAGAGGCTCAGTGAACCTGTGCAACTGCTCATCAGCTCAATATGTGCGAATGCTAATAGAGGGAAAGCCCTCGTCCACAGTTGAAGTGTTTAGTCTTTAGGCATCTCCCACACACAGGCACAAATGAATCAGCGCAGAGCCAAAAACAGCACCACTTCTCCATTCATTACATAACCTAGGGCAAATAATCAGAACAGCCCATAACGCAGGATTTGAATGTATTAAAAGAGAGGACATATCTCCATCCCAAATAAATGGAATCTACAGTATTTGGCTGCATACAACTTGCGCAACTTGTCTGTGTTAAATTGGATAAGAATCATTTCTTGATGATGTAATCTCTAATCTTAATTCTGAATATTGGAACTTGTGTTGTATTGGATGATCGTGCTAAAAGAGTACTGCAGTACCAACATTTTAAAGCTACAATACCACCATTGCTTTTTTTATTGCTGTCTCTAGTGAGACAGTTGGGCAATAAATAAATAAACATCTATAATATAAATATAAATTTCTTTATTTTTCAATGAAAGTTAATGTAAAGTAATTTATTCACTGTAATTCTGGAGCAGTTCTGTAGTCCATTCATTTTGCGTGATGCCGTGTTAAAGAGGTGTAAAAGAATTATATATATTGTATTGCTTGTATAGTGGGTGTGCTCAGCCTGTGTAGTTTTGTGAGGCTGCTGGTGAGTCATATATCTTCCAGTGCTAAACATAGTCAGTGAGACAGAACGCAGAAAAACATAAACTTGAGCTCATATCTAGTATAGGGGTGCTGCCACAATTCATAGAGAGTTCATAGCACATTTATGAGGATGGAATAATTAGCTAATGCTATGAATGTCAGCCACTGCCTGCACCTTATCAAAAAGCAGGGCTTTAAAACAGCAGGGCTTAAAATCAGCAGGCAAAACCAGTAGATTTAGATGACTGACATTCTTGTGTAATAATAATAATAAAAATAGAAAAAAATAGAAAAGTGCATTTCCTCAAGGAAACGCAGGATGATTGCACAGCCTAAACAGTGCAGGGATAATAAACGACAAGTAGAGGAGTGCAGGTCAGTGTGTTTGGGGACCTGCCCTGAGTGAGTACATGCTGTTTTGTAGCTGTAGGTGAAACGAAATCAAGATGGTTGTGTGGGCTTGAAAATAAATGGGACTCTATGGGAGGAATGAGGGTGAATAAATGACAAATAGACGAGTGGGGGTCAGTAAGTCTGTGGATTAGTGTTTGGGGATCTGCCTTAAAAGAGTACATGCAGTATGGTGGCTGTAGGTTAAAAGAAACCTTGAGGTTTGGCTGTGTCAGAAAATGAATAGGACCTTATGGGGGGAAAAAAGAAAAAACAAGAAAAGAACAGACAGATGAGTGTGGGTCAAACCAATGATAAATTTGTGGTCGGGGGTCTGCCCTGAATCAGTGTATGCAAAACGGTGTCTGACGGCTGAACAGAAATTCAGTAGATTGGCAATCCTATCCTATTCATTGTCTATGGGAAAATCTGTAGTTTTCCGGAATCCGTGCATCCAGTCAAAACGCTGTACACAAACCCGAATTATACAATCATACTGGACAGTCTAGAGTGGAAACAGTGTTAATATCTCAAACCGTGGGACAAGTTACGCAGTGAAGATCTGACGGAAAGCAAAAAATGAATAACAATATAGTTGCCATAATAAATAAGCGGTCTGGGGTCTCTGTTGTCATATAATGTGCCTCGTTTTTTAGGGGGGGGTGAGTTCTGGACTTGCCCTCTCTTACTACAAAGCCACGCTGATGTGCAGAATGCAGCTGTTTGTTCTTGTCAAGCGGGAACTACTCTGAGAAAAAAAACACGCTCTACATGGCAGCATATGTCGCTCCTAAATGCATATGTACCTCTCAGGATTAATGAGGCCTTCACAGATGTGCACGTTTCTCATGCAATTGGCTCCAACAAACTGCCATACCATGACAGACGTTGGCTTTTAAACTTTGTGTTGGTAACAAGATGGTAACAGATGGTCCTTTTCCTCTTTGGCCTGGAGAGTTCTACCCCCACTTTTTCCAAAAACAAGACCAAAGTACACGCTTTCCGGAACACTCAGCTCAGCTCAGAACAGTCCAACACAGCTTTAGCTCAGAGAAGCTGTTGGCATTTCTAGAAGTTGTTGATACATAGCTTCCGCATATCATTGCTTACTGACAAGGTTTTTCCAAAGCCTGTGTGGTTATATTCACCACAAAAGCATGTTGTTTTTTTAAGCTCCTGCTTATTTAATCACAGATATTTCTCCTCCTGCCCCTCAATACACTGAGCTCATCTCATATTCCTACCAACAAATCATCACTGTGGGTTTCTAACAGTAGTTATTGACATTCATGGTTTCTCACTGTGAGAAACTCCTAACAGTAGTAATATTGGTAACAGTGAATGAGATTCATCTTACTTTTAGATCTGTTTGTCATTGTTAGTCTGACAGGTCTGTAATCATTGGCTATCACTGGTTAATCGCCTGCTTTTATTCCTTTTCTCTATATTCAAATGGAACAGTTGATCCCCCGTAAGGAGATTCTATGAGTTTTACGTGCAACCGAGAAGAAACGAGAAGTAAACGTAATAAAAAACGTGAGGCTTCGCAGCAGGGCTCACGCTCATCACAATTGGTTTGTACACTTTCCTCTCTCTCTATAAACACACATGCTGCTACAGGTAGCTAACAGCTATGTCCTTTAATGAGAAATATATGGTAAGTGACCAGGTGAGCTCTTACCTTCAAAGCCCCGTCTCCAACTAAACCAGTACCTTCTAAAAGGGTAGACGGTAGATGTTAATTGTATGTTAAACATACATACCTATAAATACATATTTATATATATATACATAACACTGTTGATTATTCATGACACACTGTCTTTGAGCATTACCGGTAAGTATTATTGCACATATACATTTACTAATTGTTTTCTCTTCGACACAGAGGACCCTCTCCCTCCCTGAAAGTGGATCCACCCAACAGAAATAAGCAGTGCCAGTTCCTTTTGCCTCCTATTTGTCTCACATCCCCTTCTACAACAAGACACCAAGGTAAGTATGTAAAACCTGCACCTACTACAATTTAAGTTAAATCTCCACACTGGTAATGTTCATACTGGTGTTGGGCTACTGTGCACCATCACAACAATATTACACATATTTGTAACATTTTATCCTTGATATATTGCTTTTCTGCCTTGTCCTACTATCTGGTGTTAACCAGTGGAGGATGGGTTGCCTCTTTTGATTCTGGTTCCTCTAGGTTTCTTCTTCTTGCTCTTAGGGAATTTTGCATGCAGCTGTCACCAGTGGAACTGGGGGCTTAGACCATCTGAACATCTGTTGTAAAAGGTGCTATACAAACCTTGACTTAGTGCAGTGCTCTCTGACAGTTTGAAGGTCATGGATGTGCATTGGGTTTCCATCCTTGCCCTTTATGCACCAAGATACCTAAAATCCTTGCAATTAAACAAGATCTATTGCTCTAAACTGTAAAGCCTGTCAAACATGTTAACATGTATCTCCTCTTTGTGCTGTTTTCAAATTTCTGTTCTTATCAGCATTTTATCTACAATTTTGGGTATTGGGCTTATCAGTGCTAATCCTAGCTTTATCCAGCTTTACCCTATTAAAAAACTAGACTTGCCTCCATCCCAGACAGCACGTTATATTCCTATAGCAAGCAGTGTAGCTATTTTTTTTTTCTATTGTGTATTTTTTGGGGTGTAGAGTTTAAAAATTTTATAACCTTTGGAAAACATAAGAAATTTGGAGCCCGACAGTAGAAAGTTAGCTAGTCTAGTCATCCTGCGAACTCTAGCAGCAAAGCTTTCAAACATTTTGGCTCACTCGCTCATGCTTTAATGAGCTACCTACATCTGCTTGTCTCATGTCATGTCTTCCAGCCTCAGACAGGTAATGTCTGCTTCTACTTTGTCCGTATGGACGTCAGAAAAATAACATAGCTCATGTTCCTACATAGGCATAGTCACGCTTGGATTGAACATCACAAGTTGTCTAGGCCTGCTATGGTATCCTACACCCTTATCAGCAAGTGTGGGCCTACACAACTTGAGAAGTTTGCATATGGAAAGAACTGACACCATACATAATATAAACCTAAGTCTAGTTTGCGACATCCATCTAAGATCAATTGGCACTTTTCTTGTACTCAAATGTAAATAGGTAGTTTAAGTAAAATAAAAAAAACAGTCCTCACTTTCAGTGTAAACCATATTTTTTTAAAGCTATTTTGAAGCATTCCTATTGTTCCATTCATCCTGAAATTTAACTGACATAGAAAAATAGAAATTGACAAAAATGGACATGTTTTTCATTGGACATCGACAATATAAACCTAATGCAATTTTGTTAATACAATAGTTTGGGGGAGCTTATTCTATTTCCTTTTACCAGGTGCTTGAAATGATACATTTAATGCATAAGATATCAATTTGGTATAGTCAAAAATTTGCTTTTGATAATCTTGTGATTATCAATCCAACATCAGCTGAAACTCTTCTTTAAACTGTTCATAACAATAACATGCCAAGCACATAAATAGGTCTCATTTTACAGGCGTTTTCACACCTGTAGTTCGTTTCACTGGTCCGGATCAGTTAATGAGTTTGTTTACTTGGAGCGTTTCCCCTTTCGGTTAAGTTTGTTTTCACACAGGCAAAAACCGAAACACACCAAAATGCACCCCAACAAACCACGTGAGCACATTGTCTCCTCTGATTGGTCAGAGCTGTCTGGCATGCCAGCAAGAAAGTAAACACAGGGAGAAGATCCGGTTTTCCCAAACTACTGCACATTTCTTGTACAGCGTAGCACCGAGCAGTGGCAGAGACAGCATTTATTCACAGCTGTAATAATAATCTGGGCAATATACCAAACTACAGTCCACCTAGAACACCTAGTTCACTTCAAATATCAAGTAGACAACGTCCCTCACTGCTAGTCCAAGTGAGACCTCGGTTCATTGTCGTTGCCCTGTTAACTGATTTTAATTGATCTACCAAAGAGATACTTAACAATATATACAATAACATAGGAAATGAATACGGATCAAATTTGACTAATGTTGTGCATTAGAAGGGGATTATTTAATATGTGCATCAAAGGGTTAAGACCAATCTTTAATAAAAGACAGGAGGACAGTGCTGATGGTTTGATGTTCATGCTTTCTGGAATATTCAAGCATCTCTGAGATTGTTTAACCGCTTTTATATTTCAGCGCCATGATCAACGATCTGAACGTAATTGCTCAGTAAATAAAAAAAGGTCACACGACAAGAGCAGATTTTCATGATGCAGCTGCTGAATAGATCACTTGCGGATGACAAAGCTCAAGAGTGCAGGAGTTAAGAGTGAAAGCAGGGCGTAACATTTTTCATCCTGGCTTCATCAGCCTTGAGGCTGTTCAATTTTCAGAGGAGAATTCAGATGGCAGAATGGCAGTATTTTGTATTTTGTACGTGCCAACCTCTTCTGCTCGGCTTTCTTTATGACACATCCTGGATGACTCATACAGCAATCAGCTCTTCTTAATGAGGAAGCTCTTGTGTAGGCCTGTGTCACGTCTGAGAGAGAACAGCTGAGACTCAGTACATGTTTGAATGTGAGGAGAAATAACTGCGCAGATTAACCGTGAAGGGCACAAATGGAACCCAAATAGGTGTACGCTGTAGTAATCTTAATAAAACCTGCCAACAGGACCATTACTCTCTTATGACCATTCAGTCATAGCTGAACTCTACACATTCATCTATCATGTACTAGCACAAAACTGTAAACAGCAGATATACTGGCATCTTACATCTGATTACTTTTTTACCCCAATTACACCAAAACAATACAAGTTATACTATATTGGTGACATCAATTTTTATGTTTCTACATCATTTGAACATGACAGCTGTCACTTCATGATGGACCAATAGAAATGCTCCAAAATCACTTAGAATTCTGGTTCTATTGACTTATACTAGTTATACTAGTTAAGTAAGCACATCACAAACATTATAAAAATAGAGTAATTACTAGCACAATATATATTTTTATTCAATATTTTTTACAAGAACAAGAAAGCAACCTGGTTGCCTTAAAATGATTAGTTAACTGAATTTTAAACAATTAGTTAACAGAATCTAAAATACTGATTATTTTGCTATTAGAAGTTCAATTATATCAAAATCGTGAGACAGGTTACAGTTAAAACATTGATTTTTTTTTTGAGCCACATGCATTTTAAATAATAAATATTGTGCCAATTGATTTTGTAGATTAGAATTGTTTACATGATTATGATTAATATAGTAATTATTATAACAATTCTTTTATTTAGCTAATATAAAGAAATTACATTGAATGTTTTATTTTTATGGGCAAATCAGATCTAAGCTTTACAGCTTATCTAAGCTTTGCAACCTGATTTGAAACCCCTCATCACACATACTGTGTGATCCTACTGTTTCACTGTAAATCTAACTTTCTTGAACATTTACATGGCCAGAATTAAGTGAGCTGGC
This sequence comes from Megaleporinus macrocephalus, assembly GCA_021613375.1. Classification (NCBI taxonomy): domain Eukaryota; kingdom Metazoa; phylum Chordata; class Actinopteri; order Characiformes; family Anostomidae; genus Megaleporinus; species Megaleporinus macrocephalus. The sequence continues at coordinate 37,670,412 of CM038707.1, read as the reverse complement.
ATTAAGATTAACTAACAGTTAATGCAGTTAAACTGACTATTGCAGGACAGAACTTAACAAGACTGAATAAACATGTGAAGTGAAAGTCTCTTAGATTTTATATTTCTTTCTTCAGGTAGTTTTAAATGATGGATGCAAAAGCATGATCGTTATTTGCAGCTAACACAACCAGCTACCGCAGTTTTTGTATTAAACTAATGGCTTTCAAGAGCTTGTTCATTTCTGTGCACAGTCATAACTGTTGAAAAATCAAGGTAATGTAATGGCAATTATTGGGGTCCAAGCACTGGTCACCTACATGAAGCCTCATAATCCAGAATAAGCAGTTAGAATAAAAATAGCCAGTTTATCCATTTTTTATATAGGATCCCAAAGAAAATGTCCACCAGATGGGCCTTCTGGCTGCAGTATTTTTGACAAATAAAGCAAAAAACAAAAGAAAAGCAGGTTGATTGAACTTGACTTGCATTTGCATGTGAAGCACTTGTTTTAATGTAGTTTACTCTTATAGCCAGCATGCATATCTGATGCACGGTACAAATTTGCCAACTTTACATTTAATACATTTAATTCATTTATAAATATGGATTTGGATTTGTTTTGATATTTCTAGATCTGTGCCAAGGCATTTATAAGCAGATATATAACACATACTCAGTTATAAAAGAAAGAAAGTACCATATAAAACTTTGCCTTATTTCATTTTCTTATTCCAAACTACATCTTACACATGACTGACTGGAATGCAATGTATTTGGAAATAGACGTACAAAAGTAAGACAAATAATATTGTTTCTGTGGACAGTGAAGTTTATGTGAGTTAATGTTTAGTTTCTCTTGTCTTTATGTATTTATATGCCTTTCAAAAGGAATCCGAGCAGTCAAATGTATAGTAGATAGATAAAGGTAACATGTTTCATTTACCAAGTAATCAGAAATCTGCACTGGAATACAATAACCCCACCATGCCTGCTTAGTGGATATACCTTTGTTATCTTTATCCTCTACTCAAGAATCAGCTTATGTCAGGTATATGTCTGAATGCGAATCATGCCACGCCAGCACAGAAATGCTTAGCGGCTCTCTCTACCTTGCATGACAGTGACACATTTGGAATAGTCTGCGAGGCCAACTGCCAAAGCCTATTTGTTTCAGGCTGCAGCCGTGGCAGAGAGGAAAAGAGTGTATTCTCCTCTTCCATCCCCTCCAACCAGTAGCTTGTGTCCACATTTACAACATCTCCCTGGCCATTATTTACTCAGCTCCAGCTGAGGGAGAAGGCATCACAGCGAGGATAAATTTGCTTTGCGGCGAGTGCTCAAGCAAAGCTGACTCGAATCTGCAAGATGAAAATGCATTACCTTGCTGAACACCACTCCTGCCCCATCCCTCCGTATCTCTGAGAGTGTATCAGGCCCTCATCACCTGGGGACTCTTTATTAAGAAGCACCTTAGTGTGTCATGTTCTTAGTACACGTGTCCTCACTCCTCAATAGTCCTCATCCAAAGGTCAGGTGCAGAGATGATGATGATGATAATGATTATAGGGAGATATGGCATGAAAGGAAAGAAGCTGGGAAATCCAGATTCATTGTCATCAATACCCATTCAAAGGTCAAGTGCAGTGATTAACATGTTTCACCGTTCTGAAGTGGTGCCACAGCTGGGGTTCATTTTGGAGAAGTTGCTGGAGTGGCTCGAGCTGTATCTGGGGGATAATTAAAAGCACTAATGGCTTTGAGAGGTTGAGGTGAGAATCGCATGTCACCGGGGCCGATCCGTGCAAACAACACCCCACCTGTCATGTTCAAAGGCAATTTACATCCGTCTCTAAAATGATGGAGCTGTCAGCCTGGATCCCAGAGGGCTTTGCTGTCACTCCCATTATCGCAACCTCAGGTACAGCATGACACACTCACATGCTGTCCCATCTGGATTGTCCACGAGAAAGGCATCTCACTGATGAACTCTGTCAGCACAGAGATAGAGAGAGACTGTGGGGGAGGTTGGAGGGGGGGTGCAGTCAGAGAGGACGAGGAGAAATGGACCACAGCGCGTCCACAGGGGAGAAACTTTTGCTGCCGTCATTTCATCATTAGCAGCAAAGGTTTTCGTAAAGGGTGGTAAACTTACCACAGTACCACTCTCCTGTTCAATATACATTCTTCAATATTAGAGAATAAGGTTCCTAAATGTTTCCTAAAACCTCAGTATCTACACATTATGGGAATCTACTTTGGGAAGGATCTTCAACCTCCATGGAGCTGGCCCCCCATGTGATCAGATGTGACCATGCTACTGTTCGTTTGTGCTGGATTGTGGCCTTAAAACAAATATTTGTGTGGTTTTAATTCTCAAGTTATTGGGTAAATACACTGTTAACCTGTAATTTGTTTATGTGCAGAGTTTGTGTAATGATTGCTTAAAAACAAAAAGTTTTATTGCATTCCTTAAAATGTTTTAGTATGTTCTACTATTTTGAAAGAATAACTGAGTACGCTAATATTTTTAAGTTGAAAAAACTTATAACATCAGGTTTTAGCTTGGACCACGCCCCGTAGCACCTTGTCAGATTCTCATTGGTCAGTTCAATCAAGACTAGTTTGAGCTTGTTTAGTGGACCTTGTAAAGGTTTAAAAGTTTTTTTTCTATTTTTCACACTGAGATTCTGTGTTTAACTTCATTTCCTCGGACAGAAACACTGTAGTGCCCTGGGATTTCTCTACAGTGGACATTTTCCCCAATGTTTTCTTTTCTTGAAGGACTTCAGAGGACTACACTTAACCAAGGCGCCATGTTCCCTCTCTTTTTCACATTCTGGAACTTGGTACGTTGTTTTCTGTGTTCAAGTCGTGTAAAACTGTTGTTCTGCAGTTGATGCTTATCTAAAGTTAGAAAATGTAATTTACTGTGTTTTTGTCATTTCAATATGTAAACTGCACTTAAAGCCAAACATTGTAAGCCAAACAGTATTCTAACTAGACAAACCAGTCATCATCACTACTCAACCCTTCATCCTAGATGATCCCAGTGATGTAATTTTACATAACATACAACTAAATTTAACTGCTGTTTGTGTTCTTTTGACGTAGGTAAACATCAGCTTTTTAGGTTTTCACAATTTAATTTTGATTACAGGAAACTTAATGTTGAGTTGAATTAAATAGTCAGTAGGGTTGATTTTACAAAATATTTTAAGTACAAACAATTAAGATTTCATTGTATTCAACTCAAATGATTACTTCCAGTCTATTTGACATTTAAGTTGATTTTACTCAAACCGTTTTATTTTCTCTAGTTTGCATTGCTTGGATATTTTAAGGCAATCACTTTCCTTAAACTCTTTAAGTACAATCAACTTATCCGGGTTTACAGTGTAGTTTGTGTCTTGCATGATGACATCATTTACCACATGATTGTCTACAGCTGATGATGAAGATCTGAGAAACAGCCTCTTTGCCTCCTGAGCAACCGGTATCTGTGATTCTGACTTTTTAGCCTCTGATTGTTCCGATTCATAGCCGTATAGAGTAGAAGTGGAAGACTGACTTCAAGTGAAGATTCCACAGCTGGTGAAACACATTTTTAAAACGAATCAAGCAGCACTGCAGGGTGTGAGATTGCACATAGCAGAGGCATACAAACATTACCAACAGTCGTTCATGGATCACTTGTGATAAGCTTATCTTCTTAAAAATTCTTATCTAGACTTTATCCTATAGCAGCTCTGGATTTTCATACCTGTATTGGAATCTGTGGCATCACCAAGGATCAAACTCTCCAATGTCACTGGATAAGTTTTTGTAGTCTGTGATGTCCATTGCAGTAACATCTCTGTGAGGTCCAAAGAGAGGAAGGCATGAATTATCCAAACATCACCTTAGTGATGGGAGAAGGGGTGATAGAGAATGTGTTTTAAACAGGCACAGGACAAGCAAACTTTATGAGAGATCAAGTATTATGCATCAAATCAAGATTCATTACATTTAGCTTTCTGCATACTCATATGCACACGTTTTAGCCAACCGTATGAAAATAATGCTTGCTTTAGCTTAGTTTTTAGAAGAAGGGAAAAAAGGAACACCCTTGTACAGCCGTTTGGATATTAATACAAAATACGCCCAAGTTTAACTTCAAAACCATGACTTGTTACACAAATCTATCTTCAAAATGAACATGTGTTCTATGAAAATCAAGCTAGGCTACCGTTTTAGTTTTACTGGAGCACCACGCTACTCGGCTGAGCTGGCTACATGCGGTTCACAAAGGCTGGTTAAAGTTCGCATTTCCACTCTTTTAACAGCAACTAAACAGAATGTTACACACACATTTGTCTCTAGAGGCACTATACTTGCATTTACTGTGGGTATTTCGTACCTGAAAGAGGGGGGGTAAAGAAAATTTGTGTTTTAAACAGACACAGGACGCGCAAACTTCTGCTCACGACTGCATTACTTCATGAGTGACGCAAACTCAGCGCGCGCTCTCCTCGCTCGCCTCGCTCAGTCCGAGCTAATCGCAGACAGATCGCCTGAACTCAACCAACACAGCAGAACAGCAATAGCTCATACAATAATAGTAGTATTAACAATATCAAAACAGTAAATAAACAATTTTTTTGCTCTTTTTTCTTTTTTTTCAGTTGTCTTTTTTTATTGCGTAACACCTGCACCACCTCTTCTCAGATAGGGCAGCTGTGGGCTGGAGGTTTGGGGAACCAACATCAGAAGGTTGCTGGTTTGATACCCTGAAACGACAGGACACAACTGAAGTGCCCTTGAGCAAAGCACCCAACCCCCAACTGCTCCCTGGGTGTTGCGGATAGGGCTGCCCACCGCTTTGGGCGAGTGTGCTTACTTACTGTGTGTATGTGGGTGTTTCACTGCACAGTTGAATGTAGAGGCAAATAATCCTAAATTCTGGAAATTCTATGTATTGTACACTACGAAGGCCACACCTATAAAGATTTTGTCAGATATGCTCTGTTACACATGTGCCCACTTACTTCTTATGTCTCATGGGCCACAAAACTAGGGAGTCGCCTGCTGTGCACAATAAGCCTTTCCGAGCGACACAAAGCTAAAAAAAACAAAAAATCAGACATTTATATCATGAATACTTTAGTCTCTGCTGCTGAAATGCTGGAGCTTCATAGCATTGGGATGTTAATCTGGATTTAGCTAGTTCAGTGGTGGCACAGTGTTACAGAGTTGCAGTGGTTATGTACTGCACGTTATCATCTCAGGCCTCTTCTCACCTACGTTAGAGAAAGTGAGGTGTTCAGCAGCCTCTACATGCTTCACTTTTGGCTCCTAAACTAGTGTGATAACAACGGCGTTGGCTATGTAAGCAGCGAGAGTGCTTTCTGGGAGCAGCCGGCCTTCGACTGCTGAGATGGATTGCACTCAAGCTCCTGTGGTGCTATAATCTTGTCCAAGCACATAGAGAAGGTAGCACACCAGAACCGACTGGATGTAATGGTGGTAAATGACGGATGGGTATGTAGTATCGACAGCAGATGTGTGCGTGCTTTTAATGATGTGGACAATGCGTCCTCATTTCTACCTTCTCTTTCTCTTTTACTGGCTATGAAGGAAAGAATACCCACAGAACTGAGAGAGTTAACTGTGTGCAATTAGAAAAACAAAGCACAGCCAAAACACTAGTACTTGAATGTCTGTACCAGTAAGACTATTCCCCCCGCAAACATGTGGTGTAGTAGGCAGTAAATTAGACCTTGCTTTACACAATGTAAGGTCATGACAATACGAGAATAATAATAATAATTATTATTATTTATATAATAATAATAACAACAATAATAATAACAGATAAAACAGATTTGAGGCCAGATGTAAGCACTGAGCTTGCTTTTGTGATTATAAAGTAAACATGGCTAAATTAAGCCAACACAACAGCATTACTTGAAACTGCTTCTGAAAATTACTCAGGCATTTGTTAAAACAGGACAGGTGAAGAGGCAGTGGTATGTACTTACAATGGTAATAAACTATTGTTGGTTTTTTGAGTATGCAGGCAAACAAGCCTTATATTGGCAGAAACTGTGCAATTAATATCAATCCTACCAATAAGCTATGACAACATTCTTCCCTCTAGGGACTTTACCTTATATATTGATAACCTATCAGACAGTGACTCAATAGAATTCATTAGACTTTCAGAGACATTTGATTTGAAGCAGCTCTACCCACAATCTAGGTCACATCCTGGATCTCACAATCACTAAAGGTTTAAATGCAAATGTGTCCCCATCTTTGATGTTTTCATGTCAGATCCTTTCTGTATATTCTTTCATGTCAATTAAGAAGTAAGGAAGAATGTGCTTAAAAAATGACTGGAGAAAAAGTATTACGTTTACTCTAAAACAACTGAGACGTTTAAAAACTTGAATAATAGTGCACTGGAAGAGCTCTGACTCTGATTTGGTCTCTGATCTAAATGAACTAGACTAAAGAAAACTCCTCATACCAGTCAAATGGAAGGACGCTCACATACTCAAAAGCCAGATGCTTTCTAGATGCTTTTAATTACAAACCTTTATTATTACAGATTAAAACTAAAAGTCATATCTAATATAAAACATAACATTTTAATGAGTAATCATAGTACTCGGACTGCATTCATTCATGTTGTCAATCGCCATTAGGCTGACAGACAAAATCCTTCTACTCTGGTCTTGTTGGATCTTAGTGCTGCTTGATCGCGAGACTATAATCCATTTTTGAGTACTGGCTCGGCCTCTCAAGCACAGTGTGAGAACGGGTTAAATCACATTTAATGAATAGACAGTTCTTGCTTTAACTGGGGACATCATTCACTGAAAACAGAAACATGGAGTCCCACTAGGTTCAGTATTAGGGCCTTTGCTTATCTCTTGTTACTAATGCCTTTAGAAAGCATGATATAAATTTTCACAGCTATGCTGACGACACGCAGTTATACATTTCCCTTCCTTCTGAAAATCTGACTTTGTTGACAAGCTTGCCAGGTGCGTGTCAGCTACTTCTTACTGGATGCCACAAAAGTGGCCATCCATGAAAAAAACTGAAATACTGATCCTTGTTACTAAAACTCAGAGAACACTGCTTCGTGAGAAGGTTATCTCGCATCTTACACCAAAAAGCACAAAACTTGGGTGTTATCTTAGACTCTGAGCTCGGTTTTATTGCACAGGCACTACAGTAGATTTGTATCATTTGATAGATATCGCTGCCTGTTCTGCCTGTTCTATATCAGAGCAGGGCAGACAAACCTGTTCATGCATTTGTTAGAAGCAGAATTGATTACGGTGATGCTGTTCCACTCATACAAAATGCAGTAGTACAGATTTTATAAACATAAACGAAAACCAGAGCTCATATCACTCCTGTTGAGAAAAACTGCACTGGCTACATGCACTGGCCATTTGTACACAAGTATTCACCCACCCATCCGAATCATTGAATTCAGGTATTCCAATCACTTCCATGGCCAGAGGTGTATAAAAACAAGCACCTAGCAGACTGCTTCTACACACATTTCTGAAAGAATGGGTCGCTCTCAGGAGCTCAATGAATTCACTACTCACTTTTGAAATATTCAAATAGTATTAATGCAGTTAGTAGTGTTTTTATGTATGTCAGTGTGTTTATTTAACCCTTTCCAAGCTTCTCCTTGTGGAAACAACCCAGTTTTATTTACAGTTCTCATCTAATACCTGCTTTGACTGCTCAGTACTTCATTAAGCTAAATCAAGATTGCTGCTGAAGGAACTGAATACATTCATACAATGTCTGGGGTGTCCAGAAGAAATCTGGAACTACACTGTTCTTCAAACTGGAGCTCAAGATATTATCCACTTCTTTCTAAATAGGATATTTTATTTTGTATTGTATGTATAATTATTTACATCTGTTCTAATGATATCTGCCGTTCTTACTGGTGAGAATGAGGTGTTTAAAACAATCAGCGTAGGTGCCTAAGACTGTTGCACGGTAGTGCAGCTTCTTCTGTTACTGTTTTATGGTCTAAAAGCACTTTGAGATGCCATTGATATGAAAAGACCTTCACAAATTATAAAAAAAATATTATTAAAGACATTATTTATATTATTTTGCAGAATCTGTTCCACATTATCAGTGGAATGCTTTAGGAAACTTTTGGTTATAAGCTATTTTTTGTACAATATTTTAATATAGTGATGACAGTTCAAGACTTGCAGTTCAGTTACTGACTAAAACTGATAAACGTGGTGTCTTAAAAGAACCTGATAAGCAGATGAACCACATGCGTGCAGCCATTTCTTTACATGAATCACTGCATTTTGGACATGCTGAAATTTTACACTGTGTTAAAACAGATAAGTCGGCCTGTGTTATCTACTGGTTTAGCATTAACATACTCACTGAGAGGAGTTGAAGGTAACAATAGGACATCAGGTATGGCAAATCCCACTGGTGGAGGGGTTCACTGGTTTGATTCAAGAAAGTTCTAAACATTTATAATTCCCATTATCTTACTGTAAAACTGTTTTATTATTTAATTGGCAGGAAGCCTTTAATCAGTTTAGATCTGTAATCTACGTACTGCCTCTTCTATTTATAATTGCTGAATCTGCAGATTTCCGGAAAGCTCAGTATGCTTGCCTCTCCTGTTGGCTGTAAAGAGTGAGGTCACTATTAAAATAGCAATCTCAAAGCAAGGGTCAAGCACATCCGTGATTGCAATCAGTGAGGTCATAATACTCTTCTTGCATTTTTCTAGCTTCAGCTCACAAACATGCACAGCCTCTACTGTCCTCAGCTGTCAATCATAGCAGAGAGCTTTATTCACAGTGATCACTATCATTTTGAAACAATTGTAGGTGACAATTCCTCTTTGTGTACTCAAGGAAGAAAGACAGCACGACTCTCTAGACACCTGACTAGAGGAACATAGCATGACAGGCAAGCTATCTTGTAGCAGGTTAAAGCGGTACTAATGAGCACAGGTGGGTCAGTTACATTGTATGCAAAAGTTTAAGCACCCCTAGTAAATTAGAGGTTTTGTTATTTTATTTAAGTGGAAAAAAAGTTAAGAAATAAATCTCTCTCTACAGGCACTAATATTTGGCATTTTTCTAATATTTTTAATGTATAATTTTCATTTATTTGCTGACACTGCTGAAAAAAACTAGTCAACTACAAAACTAGCAAATGTTGTTTTGGATGCTGGTATACTGGTTAAGCAGTATGACCACACCAAACCAGTTTAAACCAGTATGGACTGGAAATTTAACAAATTGGAAAAAGATGAAATGTAATGAAATGAAATGTAAAAAAAATACACCAAACCAGTATCACTAACTTTTATTAAGGTCTTGTGTCCCCACTGCCTGTCCTCACCTGTCTGTTTACGTTCCTCATTGTAGCCATGTGGTCATTCCTATGTTTTGGTCATGTGCTCCTCTTGTCTTTGAATCTGTTACCCCTTCTGTCTCCAGATGTTGCGTGTTTTCCGATGCCTTTACATACCCTCTGTTTTTCCCTTGCCTTTGTCCAACATTTAGTTTAGTCTGCTGTTTATTTCCTGTTTACCTTGTACCCTGTGTTCCTAGCTGCCTGTAGTTTTTTTGTTTAGTGTATTCCTGGTTCCATTAGTCTTGTTATTCTGTTGGTCTTCTGTTATTTTGCCACTTTTACTATGGATCTAAGTAAACCTCATCTGCATGTGCATCCACCTCTCCAGTCTCCTCACTCGTTACATCTTGGTATTTGCTCCATAAAGCTAAACAATAAGTTCTATGCATTATGACCTGTATTAATACAGAATTTGGATGTGTGTGTGTATGTGCATCACTAACATCACTACTTATTAACTATGATAATGCAGAACAAACACTATAAGACCTTGTTATGCATTTAATTAAACATGTAATATCTTCATAATTATTCAGAATTAAATCTTATTAGTGTATAATTGCCAGTATTCGATTCTTGTAAGTTTTAAGCAGTGTCAAGTTTATAGTATGGCAGTTTATTATTTAAAAACTAATAAAAATGTCATTATAACCATTGCGTCAAGACGTTCCGTATGCTGAGGTGCAGTTTTAGTCACTGAAGTCTATAGAACATAATCATAAACCTCTACATTTGTAATATAAAATACTTTACAAACAACATTTTCACCTCTAATCAGTGATTACTAAAACTGCACTCTAGAGAGTGGAATATATCTTGAAGTTTTAGTGCCTTATTTAACGTGTATTAACTCTAATGCAATTAAATCCCTTAATTGTACACGGAACCTATGTGAACCGAATGCTGCCCATTGTATATTTATAATATGTGAATTTAGATGATTATTCATGCTCAGTAATTTGTTTAACAAGTGCTTAATTAAATATTTAATGAGCATTATTAAAATCAGCAATGTGATTATTAGTGATTTTCACATGACAGACAATCAATTATGTACTAATACAGTTTTTAATTAATCATATTCATAGTAGTCTAATTTGGGCTTTGCTGACTGTAATCAAACATATTCCTTTAAACAATGTTGTAGGAAATGGTGCATTCAGGCAGATACAGGTGAAGCTTCTTGTCAACAAAGTCAAAGTGTCTGAATTTACAGTGATTAGCTGTTGTTTGCACAGCAACCTGGGAAAGTGGCTTTAATGTGGGAAGTGTGGAACAGCCTGTCTGCATATCAGAGCACAAGAACAGGGCACTCTTTTCCTAAAGGCATGCCTAAATGCTTTTTACATATTTTATTATTCCAACCATGATGGTGTTTTGTGTTGTAGTCTACAAGTTCATCCCATCTCATTAGAACAGACAGTCAGTTACTGCCAGCTCAGTCAGTGTGTTCAACAGACTGTGCTATATAATATATAGCACACAATAACAAATAAAAACATACACTCACAGACACACACACAACATAAACACTCCCTTTTCACTGAGGGTTCATGTCTCCCATGAGCCTTTTTGTATGTCAATTTGCATACCAAAGCTTCTATTCTCATGAGAGACAGCCTGCCCTTTGGCAGCCACCATGATATTGTATATAAAATGTGTTTGCTAAGCAGTTGCACACAGTTGTAATAAATTGTGTGGCCATAATATTATAATTATAATAATTAAATTACCTAAAATGTTACAGTACTTCTTATATTTCTAGGAAACATCAGTAATGTACAGTATTCCTTTATGTAGTAGTAGTAATAATAATAATAATAATAATAATAATAATAATAATATAATTCTTGAGCAGTGCTATGCTGGAGCTACAAGACCTTTCGACCAGCTGCTTGCGTGATGCTACATTCCAGCCACAATGCTGTCTGGACTGGTGATGTTCAGTTGTAAGGAAAGTCTACCCTGTTGCAGCTGAAGGCGGTGTGACACACTGTATTTGTGGAGTGAGATCTTCCCTGTAGTAAGGACACTTTCTGGACTTGTTAAGTGACTCTGTACCGTAGTCTGGGGAATTCCCCCGCTAGCAATGGGATGTGTGGACTGTGAGTGTGAGATTGTGTGTTGTTTTATTTATTGTGGATTATATGTTTTGTAAAAAACTCCCGCCAGTTCTATCAATATACATTAAGCTCAATGCTGGATCCAGGTATCTAAACATACAGTGAGCAGGTTGCTGATTGGATGATAGCATGTGCTTTGCATAGCTGATTGGTTGTCAACAGAGAGAGCTTCTATACTCTACAGAGGTTCTGAAGCACTGTATGTGATCAGAATGAAGACTACACTTGTTTTAAATGCTGCACGTGTGAGTAACAACACTCAGTTTGTGGTCACATGTTTCTGTTTGGAATTAAAAGACTGCAGATGAGGCAAAGAAGTAAGGTAACGATTATGTGACGGCACCTAGTGAAGCAACTTGGCTACAGTTATGTCCAGAAATATTTGGACAGAGACACAATCTTCATGATTTGTGCTGCATATGCCACCACAATGGATCTGAAATGAAACAACTGAAAAGAAGTTAAAGTGTAGACTTTCAGGTTTAATTCAAGGGGTTGAACAAAAATATTCTTTGAAACGTTTAAAAATTACAACCATTTTTCTACAGAGCCTCCTAATTTCAGGGGCTCAAAAGTAATTGGACAAATTAAAATGACAGTAAATAACATCTTCATTTTAATACTTTGTAGGCAATGACTGCCTGATATCTGGAACCCATTGACATCACCAAACTCTGAGTTTCCTCCTTTGTGATTCTTTGCCAGGCCTTTACTACAGCTGTCTTCAGTTGTTGCTTGTTTGAGGGTTTTTCTGTCTTAGGTTTTGTCTTAAGCAAGTGCAATACATGCTCAATCGGGTTGAGAGCTGGTTATTGACTCAGCCATTGCAGAATATTCAATTTCTTTGCCTTAAAAAACTCCCGAGTTGCTTTCACAGTATGTTTTGGGTAATTGTCCATCTGTACTGTGAAGCGCCGTCCAATCAACCTTGCTGCATTTGGTTGAATCTTAGCAGAAAGTATATCCCTGTACACTTCAGAATTCAGCCAGCTGCCTCTGTCTTCTGTCACATCATCAATAAACACCAATGACCCAGTGCCATTGGAAGCCATGCATGCCCATGCCATTACATTGCCTTTACCATGTTTTACAGAGGATGTGGTGTGCTTTGGTGCTTTCTTCTCCCCATAATTCTGATACAGGTTGATTTTAGTTTCATCTGTCTGAAGAATGCTGTTCCAGAACTGGGCTGGCTTCTTTTAGATGTTTTTTTTGGCAAAGTCTAATATGAGGTTTCTGTGTTTAAGGATTAATTCATGGTTTGCAGCTTGTGGTGAACTCTCTGTATTTGCTCTCATGAAGTCTTCTCTTTATGGTAGACTTAGATTTTGAACTACTTACTGGAGAGTGTTCTTCACTTGGGTGGATGTTGTGAAGAGATTTTTCTTCACCCTGGAAAGGATTCTGTGATCATCCACCACTGATGTCTTCCGAGGACGTCCAGGCCTTTTTGAGTTCCCGAGCTCACTAGTGCACTCTTTTCTCCCAGAATGTACCAAACTGTTCATTTGGCCACTCCTAACATCCCCACTCTCTCTCTGATGGATTTCTTCTTTATTCAGCCTAATGACATCCTGTTTCACTTCCACTGAGAGCTTCTTTGACTGCATGTTGTGGGATCACAGAAACAGCTTCCAAATGCAAATGTCTGATGTGGAATCGACTCCAGACCTTTTACCTGCTTAACTGATGATGGATTAATGAGGGAAAAGCTCATGAAATAGTCCCTTGGTCCTTTGAAAAAGAGGCAGCTACCTATTAAAGAGCTGGCATTCCTAAACCCTTCCTCTGTAAATATGCTTAAATCAAAGATGAGAGTCTGCAATGTGAGTAAGCCCACATTAATTATATAACCATATCTTGAATATGGTTCAGCAAACAGTTAAAATGCCAAAACTTGTGTCACTGTCCAATAATTTCTGGGCCTAACTGTACATATTAAAATTAGTGATCTATACTATATATATAATTTATACATCATTTCTGACCTTTGACTGGGAAGTTTATAATGGAATGCTCCACAAAATTGGAATTCCAGCTTGGAAACTCATGAAGCACAGCAACTTTGGAGAAGTTGTTTTTGGGCAAGTTTATCTGGATGTCATGTCTCATTTGTAATGGTTTTCTACACATAAGTCTCTTTCATCTTCTCAGACATACTAGCCTGTACAACATGTCAATCTTACTCATTAACATGGTTCTTTAGCCTGTAAATACTTTGTAACTTTTCTTGTTGTACCTCTGTTGAAGATGTTTGTAAGTGTGTGTCTGATTTCTATCTGCAGTGCAAATAGAGATATTTGTTTAACAGGTAGATAAAAGTCTAACCGTCTCAACTCAGTCCAAATCTCCCTGTAATGAATGTATCAAAGTTGGCAGCCCTGGGATGCTATTAATAAAAGATGAACTATGAAATGCACAACCAACATTACAAAAATATTCATATTTCCAAAGAGGTGTCCAAATCCCCAAATCCTACAGCCCTGCTTTACATAGTTGTTAGTGTAAATGAGTGCAAAGTAAAACCAAACTGATCTTAAATGACATGCATTAGCTTCCCAGCTACCTTAGTTATCCTAAAGCAAACAGTGGTGCAGTGGAAAGCAGTGGGTTGTTCCAGGTTGTTCCAAAGGTGCTTCTGTACAGCTGTATGTTTCATAGTTTTGATCCTCTGTTCCTTATCTATTTGTTTCCACATAGTCTCTGCAGCACAGTGGCAGTAGGAATCATATCTGAGGTGAATGCATCTGAGGAGCTCACTTGTCAAGTTGTATTCAGGGTCTTGTTGGTGTCTTTTTGGCTGGTTGAGCTGTACACTGTAACAAATTGCTGTAAATTTACTGTAGATATACAACAGTATCTTACTGCTTTTTTTATAATATTTGTAAAATACAGTTAAATAATCACACAGTGTATGTACATTAGCAGTAATGCAATCAGTTTCTCAATAACAGCAAATAACTGTAATTTATCAGCAAAATACAGTATTTTCTGACAACCTGTGGAAATATGCACCATCTTCCCTTTACAGTCCAGTCACTATCCATCAAAATCGTACTGGTGATTGCAGACTAATGTTTCTTTTTAATGATAACCCTTTCTTATTAAACTGTCCAAACTGCTTCTACTCATTTAAGTGACAAAATATATGCAGTGGGCAGGGCCAGCCTCTTGGGCTCAGCTGAGTTAAGATTCTTTCAGCTCATTCAGTCAGTGCAGGAAGTGCTGGGCAGCTTGTATTGTGTTCATTCGTGTAATAAAGACAGATCTAAATCAGTTCTTAGACGAGGAGACGCGAGCTGGTGCGTCAAGCAAAAGGTAACTGTTAATGGTTTTGTCATTTTAATTTTTAAACTTGTAAGATATAAGTTGTTATTAGTTAGGTCTGTTTCATTTAGTGACTAAATTCTAAATGTCAGACAAAGAAACTGTATCTTGAACTGTGTTAGCCAGCTAGCTAGCTAACAAGCTGGCTAGTTGGTTAGTACCCTTAATACACAATATTAATATTTTACTGTCATATACTGTAATTCAATTTACAGTACAATACTGTTAAAATAAATAGCAGTAGATGCACTGCAAATTAACAGTAAAATACTGGCGTCTCTACTGCAGTGTAGTTTACAGTGTATATGTATATTAGGGCTGTGTATTGGCAAGAAGCTGGCGATACAATACGTATTGTGATACAGCGGTCACGATTCAATATATTGCGATATACTGCGATACTGCAAGTGAAGTGACATATTGCGATTTTTCAAACCACTATATGAACAGGTTTACCAATCATTTTAACATTGTATAATAATCTATATATCAATACTGTGTTTTTGAAACTGTGTTTCTTGAATACTGTGTTTCTGAGAAAGGCCCGTCTCCCTCCACCCATCCTCACCCTCTTCTATAGGGGAACCATAGAGAGCATCATAAGCAGCTGCATCACTGCCTGGTTTGGGACCTGCACAGCCTCTGACCGCAAGTCCCTCCAACGCATTGTGAGGACAGCTGAGAGGATCATCGGAGTCTCTCTCCCCTCCGTCTTGGACATTTACACCACCCGCTGCATCCGCAAAGCAACCAGCATTGTGGATGACCCCACCCACCCTTCACACAGACTGTTCTCCCTCCTGCCATCAGGAAGAAGGTACCGCAGCATCCGGTCCAACACGACCAGACTCTGCAACAGCTTCTTCCCCCAAACGATCAGACTTCTCAACACAACTCAACGTCTGAACTGATATCTTCTGGTACATGTATGTTGCACCATGGTCCTGGAGGAACATTGTTTCGTTTCACTGTGTACTCTGTATGTAGTTGAAATGACAATAAAACCCACTTGACTTGTCTCCATCTCTCCAAATCTCCCTCTAACGAACCTGACAGCACCAGGACATTATTAATAACAGACAATCTGTGAAATGGACACAATGCTACTACGAAGTCAGCCTGTAACCTGATATTGAAGTTGGCAAAGCGACCTTTATGGTGAAGGGCTACTGGAAGAACTGTAAAAATAAAAGTGATGATGATGGTGATGATGATAAAATGGCTTTACATGTGTTGTAGTCATCAGGACCCCTGGTTCTTATCACCACCACTAATGTAAAAACATGTCAGTCAGAAATCATCTCTACATATGAACCAAAGTCACTCTAAATGACTTTCTTTGTTCACATCTAAACAACTTAATTAGGATGTTTTGTATAAACAGCAAACTTCCCTTTTAACACTGCAGTCACAGCAGAATTTGAGAGAGAGAGAGAGAGAGAGAGAGAGAGAAAGAGAGAGAGAGACAGACTGAAGTCTGTTTTTACCCATTAATCTGCCATGGCTCATTGGCTCTCCTAGGAGAGCTCCTTCACACCTTCTGTTTGAGCCCTTTAGACACTGTCTGAACTGCGGAGGGGGTTTATAGCTGACACGTCTCAGTCAATAATCCTTGGCATGACGTTATCCGACATGAAGAGTGAAGCTAAGCTCTGGCTGGGTCATTCTCTTTATAGGGAACGAACCTTACTGTTGCTATTCATAGCCCACCCCTGCATTTGAAGTATTTAAGCGGAGGGTTATTAATGCGCATCCTTTCTCACCCTTTTCAGTGAAGAGAATTCTGCTCATATCACAGAGATTGGAGCTTAGTGTGATGAACTAAAGGGGGAAAAGCAAATCCAAAGAGTTCATTTCTACATCTCTGAAGGTTTCTGGACATAAGGTCGGGTCAGTCGCCAAAGGCCAAGAGAAAGCAAAGAGCAGCGCGATCAAAGATGAGCCAGACGAGTCGATGCCCTTCATTTGTCCCTCTGCATTTGGCCAACAAGAAAGCATCAAGGCTTTGAAATGGGAACAAACAGGATCTCTATCGCCATCCCCAGCGGAAAGAATGCATCAGAGCCACCGAGTGAAGAGGCAGCCTCTGAAATAATACAAAGGAAAAAGAGCGAGAGAGAAAAGGCAAGTGCTTATGCACAATACAGCCTCCTGTGACGCTGCTGTCTCTTTCTCTCTTTTTCTTTTTTTTTTTTTTCTAACGGCTGCCATTTGTTTCCTTCATGTCAGCGGGGCGTTAAGGTCAGAAAGTCAATCAGAATCATGCAGGGACACAAGACTTTTTCAAATCAAAGGAAGGATGTCTTTCAAAAGAACTTTTTTTTTAGAGAAGCTGTTTTTGGACAAGTTTCTCTTGATGTCATGTCTCTTTTTCTTCTCCCTTATTTCCACAGATAAGTCTCCTTCATCTTCTCAGACACAGTAGCCTATGAAGCTCCACACTGTACCACATGTCATACTCATTAACATGGTCTTCAGTCTGTAATTGCTTCGTAGCTTTACTGAGTATGGAGGAAAAAAGAAAACACTTAAATATGTTGAGTGTGTACAGTTGCGAGTCGCCCAGTAAAGCCTGATATATTCATTTAATAGTTAAACGAGCTGGGATGGATTTGGCAGGAGTTTTTCAGACCATGTCATATGTCATTACATATTAAAGTCACACATACAGACTCAAAAAGAAGGTCTAACTCGGTTGATGGGTTTAGGTCTTAAATACAAAAGCAACATTACACTAACGAAGATATGATGACAACAGTAGATCATTCACTCGCATCCTCAGAAGAAACTTCTCCATACCAGGTCATGTCTCACATGCTTCTGTGATTCAGTTCTGCCTGATCTTATTGTTGAAATTCACCAGTTTTGGGGTAATCCAAAAAAAGTAATCCAATACTGATTACTTATTACTTATTAAAAATTGTAATGGGATTACTTTACTCATTACTTACTGGAATATGTAATCTAATACCTCATTACTTTTAAGTTACATCCTGAAACCCATTAAAATATATTGAAATCAAATCTACAAACATATCTGGAATGTACAAATTAATTAACCTTTCAATAGTTTATTATATATTTATTTAGGAACAGATTGTATCAGTAGTATGTGTATAACTTCACTTCACTTGGTGTTACTTATTTCCTCAGAACAAGTCAGTGTATTTTAGCAATAGAAATATAAAGTCCAGTAAAGCTTTCTTTAGTGATACAACAAAACAAAACTAACATATCAGCATTTCAGGCCAGGCAAGTATAAGAACTGAATTCACAAAAATAAACTCTTCATAAGTGAAATAAGTTCTCAGATCTTCTCAGCTCTTTTTAAACTAATTACATGGTACTGGTACTTGTTACCTTCCCTCCTAGCACTCGATGAAAATACAGTGTAGCTTGTTTGGGTGCTATTGGGGGCACGCTCTTCTTCGATGCAGGGGTCTTTAGTGATGGGTTTTGCTTAACCATGCACCCTGGTTAAGAGCTTTAGACGGATTGCTTGTGTAGTTTTCTGCAGTTGAAAGGTGTTTCGGCTTGGACAGAACTCACACGTCACTGTAATGTTTTTATCTTTAAATAATGAGAATATCTGCATTTGTGAAAACACTCACTCTCCTCCTCTACCATTGTTGCCAAACTGCACCGCGCTCATCACCTTGAGTCACGTGACATGCCCGGTGGTCAACTGCAGCAAGGCATCAAATAATATTTATATATAAAAATGGGAGCAACACAAGTAACAATTTTTTATTAAGATGATAACTATAATGTGATTAAAAAATATTTCCTTGTATTGCATTACATTACTTTGTTACAAGAAATGTAATCATATTACTGTTATGTGTTACTTTGTACTGCATTACCTCCAACACTGGAATTCACCCACAACCTTATATACTCTGCACACGAGGCCAGCTTGTATAACACAGTGGCGATTCCCAGTGGGCACAGGAGGCTAGTGACTGGAAACGACTGGCCCTATGGAGTGTCTGACCATGACACACAGCTTTTGGAAGGCTGCTATTGAGATTCTGAAATTTCTAAGTAAAGGAAGTGATTTCCACTTCCAAATGAAGGGTCAAACAAGTGGCTTCTTATTCACCTTGAATGATGCGGCTGTTCATCCTATTTAAAGTGAAACGGGAATTTCAGCTTCATGAAGATGGACTTTGCTGGGCTGGCGCTGAGGTTCCAGGCCTCATTCTCATCCTGCTCAGTGTATCTGAGCCGCGTGGCCATATGAAGGTTGCAAACGGCTGTAAAGATAATCCTGCTTAAAACAAAGCAGTTCAATCTCTCCATCTTGCTTGTTTCAATGCAACTCTTAATCACAGAAGCCAGTCATCTAAAAAAAATTGCATAACTGTAGTGGATGGAAATATGACTTATTTAATATTTTTTCAATGCATTTGAAAAATTTACATCAATGCACATAATATTTGCCAAACGTTTCAGTGGAAACCCGGCATATGAATGCTCTTTCAATGAGCTCGCAATTTAAAAAAAGATTTATTTGCTTATGGGGGTCCAAAGCACAAATTATGTTCAAAATTCTACCAGAGAGGTGTCCAAATCCCCAAACTAGTGTTTAGTGTTTAAATGAGGTGCATTAGCTTGCTATGTTATATTAGTTACCTTGAATCGAGGAGCGGTGCAGTGGAAAACAGTCGTTCGATGTCTGAAGAGTGCTTCTACATGGCTGTATGTTTCATTCTCAGGATCAAAACTATGAAACATCAACAACAGTGTCTGTAGCACAGTGGCAGTAGAAATCATATCTGATATTAATGCATCTGAGGAGCTTTTCTTGTCAGCGTCTTGTTGGCAGGCTGAAACACAGGACATAAAGCTATAACAATACAATCTTTTTCATTTAAAAACAACACGCTGTGCACCTGAGTACCAGAGCATACACGCTGAGCTCTATCAGCTTTGCTAACTTGCACCACTCTGAAGCTAAAATCAGGTGGTGATATACATGACAATACGGTCCCTCTGCAGCATGTTTACAGATAACCACAAAATCAATACGTTCGTACCTCACAAGTCTATTCAGTCAAACAGAGTAAAGTTGGCATGTACAGACTGTAGCCTGTGTGTGTCACCTGTGTTGTGGAAGTGGTTGTGATTGTGTTTGTTTAATAACAGGCTAAAATTGCACCCGTGAATCTCTGGCGAGACTATACCAAGTTGGAATGTTTGAAGAGCTCATCGACTTTGTGTTTGAATGCCACAGCATCATTAGTACTGCACTGCGAGAGCAGACCTTCATTCAGACCTGCCAGCTTGTGTCATTTGTTTATTAGCATGGCAGCTTACACTAGGCTTAAAATAAATGGCATCAGGTGATATCGGATATTAGTACTGGTGTATGTGTATGAGTACATAAGCATGGTACTGAGCTGATACCAGGATTGGTTTTGATGCGTGCTTAGTAGACGTGTATAGCAGACAAATTGTCTACATTGTCTTTATTTATTAATTTACTGAACTCTCCATGTATGTGAATACACAGTTAAAGAAAAAATATTAGAGAAGTATTTCTGCCCCACTTCTTGCCTCCCTCCCCTGCCTATAATATATCTATTATACGTCTATCAGCCAGAGCCTCTCACGCCTCCATCCTTCCATTTATTTTGATGCCCACCATGACAACACAAATTGATAGATGAACACAAACCTAGCCTCACCCTCACTCCCCAATGGTTTAATATCTGGAAGCATATCATGCCAGCTATTAGCAAGTGGACCACCGAACTTATGTAATATAGGCAACATAACATAATCATGTATTCATATGATAATAATTATGTAATAATGTACTAAGCATTCACTTAAGGTCTTTACATCAAAACTACACACTCCGGAATTATTTATTTATTTATTTATTTATTTATTTAGAATTGCCATGTTGTTTGTGCTCTGGAGAGTTTAGAAGAGTCAGCAAGTGCACAAAAATTTATCCTAAACATATGACATGTTTTGATGACTTTATAAGTAAAAAGAAGTGAACATATATTCTTTACAGAAAACACACTTCCACATATGGTGTTGTATTAATCATTGGTAAAATATATGGCACTAAATATGTTCTGTTTTACTTTTTTTCCAACGTTGAAAATAGAAAATAACTAAATAAATATAAATTGCACTAAACAGTGAGCAAATAAACCAAAGTCAAGTGCAGTAAAACTTGTGGAAACTTTCCACATTTAAGTGTTTTCCCTCTGAACAATGTGCTTGCTTATTTTTACTTTGAAAACTAGCAGTACATGTAACTTAATCAGTGGCTCAGCCAGAGTTACTTCCGGAGATGGTAGCATGTGTGATCAAGCAGGAAACAATCTGTATCTTGGTTGTAGCCATGCCAGCTATAAATACAACCATAATAAGTTGAGTTGATTCGCTGCAGGAAGTTAGTAAAAATTTAACAGAGGGCCAATCAGTGGAATTTTTACCTTCTGAAAAGTTGTGTTTGATATGCAACATATGTGTTTGGGTAAATGCAACATCCAACAAGTGTCCTTATAACTGCTGATTACTGCGGAATGCTGATTATTTTCTATGTTTATTTCCTTTGTCCAAAATGAAAAAAATTTAATCTTTGTTACATTGTGTTCTTTAAGTATCAAAAAAGTCTAACTAAAGCTGTGAGAAGTCACATTATTAACAGCAAAGAGTAGAAAAAATGGTTTAAAGGGTTTTAAAGGGTTATGACAAGATGACATAACTTGATCTATGATACACCAGTAACTAATTCTACCAATAATTAATAATACTGATAATACTGATAACTGACACTTCTATCCCACCAACCTGGTCTTGAGAAACCTGAAAGCCTGGAAAAGAAACTAGTGTTTTTAACACATATATACCTGAAAAATGCCCATACTTGACATTATGAGTGCAAATAGAGTTCAACCGTGAAATCACTGGAATTTTAGTGCGCCCATTTGACTCACAGTGCATTCTCAGATGTCACTGCTTTCGTGAAATTTAATCTCAGAGACCAGAAATGATAAGAGTCCCCCTTTTACAGGACACATCCGAGATTCTCAGAGCAAATCCTCTACCTCTTGAGGCTAGTCACACATCAGTAACTCCAGTCCTCTTTCCATTAACAGTGAACACTCAGCGCACAGTAAACAAACTACCTTCTGAGTTGACTGAATATATCTGATACTTCCACAGGCAACGTAAATACCCTGCACTCCAGCTTCGGCCAGAATACTACTGAATTGCACATTATTTTAAAGAGTCATGAAACTGATACTGATGCCACACTGAGTCTTAAACACCACAGGCTTGTTAATAATGACATTAAACCTCAGAAATGTTGGCAAGTATGTTACACATACAAGGAATTGGTTTTGGTGAGTGCGCACATGTATGACATGTAACATACTGGTCAGACTAACAAACACACAGATGGTTAAGAAGTATTTAACTAAAAAATAAGATAAAGCACAATAGAAAGAATAAATGATAAGAATAATAAAGAGCTGTGAAGGAGCTGAAGAGATACTTTTGCATGTCATCGCCATCCAATGAAAAACAAGTTTCTCCAAATTGGCAATGTTACAGGAGAGCACAGGTGTCTTTACTTTAAATGTAAGTCAATGGAACCAGAATGTTTTCCAAGCTATTTTGGAGCATTTCTATTAAATCCATTGAAATTATAATCATGAAATTTACAACTACATGCAATGTAAATGGCAGCTGTTATGTTTAAACGATGTAGAAAAATATAAACTGACAAAACTGGAGATGCATGTTTTTCTGTGGACAGCGATGATATATAGATGTCAGGTGCAGTTATACAGATGCAGGTATGAGTAGACATGTACACAGTTCTAACATTTGATTAATTTTATGAACTTGAAACAGTCACATCTCATTTTCACATGATCATTTCACAACCTCTCTTGAATATGTTCTTCTATGAAGTTTTCTTTCTGGAGCGGAATGTCTGTTTGTTTATTGACCTTGCCTGCTGCCCATTTCTCAGTTCATTTCCACCCCAGGTTGCCAGATATAAAACAAATTGGCAGAAAAACATGGCATGCTGCAGCCATGGAAGCAAGCAAACAAACTAGTAAGTAAATAAGTAAACTTTTTATTTGTAGAGCACTTTTCTGAGGCAGCGCTACAAAGTCATTCACAATGAATAAAACCATAAACACAACATAATACATAATACAAATGAAAACACACACACATAAGGACTCTATCTGTGATCACTAGTCAGAAAAGCTAGAGTATAAAAGTGGGTCTTTAAGCGTTTTTTTAAAAGATGCTGTGGACACAGAGAGTTTCATATTGAGGAGAAGACTGTTCTATAATTCAGACACTCAGGAAAAACAGTTTAGTTCTAGGAACAAGAAGAAGGTATTTATATGTGGATCTCAGTGACCCAGTACTTGTATGAAAGAGTAATAACTCAAGTCTATTAATGTAAAGCCTTGTACATAAGCGCCAGCAACCCTAACATTCACTGGCAACCAGTAAAGAGTGACTAGCCCTGGACTAATGTGATTCCTACATCTTGCTTTTGTTAAAAACCAAGCAGGTGCATTTTAAAGTCTGGATAAGCTTCTTGACTAAAGCCAGTGTATCAGACTTTCTAATAGTCCAGACGAGACCTGGATCAACAGAGGTAACATCGGGTTCTCCTTGACCTAAAAAGCCTCGGCACCCTTCTAGAAAAAGCTCCATGACCAGAGATGTAGTAAAAGGCCAGTAAATATTTGTGATACATTTGAAAGATCGAGACAGCTTAGAGCTCAAAAAGGTTTTAGGATGGATGCCAAGGTGGCTGATTTTCTCCTGAGCAGTTCAGGACAGCTAACCTTATCTAATTCATCATGGCTGCTAGTAGGGATGAGCAATATAAGCACTTTCAACATTTAAATACTCACATTTATCCTCTATAGGCTGTGTTTGAGACACAGCCAGTGAAGTGATCCTGACTAGTGGTGGTTATTAGCATTATGCTAATGTATGCTAATGTTAACTATCAGTCACTTTAAAGGAGATGGCTGTTTAGTAGAGGCACGACTGAAATATCCACCAGATGTTTGATTCTAAATTGATTCAGTTTTTTAATGTAATTACTCTTTACATTGAACAAATTCTGACATCAAGTCAGAGTAGTGTAATTCATGCTTATCCCTTGCTACTAGCTGTTTATCAATCATACATGTACTTATGAAGCAGTGGGGTTTATCAGGATGTCAGGAAATTAGTTTTTGTATTTAGCTAACAGTTATAAAACATTCACATAAGCTAGTTTATGATTCATGAGCTTTGAGCCTGGTGAGCAGGGGCTGAAAAACTATTTTACTAAAAAATATTTTGAATTTGAAACGCAGTACCTATTTTAACAGTATGCTGGATTTGTCTTGTTATTAACTATGGAATGATTTTTCAACACATGAGAATTTTCATGATTGCTGAGATATTGCTGGCATTCCAAAAATAGTGATAATAATAAACTAGAAATTTAAATTTCTTACAGGAAACACAGGATGGTTGTGCAGCTTAAGCGGGGCTAGGAACGATGGATGAATAAACTACAAGTAGAGGAGTGCAGGTCAGTGTGTTCTGGGATCTGCTTGAAAATCAATGGGACTCTATGAGGGGAGAAAAAGAAAAAGAAGGATGTAAAAAATGACAAACAGACGAGTGCGGGTTAAACCAACACTGCAGTCATGGTCAGGAGTCTGCCCTGAGTATGTGAAACAGTGTCTGTCGGTCAAGCACAAGTACAGTAGGTTGGCACTTTTCTATCCTATTCATTCTCTATGAGAGAGAATTCTGGAAAAAACATCTGTTGATTTCCAGAATCCATACAAATCTGATCAAAAAGCTGTATACAAGCCCAAATCACATAATCAGACCGGATTATCTGGAGTTGAAGCAGTGTTGATATTTGGCGAAGACATATAACAAGATAGTTATGATAAAAAAAATCATTTTGGAAATTAATTTATACATAATCATCTCCTGGACTTCTCATGTTTGATTGGTAACAACTTCTCAGCTTTCTTTATGCATGAAAAATTATATTTATATATTAAATATATGTATGTTTAAGCATTTTACTGGCAGTGTATGCTAATAAGCTGTCTGTACAACATTCAGTTTCCATATGGACCACTGACCGAACAGTACGATTTAAAACCTAACAAAGTCTAAATAGTATGTAAAGTGCTTTAGTTGAAAAAAAATCATCTTTTATACGATCCCCTAAAAATGATCAAATAATAATCAAACTGAAAACTGTGTGAAAAAAAGGTCTGTATCCAGTGTCAGTTTCATTTCCTATAAAATCAGACCCACGAAGAAGGTCTTGATCTTGCAGATATTCCCTTACAAAACAAAACTGTGTGAACTGAGGATTAAAAAATATCAGTCACCATCAAAACAGCCTGAAAATAAAATAATCACATTATCTTATAGTCATAACAGCAATAGAACAGTTTCTAATTTATTTTTTATGTAGTGTCTAATATGCAATCATTTTGAATGTTCTCATTGGTGAAGTGGGACAGGGTGTTGCTGGTTCACTGAAAAAGCCTTTCAAGCACATTTCAGGGATTTTATGGGTGTTTATATATGCAGTTTGTGGATGTAGAGCTATAGTCAGTTTCACTGCATACTTTGTTACCCCCCTTTAGCTTATTCTTTAATAGACAGGGCGGGAGCAGGTGTTATTTGGATGGTGGATCATTCTCAGCAATGCAGTGACATTGACATGGAGGTGGTGTATTGATGTGTGTTGTGTTGATAGGAGTGGATCAGACACACTCTTGACACATGTCCACTCTTGGTGCACTATTCTCAGTCCAGCTGACAATGCTGTGTTTAATAACTCCAGCAGAACAGTTGTGTCTGATCCACTCATACCAGCACAACACACACTAACACTCCACCACTTCCTGTTGGGAATGGTCCACCATCCAGTGATAACACCTGCTCTGTGATGGTCTTTAAATCGGGCACAGTATGCCTACAACTGATTTCTATAAGACCATGTCTAAACAGAAAGTTCTGCCTTTCACTCAAGGTCCAATCTGTAGACGGTACAGCACCTGGCCCCTTCTGCCCACTGAACACTGACACAGCAGTTGAAGAGTCTTTCAAGGACTGAGCAGATTTCGAAGTGTGAGACAGGGCAAACTCATAGTGCAGTCTGGGCTGCCATGGAGTCCATTAGCACATTACACTGCATTCAGTGCCAGAGGACCCGAAAAATCCATCTCCCTGCTCCGGCCCATCCGTCCTGGCCTAATGCAACCACAATAAAGAATTCTACCCGGATCAGGCCAGTGTGAAGAGAAGGAGGGCAGGAGGATGAAGGATCGTTTTCCTCTATTATGTAAGGACTGCACAGTTTCCGTTCCACCGTACACTATGCGCTTATTAATAGTGCCGGGAGGAATAAGCTCTGACACACAGCGGCCAAGGTGCATGCTCTACTGGACGAATAATAGGCCACTTCTGCCTCGTGCTTACGATGACACAGGAGGCTGAAGTCGAAGCTGCGTCCTCTTATGGGGAGAACGCCACCTTTTGCTCACAATCTGTTTCCATTACAGGCCAAGAAGAGAATTCTCACACCTTGTTATGCTCCCCGCACAAGCCCCACAGGAAGCCATCGCTGGCCCTCAAGGTAAGAACAACAGATTTGCTCTGACAACTCCGGCAAACCCTGCATGGAAAAAGCATTCCAAACAAGATGGCTAAATGCCTCCATTTCCTTTACAAAAGCTACAAGTGCTGTGACTCTGTTAAAAGAAACTCCAAACTCCCTACGTCCTATTAAAAGTGGAGTGCAGGGACAACCAATCACATGCTGTTTCTTAGTGAATAATCATTTTAAATCCACTAAAGCAGGATTAACACTTTATTATACTGACAATCTACACATCACTATTATAAGTCCACGCTGTCCAAAGAAACGTCCTCCTGTCTGTGCCATGTGGTCCTGTTTATGTTTTTAAGTTTAGTTTAAGTTTAGAATTATTTCTGTCACTTGTGTTTTGCACAGAGCGAAATCTGACCTAGCATTTAACCCATCTGTGCAGTAAAACACTCACATATACACACACTAGTCAACATACACACTAGGGGGCGATGAGCACATGTGCCCAGAGCAGTGGGCAGCCCTATCCATGGCACCCGAGGAGCTGTTAGGTGGGGGATTAGGTGCCTTGCTCAAGAGCACTACAGTTGTGTCCTATTGGTCCAGGGGTTCGAACCAGTGACCTTCCGGTCACAAGACTGCCTCAGTCATGTTGTCATGTGCTCCTTGTCTCTGCCTTCTTGTCTCCGCCCCTCACCTGCTCCATGTTTATGCCCCCTCCCGTTTGGTATCTCTCGTTTTGTGTTTCCCATGCACCCTTCTTAATCCCCTCTCGCCCAGTCCTCAGGGCAACGTATTGTCAGTCCACCCGTGTCTGTATATTGTGTTAACGTACCCCTGCCTGTCTCTTCGGACTCTGCTTTTGTCTCTGCCCCTGCAAAATACCTCTGCCTGGAACCCTTGAACTGAACCCGGGTAAAACCCCCTTGCTACATTCTCTCTACTCTGGTTTGTCTGCTCCTTTGCTCCGCCCCTGACTTGCATTGCATTTTGCCTATTGTGACAAAAAAAACCTGCATATGGATCTTACCTCTGTCTCCTCTAAGTCCATTTCGTTACATCATGTGATTCTGGAGCATTTTTTATTACTACTACAGAAAATGTGTGAATGTTATAGCTTACTCTTTAAGTGGCTAAACATCCATCCATGTTTAGCCACTTAATCCAATCCCAGCGTCATTGGGTGAAGGCGTGGCTGAACATGATGGTAGCAATTTATAACACCTGAGCCGCTCTGGTTGTGGAGCTCTGGTTGTGGAGCTTTGGTTTCAGTAAATTTACCAATAAAAAGCTGATGTGGGTGAAATTGCGTGTTTGGTCACACATGCATGCAACTAATCAACACATAATTCATGTTCTCCCACTCCGCTCATTAACCAATATATACACATTTAGATCTATTTGGACGAGGAAGCAGGTTTCAGGTCAGCAGATTAAATTGCACTGTGCTTAAAACTGCCTCTTTTTGCTGTGTCAGATTCCATAATTCCCAAATCGCCTTGCTGAGTGTGGGAAGTGGGTTTCGCTTGGAATTCAAATAAGTGAAGAGTAATTTGACACGCTGAGAGTCTTAATACATGTTCAAATAGATTTTAATGAGAGCCTTTTTAGCTTTTAAACCTGTTTTTCAATTTACAATGAATTTTACAGACACAGCAGAAAACAGTTTACCGAATATTTACTAGTCGCAATATAATATTTATTAGAAGAATTTTCACTTTGACATGTGCAAATCAAATTCCTGATATCAACAATAAGATATTGACTGTACAACAATAAAAAGACACTTTATGAATAGCTTTTATGTACCATGCAGTACGTGGTGTAGCAATGCTACTGTTGAGTTAAGGCCTATTTAACCAAGCGTGTGGCGCCTCCTGAGAGCCGCTTTGCATGGCCACACTCTCTAAGCTCCCCACCAAGAGTCACCTGTCCCAGTGACCCACACAGTCAGAACAAATGAACACAGTAGCTGAGGCAGGCAGGCACGCATCACTTGTGCCACAGTCTCTCTGGAGCCTGCCCTCCCCCATCCCAACGTGGACAAGTGCCGCAGGATGCCCATGCTGAGGGGCAGGTACCCCCAGTTTCCTTTTAGGAGTGTGTCCTTGGTGCGTCCTGCCTGGGGCATGGCATGAAGATGGAGATGGGGTCCTCAGTGTAACCCACTTCGGATGCACTGTCCTTTTACTGCGCATCTGAACTTCTTACAGCACGTGGCGTCAAGCCTGGTGTTACTGAGCATGATGACAGCAGGCCTTCTTCCGCTTTCTCTGTCGTCCACTGCATCGTCGACTCTGACAA
The DNA here is from genome assembly GCA_021613375.1 of Megaleporinus macrocephalus. NCBI lineage: Eukaryota > Metazoa > Chordata > Actinopteri > Characiformes > Anostomidae > Megaleporinus > Megaleporinus macrocephalus. The sequence goes on along the minus strand of CM038707.1, from coordinate 37,641,613 downwards.
AGGGGGCCGCTCGAGACTGTTTAAGTACATAAAACCCTACAAACTTCAAAAGTGAACCCGGGAGGCTATGAGCCCTTTAATTACTGGTGCTGTGATGGAATGGTGCCTCTCCTGTTGGATGAGGATTCGGTAACGCAATTCCCATCCCTAAACCTCCAATCACTTCGCAGCACTCCTAGCTCACATCAAGCCTGCATCTGATCTACTATACTAGACTAATTCTCTCTGAGAATTATTCATGGCTGCCTATGAGACACTACAGATGAGATGTTCCAAGCTCCTAATAATAAATCAGGTAATGAAGGGCAGTCCTGGCCTGGGCAATCCATCAGAGCTCGAACGGATAGAATTTCTGAACTGTAGCATCCCGTGTGCAAGCGGTAATGCTTATAAAATAGATCTAATTTACAAACATGTATTTTGCATCACAAAGCCGTATCTTTGCACATGCCATGCGTCCTGCCTGGCACCAAGATGAAAGCTTTCCCCTCGATTAATAATGACCCCTTTCACAGCCATTAGGCTTTAGCGAGTGAAGGCGCTAGGACAGGTATGTGTTTCATCTCTCTGGGGAGAAGCTATGCTTAACTCTTCCTCCTTACAAATGACCGTCCCACTCCCTCTGTACCTGAAGATGAATGGGTCTCGGCACACGCTCAGAATTAATAACGAGTGGGAAAGGCACCGTCGGGCCCATTCCCTGTGACGAAGTCTTCTAAATGACTTTTAAATGAACGCCAGATTCATCGGCGCACACAGATCCCAACAAAATAGGATGCCCTGTGTCTTTCTTTCTTTCCATCCTGCGCATTTCTGCTCGGTTTCTGCTCTTATCTGCTCCGTTTTCTTTTTTTTTTTTCTTCCATGCGGTGCTTAGCGTAGCTGTGAGGGGCGTTTATATGCTTTAAGCACCAATGTGAAGTAATGAGATGGCAAAGAGCTTTTTTTTTCTAATGGCTGATGTATTCTTGAATACAAATGTTCCGCGGGGAAATGAAGACTATTATCTTTAATATCCAGATAAGTACTATGTGAAAATAAGCCATGCACAAAAGTTGAGCCTGAACAGGCTTACTTTGCGGGGAGAACAAAATCACAGCCAGACATGAAACAAGCAACAAATCTATCCCCCTGCAGGATGCCGGAACCCCCCCCCCTTCCTTCCCTCCCCCACCCCCACCCCACCACTGGATAATTCCTAGCACCTAAAAACCACTTAGCAGCACAAAGTATGACAGCAGTCTCTTTTTTTGTTCTGTTTTTAAAAAGCGGCAGGGGGGGGCGGGGTGGGAGGCTCGGTGTTGGCTACAGGGGAACAGTGGGATTCATTAAAAATGATTTGTGGGCTCAGTCAAATTTATGGTATCTTCTCCAGAGCAGCGTGGGCCTCGGGGAATATCGTAGGCAGACCTGAATATAGCATCAATGTACTGAATGCTTTGGCAATTTTAAACAGGATCCCCAATAGAATTCCAAAGTTTGGGAAGAATGGAATCAGGGAAGGACGCTTTCCTGTCATGGTGGTCTTAGTTGGACAGGCTTTGTTCTGAGTTGTGTCATGTCCTGTCACTGCTCATTCTATGTGATGGCTGTCCTAACACTGATTATTTGTGCTAACACTGCAGGGGCCTCTTCTAAACAGGTCGCAGCTATTCAAGAGTGTTTATGGCCCACATAATAAAGGTACCAAAAAAGGGTAATTGTAAAAACAAGTACAATATATGTACATGTGCAGAACATTATAATTAAAATGTCAGTATTAAGTACATACCTAAAATAGACAGCTCTCCAAGGGTTCAGTAGTAAAGGCAACAGTTACATTTACAATTCAATTTGTCAATCTTTACATGGTCAAACTGTTCTTCAGAGTGATGGAGAATGTGTTATGGTTCTATATAGATCCTTTCTGTAAAAGGTTCAGCCCTGTGATGGACTGGTGGCCTGTCTATGGTGTTTTCTGCCTTCCACTCAATGAGTGCTGGGACCCTTTATCCTTTTATAGAAGGATAAACAGCTTGGGAAATGAATGATTGAATGAATAAATGGAAATGGTTCTATAGCACCAAATAGGGTTCTGCTTTGTCATATGATTGACATTGTAACAACATAGAATCTACTTTTTGTGATCCAAGTAGACATTAAGTGATCCCAAGGTTTGGACCCTGCACTGGTCAACCCCTTTTTCTGTGAACTCCAGAAGTTTCTATGAAGGATTTGCCTTTTTTCCTCTTGTCAGTTTCCTTTTCTCAGCAAGGGCTTCTTGACAGCTACATATATATTCTCTTTGCTTTTACTTTTCAAAGTATAGGTCTTGGGAGTGCCTAGGCACATGGGAGGCCCCAAAAGGTCTTTGACTTTATAAATGTTATTAAATAATGTTATTATTTTTGAGACCACAATTTGTCGGGTTTCCTTCTACATGCTTAGAAATAGGTTTCTAGGTAATTCTTAATTTGGATGTAAAGTTCTAAACCTTAACAGTGGACGTGTTACAAAAAAGCCAAATGTTGACCTTTTTTAAATATAAATAAAGAGATGTATTTTTTGTAATCACTGTTTATCCATACAGCCCATATAGTATATACAGCCAAAGATTATATCTAATATTTCCCACTTTGAGAGTGTTGTAAGCTTATTATAAGACTATTGTATTGTTTTTACATTTGTTTTAAAATAGTAAGTCAAAATATTTCACAATATTAGCAGAGGATTTTGTTTATTGGTAAAAAGAGTCTAGAAACAAGCAGTATTGGGACAGAAGCATCAGAACCACTAAATTACTAAAGGGAAGGTCATTCTAGCACCTGCACTCTCAGATTCCAGAGCCATGTCGTTGTAACACTGAGAAAGTGGCCTGGCGCTGTGATGTTGAAATAAACATGGGTTTCCCGAAAAAAAGTGTCTAGAAGGCAGCATGTATAGCTCCACAGTGTGTTCACCAGTAATGGTGCTTCCACAGATGTGCAGACTTCAACTTTTAAACTTCACACAGGTAATAATCTGGATACCCTTTAATTCTTTAGCCCACATTTCTACTGTGCATCAGTCAACTTCAGCTGAGACGTCCAGAGAAGTCAGCAGTGTTTGAACAGCCTTAACCTGCATTTGCGGCTGCAGCGATGGACCATCTTTATTGACCAAAGGCTGTGAAAGTATTTCTGTGCCCATGTGGTGATATTCATCCCAGAAAAATGCTGGTTTTTACTGCAGTGCTGTCAAAGGGCTCAAAGGTCATGGACATTAATTTGTGTTTTTTCCTTGTGCACAGAGATGTCTCTGTAGTTACTGGGTCTTTTGATGAGATTCTGCACTGGAGAGGGTGAAATACCTAAAATCCTCCTAATTCCTGGCTAAGGAATGCTATTTTTAAACTGCTGCTGCTATTTTGCTGATGCATTGTTGGTAAAGTGCGCCTTGACCCATCCTTCCTCACAAAGGACTGAGCTGTTTTTGTGGATGCCTTTATATCAGGGTATGCATGACAGTATCAACGGTTTAAACAGTTTATTGTTTTTGAACATTTCATAATGTCATTAGAATTAAATTGCTATTATATGTGGTATTACTGTTCTGTTTATGTTCAAGTGCAGGTCAAAGTAGATTAATAAACTATTTTTTTCTCTTATGATATGCATTTTACCTACTGCTGCAGCTTTTTGCAATCAAACCCACAGATCTCATCTATCCATCCATCATCTTCCACTTTATCCCACTAGTCGGGGTCAATCCCAGTGTCATCAGGAGAAGACGGGGTACACCATGGAGAGGTCACCAGTCCATCGCATGGCAAACACACACTCACATCCAGTGTTGTTGACTTTGTCATTACATTATATATGCGTCTGAGATAGATATATACTTTATTGACCCCAGAGGTAAATTCTTTAGTGTGACATGGCTGATTTCAAACAAAACAAAAAAAGAATCCACAGAAGAAGTTCATTTATTCAGAGTTTATTTGTAGTTATAACATATTTAGGGTGTTTTTACTCACTTTTTGTCTCTCCCGCAACGTTATTCCTTCAAATACACGCAAATAGACCATTATGCAAATTAGGCGATTACGTCATTTAGCGACTTCTAGCGACTTTTTTAGGACAGCCAGTAACAACTTTCCTCACTGAGGAGTTGGCAACAGTAAGAAAACCACCTTGAGCATGAGTAGGTGGTGGCTAACCTGCTTTTCATAGTATTCATTGAAAAGACCATGTCTCTGTAATATTGGTCAACCTTACTGCAGCTACAACCCTGCCGGTAGAGACAGAGCAAGCAATACCTGAACATGAAATGTGAACACTTATGCTGTTTCCAGAAAAATAGATACTTTCCTTACTGAGGAGTTGGCAACAGTGCTCACACCTACGGAGAATTTACAGTGACAGATCAACCTCACCCCACATGCATGTGTTTGACTGTGGGAGGAGACCCACTCAAGCATGGGGAGAACATGCAACCGCCACACAGAATGTCCCGGACCGGGAATCTAACCCGGATCGTCTTGCTGTGAGACGACACTACACCACCGTGCTGACCACTACACCACCTACCGCCACCCACAGATCTCATAAGTGAAAAACAAAACAGAAGAAATAGTCCATGAAATGGGCTCGTCCACACACTTTCCTATCCCTTATGAACCCATCCACTGCAAGTTTCTTTAGGGAGGCAAAAGTCATTCTTCGGCAGCATTGATCCGAGGAACCATTTCTGCCATCTTTATTTTTATGAGCATAGATGAGGCGTCAGTGCTGCCATGCCAGATCTGACAAAGGGCAAGATGAGTCACCTTCTAGCCCTGGCATTCAGACAACTCTGGACCTAGAACAGGGCTACGGCGCCGGTTTCCGAAGCGCACCACTCTCATCCATCCGTCTGCCTGATGGCTGGAGGCCCCACTGCTGCTGTTGCTGCTTCGCATTAACTTCTTTCCTCCACCTCTGAGGTTCACTGCAGAGAGGAGCAACAGGCACTTCATTTCAGCTGACATTTGAGGGCCTAAATTTAGCACCCAGGCCTGAGTTATTCCCCTTCTCTGAGGTTTTCGGAGCCCTGCGAGCTGAACCGCGTGCCTTGATGTACCTGTCAGGCTGAATCAGCGGAGCTCAATCGACACGTTTGAAATATGGACTCGAGGTCATCTCCTGCGATGACAGGGGAAGGCTCCTTATTCTCGGTACCCAAAATGCTCTTTTTAAGAGAATTCAAGAGCAACGCTTGACAAGACACATCACTCTTTGGCACGATCTGCTCGTGGTTATAGCGAATTCACTTCACAGTTGGGCACAAATTGTTTTGTCAGTTTGGGGATTTGTGGGGGTTTTTAAAGTGATCTATTCAGTTTGGGATTATTATTGTACTTTCATTCAGAGGGAGGGTGGTGGGCAAGCACTTTCCGTGCACCATAAATCTCCTTACTTTTAATCAAAGCCGACTGTGCTTCACTGGAACTGATAAATCTACCATTTATTTTTCAATTAAAGCGCACACTGAGATGGTTTATGAAACGTACATTTTTCATCTCTTTCTTTTGCAGCATCTGCTGTGCATATTCTGATATCTTCACTTAAAAAAATGAACTATTGATTAAACATCTAAATGAAGTCCCCCCCCCTTATTCTTTTTCTTTATTTTTTTAATAGAAAATGCAAACTATCTCTACTGGCAGCCCTTTCAAAAACTCATTATCATGTTAGGAACCAAGACAAACAGCAAACGGATCTGAAATGCAGCATCTCTTATTTTACATAAAAGTCTCGCCTGCCGGACGCAACAGGTGTGACGCCTTGCTCAATAAGCCGCGCAAATGCAGCCGCAGCCTTAATCTCCACGGATCAATATTGAGCCGTTAACAGAGTGAGAAACACAAAGTGCAATAGAAGCTTAGCGGCAAACGCCAGATCAGTCAGGCCACCGCGGCAGAGCGTGCGCGCGCACGTGTGTGTATTCGAGAGACAGCTCGGGCATCTTAATAGACAGCAGGGAAACACACATTACCATATTCCCCCCTGAGGAAAATGGAGAGAGTGCGACTCGCTCTCTGTCAGTCTTTCTCTAGCTGCACTCCTTCTCTTCTCCCATGTGAAGGCTACTCACTCGGCCCTCGCAGTCACATTCACTCACATTCAATGGGGACTAGGAAATTCAGCTGAGGACGGGATGCTGCTTTTTTTTAAACGAATTTAAGCAGATAAATATCCAAACAGACAGCCGTGAAGAGCGGCCCATCCGTGATGGAATCTTCTCAGCTGGTTTGCACACTCTCACCTCCTGCACACTGGCAGGGCACCGCAAATAAGCGTGTGATATTTACCAAACAGCCTCACTTCCGCAGTGCTATGTCAAAAGACATGCACTTGCTCCAGCTACCACGAGCTCCGGTCAAATTCAGCATAGCAGCAATGAATGGGCAGAATTGGGATGTGATGTTATCTGAAATGTCTGAATGAAGGGTAAAGTCAATGTAATTAACTTCCAGAAGCCATCAAATTGAATTCAGGTAGTATTGAATCGGTACCCAGTACCCAGTTTACTGCCCAGACTGTTGTTTGAGTGAACCTGTTAACTTTTAACAAGGTCTGTATCTGATATATATATATATATATATATATATATATATATATATATATATATATATATATATATATATATATATATATATATATATGCATGGATATATACGCCATATATTACTGCATATATTATTCATATATTATTTGAAATGAGTATATGAGTATGTTTATGAAATGTTTGCTGATGCATTTCATGTAGATTCATTTTAGATGTATGTGTTCACCCAACTATTATCAAACATGCACAGTATAGCCAAAAGAATGTGGATGCTTGGTCACCACTGACCAGCTTGTTGGATATCTCATCCATGAATTCCTCAGTTTACTTTCTATAATACAGCATGGCTCAGAATTATCCCTTATGCCAGGGGTCACTAATAGGCGGACCGCCGTCCAGATCCGGACCCAGACATTGTCCAATGTGGACCCAAATCGATAAACTATTGAGAATAAATTAATTTTGACTGTGTTTATTTTAAGCGGTGGAGCTTTTCTTGTCTTCGATATACGGGCTTTACAGCGCAGTGAACTCAGAGACCAGTCGCATGCGCTGTAAGGTCACCGAAGGCTTCTCAGCCAATCAGATCTGTGCACATTGGGCATGCGGCGCGCACACAGGCCAGGTACAAAGCGAGAAGCAGAAAAGTCAACAGCGAAAACTGACTGGAACAGTTATGGGAATGGACTTGCTCGACTAGTTTTAGAGAATACCGCTTTGTAAAACCAACATGTTAATTTGTGAAGCTGAGTTAACAAGAAAACGCAAGTTTTATTTACTTTCTCTATAAATAAACACTTTAAGATGCAATTTTCAGTTTTTTAATGTAGCTCTTATGCTTACTTGAAGTAAGGACAAAAAATGTATTTGGAGCTTTATAAATAATTCATTCAGTTCAGCATTTAAACAGTAAATATGCTGAAATATACTGAACTGTATTTGTAACAAGGATATGGCAACAGAACACAAGTTAGAAATGATGACGGTCCAGACCTTAGCCTGAGAAAATCTCCTCTAACTGGACCTTACTGAATTCTAATTAAATACCCCTGCCTTATGCGTTCACTATGGAATTTGATAGGAACTGTTGATATTTATAAACATTTGCAGTCGGGAACATATTTATGAACACTGTTTGTGTTTATGAAGTAAATAAATAAGAATTGAAATAATGATTTAAGATCAAAAACAAGATTTTTAACCAACTCCTAAAACCAACAAGACACAAGAGTGTGTCTGTGGAGATTTGAGCCCAAACAGTTAAAAAAGCATTAGTGAGGTCAGGCAGTGAGTTTCTGTCACCTACCACTTCAAGGCTGAGCTGTTGTTATTTCAAAACGATTTCATTTCACAATAACAGCACTTACAGTTGACCAGGGCAGATCTAAATTCTTTGGTGTAAGCTACAGGTAGAAATTTCACAAACTGACTCATGTCAAGGGGTTAAAGCCAAAGTTTGTCTATAAAGATTGCATAGCTATGTGAACTTGAACCTAATCTTTTGTCCATTTACTTTTGGCCACACACACACACACACACACACACACACACACACACACACACACACACACACACACACACACACGCACACACACACACACATAAATAAAATGTTCTGGGCTTGTTGTAGTTGGGGAAGCTGATCAAGCAGAGAAAGGAAGCTCTTTCTTTTACCAGCTGTGAAGAATACTAGCAACAGGACACCACAAAGATCTAAATTCTGAATAAAGAGACTTGATTTAAGTTAGGCTCCTTAATCTCTGTCTTTTTCTAAACGTCCTTGAAGTAAATGTGATTTTGAACAGCTATTAGTTTGATTTCTCTTGTTAGTAAGTGCCGTGTTTACTTGTTTACACTGGCCGTGCTTTTCTCGCTTGCCCTCTAAAATGAAAGACGGGACTGAGCCGTCCCTGCGTACACGAAATTAGGGATTCAGTTGGATTTGAAAGACACAGGAATTCTGATTCGGCTGTTTAGGCAGAGGTCACATTGGCATGTAGGAGACATGTATTGGATTTCAACAGCACATTTGAAAGAGGCCCAGACTGGAAGTAAAAACTTTGTTTTGTATGTGTGTATGTATGTTGTATTGTCTTGTATGTGCTGCTGTTTGCACTGGCTCACAAAAAACAAAAACAAATCTATGTCACAATTGTGGCCCACTTTCACATAAAGTGCGAGCATAGCCGTATGTTGCATTTCCCTGCCAATTCATATGTTTTTCTATAAATGAAGTCATTTGTTGTTCTGGAATATAGACCTTGTGACAGGGTTGTCGCCAGAACTGTTCTGATAGATGCACGCTTTGGGTGCATTCCTGCACTTAGCTCATCTAAACAAGAAGTACATGCAGGACTGAAAATGGTAAAACATTTTGTATGCATTTGAAATGCACCTGTTCTAACTTCTTTACTTGCAATCAAAATAGAGAGGAAGACCAGTTCCGAGTACTTGCTTTATTCTTGAATATATCGTAATGATCTGAATTCAGTTGGAAGCTGCACAGTCTTATTCATGCTATTTTCCATGACAACACTGGGGCGGCCATCTTTGTTTACTTAGTGTTAGAACTTCTGGTGCGCCCGCGTATATGTTAACTCTAAATACAAGCAAAATGACAACAATCATATAAAATGACTAGCATAACATGTTCAGTTAGAGGGAGTCAGTAATTGGAAGAAGAGGACTTGGTTTGAACAACAGTGTTATGAACACAGCACATAAAGATCAGAGTGTTGTAAAGCCGCCTTCCAAAGAAGAGGACCTGCGTCTATGACTGAAGCGCTAAAATTACATCAACCCAAACCTCCGTATGTCTGTTCTTACCATTCTGTGGAGGAGAACCAGCACCAGAGCATCCTTATCCAGAGAAATAACTCGGTTATGAAGCTCAGAGGAAGCACACACGTCAGGTGTTTGTGAGTTAAGTAATTGTTGATGAGTGTCCACCGCGCTAGGCTATCTGGGCTGTAACTAACACCCACACAGAGTGGCTCGGGCAGCTGGCTTGACTTGAGTTTAACCGGCTTTCAGAAATATAAACTCACTGTCTTTGTGTAGGAGTACACGGCCGACCTTCCCACTATGCAGGTACTGATACACTTCACTACTTGTATAGTTTTTCGTTGGCGAACCGTCTACACCTTCCAAGAGTACAGAGTAATTAAGCATGTTGCGATAAGTAACATCAGACCACCTTTTCATATCATCCACTCACTGTGTTATTAACCTGGGATGAGACAGTGTTGTCCCATTCAAGCTTCTTATTGTCTCTCTGGTCTCCTTCCATATAACTTTATTCATTTTGGTTAGCTGAGCGGAAGTTCTAACACAAAGGCAGAACAAACACACGCTTAAAAGTGGGTGTGGCGAAATACGGTGAATAGGCCATTATAAGTCATTATCTCCTGGGTTGGGACGGGTTCCTACCATAAAAAGATGGGAAAATTGCTGAACCATAAGCTTCTTATAACCTCTGTAGCATTTGGTGTGGCAGTCAGGTGTGTCTCACTTTAACCGATGGCATAATATGTAAGAAATATTTACAACACATCTCATATACTCATATAGGACTTCACATGAAAGTAAGTCTACTATTAAACAGCAACACTGTTGCATAACAGCAGCTAGTCAAACTGTAGGCTGCTACTGCTAGATCAACTTTGCTAGATCAGATTGCTGATTAGTGTTGATTAGTGTGGGGTAATGTGGCAAGGATACCAATCTCATTATGGCAAATCCATGTGCAGCAGTATTGGCTTCCATGTAGCAACAGTCATATTTTGGCTGCTTAATTACCTTGTAATTTGGAGGATTCGTGGACGTTCTTAGAGAAAATTGCCCATGCAACAAAACATATTGTCTCGGGTACTTTTCAGCGCCATAGCAGCCATTCATTTTTCCCCATAGAGAAAACAAGCTTAGACCAGCTTAGCATTCCTGATATGGGTAAGACGCAGACTGCAGACTGAAGACATGAATTCAGGGGACTTTTCCTGTATTACAAAAACGTGATTCCACAGCCTGTTGCTGCTCAATGTTCTGCCCCGTCCTTAAGACCACATACACATTACTGCAGCTGCAGTTTCACAGACACACACTTCTGCAGAACAAGCAAGGCCACAAGATTGATGTAGGATAATGGCACATACAATGTGTATGCTTGTTTGTGAGTAAATTCTTTTTAGTTTATGAAAACACATCTGTGAACTGAGCCATATGATTTCCTGAATAGAGTAAAGACTGGCTCTTCAACTTATTACTCAAGGGGTCAATATCTGAACTGTAATATCCAGGTAAGTAATATTTAATACTTAATACTTTTTGTACAATGCCATAATGACAGTGGTATGAATCAAATAGCAATACCTAGTATAATCTAGAATACACAGAATATCAGAATACAAAAATGCCCTTCATATATTTGATTACAAATGTCTTGCTCTCACATAAGCAATGAAGAAAATAATAATAATTATTATTATTATGAAGAAGAATGTATTTTTCATTGCTGCATGTAAGAAAATGCTTTTTCCAGCACCAATATTGTTTCTCTGCTATTTTTACCAGCGTTGTCATTCACAGGAAGCAAGTAAACTTCTGAGTCACTTCAGAGACGACCCTGCAGATCAAAGCTGAGCTGTTTGAGCTTACTCTGAGGCGATGGACGTGTTAGTTTTAGTTACGCTTGACCAGCTTTTTTTAATTATATTTGGGCTCTAGTCTTGATTGAGATGGAACTATATGAATAAAAAGGTCATGCGTAACTCATTGCACACCCAGGAAAAAAAATAAAAACATACTTACTAATTAAAATATGACACTATATGGAGTTTTTACATGACAACCTACATCAATTTAAATTGCTAATGTTTGAAAACACTAATGCAGTCAAGGTCTGATGTACTCTGATGTACTAAAATGGCACAAAATAAAAACCTGTATTTAAATACTCAAGGCAGACGAAGTAATCCAAAGACAGTTCTTTAAGAGTTCTGTAGCAAAAAACGGTTCTGTATAGAAGCATGAACAATCAAAGAACCCTTTGCAGGATTAAAGAGTTCTTTGCATCATGAAAGTGTTCTTTAGAGTGACAGAGAATGTGTTGTATGTGATTCTTTATAGAAACCTTTTGAACAGAGTTCTATATAATGCCAAAAACCATCACAACCAAAGCAGAACCTTTTTTTGATGCTATAGAACCAATTACAGAAAGAATAACAGAATTACTATATATAGATAGATAAAGGTTCAAGAAAACTATACTCACAAACTGAAAAAACAACATAACATTGGCAGTAATTACTGAAAAACCCTAATAACCAACAAAAATCAATAAAGAAACCATCAATATCAAAAACATTAACCCAGAGCCAGCCTGGACAATCCTGACGCCTTACAAAAGCCTACAGTAACCTCAAAAATTACTACTCACAACCACCCTGCACCCCTCCCACCCCCAAAGCCATCCCACACACTAGAAACACCCCCCATATCAGACATTTGAATACACACACACACACACACACACACACACACACACACACACACAAAGTTGGCAAAGGACAATGTTATTAATGGAGCTGTACTACCTAAAGCATGGTGTACATACAAGCGTTGTTCTGTTGTAGTCTTCTATGTCTGTTTTCCCCTTTGTTGTTTTCCAATGCCATTTTCCCTTCTTCTTTTCTTTTTCCTTTTTTTGCTCTTCAATTTGAGTACTCAGGAGGCTAGCTAGAGAGTACTGACCTCGAGCTGAGATGGAGCTGAGATGCTGTAGAAAAGCTAGTCAAATGTGAAAGTTCTATGGTCTTGCGAACAGGAACTTATATTACCTAGACTGAATGCAAGTCAGTCCATTTTATTTTAAATTCCATTCATTTCTTTTTCAGTCCAGTTTTTGTTTATATATATAATTTTTTCTCAATAAATGTATATCACCGTTTTCATCTTGCCCTCAAGAGATTTTTTCCACCAACCCACTCATTTTTCCACTGTGCCTTTCACTAACCGGTGTCTTCACGACCCCTTCATGGGAAATTGGCAAAGCATCATCACAGCAAAAAAAAATTCTCTGTAAGTCTGAATAGATGCAACAAATGATGCAAAGGTTTCTTTGAGGCGTTATAGTTCTATATAGAACCATTTTCTTTGCTATTTGTGATAAACTGAAAAGAAGCCACTGTATGTGCTCCACTGTATGTCCACTTTTTCTGTATAAATACAGAAAAAATACTTTATTTCAGTCCATACGGGCATTATTGTTAATCACACTGGAGTAACATGTTTTGATCAATTTGCTGTCAGAACATATACCCTTTCTGAATCATTATCCTCACAGACGACACACATAGCTTTTCCATAAAGATGGATAACAGATTGATATGTGACAGGCTGACACTAAATAAATAAATAAATGCATACAATGTCAATCTTCTCTGAAATGGATATGGAGTCAGTATGGAGTCAGACGTGCACGCAGAATCCAAGGAGATGAAAAAACCAAGCAAACGTAAACACTTAGTTGTACTTTTTCCTCAGACACTTTCCTCAGTATGAAAGCAAAATTTTATGCTATGTTTTCATAACAGTTGCCCTATTTTATAACCACAAACAAGTATAATGTTGGTGTGCTGCAGAAAAATGGTTTACATTTACATTGTTACAGTTTTGTTTACATCATTCAGAAGCTTTCATCCACAATGCAGTGACTTATAAACAGCCCCAGCATTTGGAGGTTATTGCCTCACTTATGTCAAGGCTGAACAATATTACATTAGGAAAACAATGTGAATTTCACCCTGACCTCGGTCACATGACTATAAATGGTATGCGAGACCCTGAAGGTGCACTCCTGGAGGTTTCCTTTTCTTTTCTCATCAGCATCACATGGTTGATCATGAAGTTTAAATGGTTGATAGCTGGGCTGAAGCTCCACAAATTTAAGTTTTAATGTGTGGACATGCAATCAAATCATTATGACTCAGATGTGAGCCACTTTAACGACATTCATGCAGCATTCAAACGTGGCCCAAATTTGATTTTCTCACCAAATCTGACTTTGCTCACAATTTCTTTCAAATGTGACCTCTATCCATCATTAGTCTGAACAGATCACACTTCTAACCTGACCTGTATGTACAAAACAACAATGTTTTATGTGGAGTGATCACCCACAGGTAAATAATCATAACTACCAATGGATGCAGGTTCTGGAGGTTTCAGTTTCTTCTCCACCAGCATCACAGAAGCAATCACAAAGTTTCAGTGGCTGAGAGCTGGGCTTCTCAACTCGAATGCTTTGATGCTTGCTGTAAAAAAGGACACAACACTGTTCCAGCCAACCATTAACAGGGGGTGTTTATCATTGGAGAAAGGGAACGGCTAGGTACTGACCTCCACATAGTATCAGGAAGGCGAGAGGCCAAGAAACAGCTAAAGAGGAGACGATTTGAAGACTGAGAACGACCAGGCAGTGGTAAAGAGCCATGTTAACATCAGTGAGGAGTTGATGGTGAGGTTTTTTGATGGTGGAGAAACCTCTGAAAGGCCGATGGCTTCCAATTTGCATCTTCTGATGGCACCTGCACCATTCAAGCCACGAGCTGGACAGGTTGACTGAGGTGCTAGCTTGGAACTGCTCAAGCTGCTAGACTGGGAACACTCAAAAGAAAAGTTGGATCAAGTTTCAGAATGTAACTGCTGGACTATTTAAGATGAAATGGAAAAACTCATACAGGAATCTGGCCAAAAAGAAGCTAAGTAGTTTCAAGTGAGCTTCACCTAGGCTGAGAAAGTAAATGCAACTAATTACTGCCCACCTCTGAAACTATTCATTCATTCATTCACCTTCTACAGCATGTATCCTAGCCCAGCACTCATTGGCCAGAAGGCAGGAAACACCCTGGGCAGACCTCCAGTCCATCACAAGGCAAACAAACACATTCACACACAAATTGAGCATCTCCAATTCATCCAACTGCACGGCTTTAGACTGTGGGACAAATCCAGAGCACCCAGGAGGAAACTCATACAGACACATGGAGAACATACAAACTCTACACAGAATCAAATCCAGGCCTGTCTTGCTGTGAGGCAACAGCGCTACCCACTGCACCACAGTGCCACCCACTCTGATACTAACCCAAAAACACTGGATTACAAGTTGCTTATCTTTGTCCTCAATACACAGATAAATGCTTGAGTGGAGACTTCTTTAATGGGGTCTCATTGCTCAAAGCAAATGAGCAGGATCCTTCCTGGAATGGGTTGGACAGTTTTGTGCCGTTCTAGCTTTCTATCTGTAGTGTTCCTCTGTGCAGTAATCTGGGCCATTGTTCCCCACTCTTTCAATATGTCTCTATTCAGAATCTTCCCGGAATCTTCCCCACCTTTTGCTTAAGCCCATGCAAATAGGAAGACTATTCTGAGCTCTCACATTAATGCCTTTTCTACTTTCTGGAATATAATAGAGTCAGAAAAAGGCTTTTAGCCGTTGATGGCAGAATATTTTTTGTGTGTGTGTGTGTGTATGTGTGTGTGTGTGAGTGGGCGGTGTTCCACTGCAGAGAGGAAGGAAGGCGAGAGAGAAGAGCCCCACAGCTTTCTGAACAGTGCAGGTCAACCGAATTACTCACTCCATCAGTTACTACATTTACATACACACCTACAGGTGGCTATCACTCTATGAGTAAGACTCTAAGTCTTACTATGTTGAGATCATGTAAACAGTGAATTCTGGTGCCTGTACAAGCTGTAGCATTTAAGGTGGAACAGAACAATTGATCAAGAAGCTGACGAACAGAAAGCCGACTTCAGCCTCGCTGACAGTTCGGTTTCTTGGGAAAAGCATGAAAAGCGCTGACATTCCTGTCACAGACTGGAACAGTTCCTTCCTGCACATGGTCCACCGTTTTCACTGCAGTTGCTCTGTTGTCTTTGTTTCACTCTTCACAGAGCCTGCTGGGCTACAACGTGTGCTGATGTACATTTTGGGGGCCTAAATATTAATTAGGACACAACAGTTAAGACTCTTGGAATCGACTCTTCCTTCTTTTGTAAGTGCTGAACTGAGAATTCAGGACAAAAACATTTCACATGTAGAGTCTGAAAACAAAAATAACATGTTCACAAGTTTATATCAGCTTGATTATATATACGATTAAGACATTTTCACATGTTTCACATTAGGTATTTTGATTATTAGATATTTATTATATTTGAGATATTTTGAGGCTATAAACTCAAATTTGGGAAAATAAATATGTGGGCACATGTAGATGAAATATGTAATATTTCCCTTTGCAGGATTATTATATTGTTTTATATACAGTACAAACATGACACATATTGTTTAGAAATATAAATAAATATATTTCCTTTGCAAATGAGTTGTGCACTTTTTATAAATGTGGAATATATATATATTTATATTTGAGATCGATAAACAAAAGCCTGGTTTAATACCAGTTCTAACAAGTCCTAGCCAAGAAAACTTCAGCCTTGTGCATTTGCCTTTTTAAACTATAAACCACAGGCATGATTTACATTCAAAAAAACATTTCAAAAGCATAATATTCAGCTTGCTGTGTTTCAGATTGCAAGCTACTCTACATGACTGCTTGTCACTTACAAATGACAGCTTCAGCCCGCTGTTCTGCTATTTAGCCATTTAAAGGCTACAAAAATGCTTCTGCACTAAATTTTATAGCCAGGAAATGCAATCATTCTCAATGTTATGTACTCTTTGTTCTCAAAAACATGTTTTTTATATCCTTCTGAATAGGTTCTGTTTGATGTATATCTGAGTTATGAGTCATAGTGGGCTTCACTCATAAAAAGGCTTTTAATTTTAGTTTATTTTAAATTCAAAATCTTTCATTACTAATTATATAATCAGCATGACAACCATGTTTACATGAATCAATTAATGTTTACAATAATTTTAGAGATTCTCAATATTTCCCGCTTTGCCTTAATCACAGAGTGCAGAGTTTTTACCGTACTCAAAAAAATAGCTTTAGTGAGGAAGGTGGGCTAGAAAAATCAAGCCTTTTTATACATTTGTATTGTCATAACTTTTCTTTGTTTAAAATATTAGACAATAGATTCTAAAACTGTTTCCAGATTACAAAAAATAGATTTTCGAAGTGGCCCCAGACTTTTGGACTCCACTGTATATACTGAAAGCCCACTAAATCACCAAAGTCCCAGTAGACTTACAGAACTTAAGGTCTAAAGGCTGTAAAATATATCTAATACAACAATGTTTAAAATATTGTTCAGTGTGCAATGTTTATACGCTTGTGCTAATTTATTGTCATCTAAATAAATCACACAAACAAATCTCGATGTGTAACGACCTTCAGACTTTTAAGTGGTGTTAGGAAAACCTTGAAGTTTAAGAACGTTTGAGTGATGTGGAGGCTCTTTAAATGTAAACAAAATGTTCTTCGCACTGAAGCATTTGTAACTTTGGGAAACCAAAAGTGGCGTCGCTTCGATTAACCTGTTTTCATTAGCTTTGTTTTAAAAGTGTAATATAACATATCTCAACAGCGACGTTAAACATTGTGTGATTAAGTGCAATGATTTCTGCCTTGCTGCTCAGTGCACGCGCTCGGTAATAGAATAATATTTCAAAAGCCCATTTTGACAGCTGTAATAGACCTACAAACAAACTCATTATAGCTGGATGACAAACTAATCAATGCTGTTTCGGTTTGAAACAACATTAGAGAAGCCAAACACAGGATAATACTGGCTGGAGGTTTAGGTTGTATTTTCTTTTTAATTGACATACTGGCTATTAATGTCTTTCCCCATGTAAACCCATTTAGATTCATTAGCTATGATGAATCTTTCATCTGTATTCATTAATATTAATGAATCATTTGCCATGACCATTTACATGACATTGTAATCTGCATATATGGTCACTCCTTGAATTGCAGTAGTGACTTCCATCGCAATGTCAATGCAATAAGACTGTTTAGTAAGATGCAGGCTCCACTGTCATTGGAGCTTAGGTTCCTCTCTGCAGGGCACCTTGCGGGAAAAATTGTCTGTTAAAAAATGAAATTATACCACAGCAGGCCTCCATCTCGCTCCAGCCCACGAGATATACTGTATGTTGCTTGATGCTATGCATGGACCAACACCAGGACTGAGTCCTTAATTGAATTTAGAGGAAAAGCCCTTGACAGGGAAAAGGAAGGAGCGTGAGGTAAATGAAAACACTCTTAGCCTAATGTCTGCATTCACCAGCATGACTCAAAGATGATCAGAACTGCTGGAGAGCATCCTCTGTTCCCATGTGTTGAACTGCCAGAAACCTCAAAGACATCTATAAAACTTGTCTTTAAAGGGCCTCCAGCAGAAAAAAGAAACCCCTCCTAAAGCGCATTATAGTTATAGATAAATGTGAGTTGGTATTCAGTTTCAATCTCACATTTAATTTAGTTTAAATGAAGTGGTATAACTGGGAATGCTCCGCAGACCGCAAAATCGGAAATGGAGCAGAATGTCACAGACTTTAAGACAATGCGTAGGATTCTCTGTGCACTGAGCCAGTACCCCCTCCACTCCTCTTATTATACAGCCCTGTACATAAAATGGAATGGCAAAGCTTTTGTAGCCAGAGGTCAAAATGAGAAGCATCATGGTCAGTCAAATTGAACAACTTTACTGATTCAAATGATTCTTACCAGATTTCTCAATGTATAAGAAACATATCGGCGCTGTCCAGAGAAAAACACATATCCCCATTTTTGTTGCTGTTTATTTTCCTACATCATTGGAATGCAGCAGCTTCTGTTTAGTGAAAATATACCCTTACAGAAAAGAAGTATACTTAAAGTTTATTTTATTAAGTATACTTTATACAGTTACTATACTAATGTCATTGTACTAGTAGTACACTTGTATATGTACTATTTTAATACTTCTTGAGACTAAATTGGCCCACTTTCTAGTTTTTAAAAGTATACTTTTAAGTACACTTTAAGTGTAAAAGTAGTAAACCAAGTATACAACTAGTTTACATCTTTTGTACTGCAACTACACTAAAAGTAATCTTAAGGGTTTACTGTTAGTTTACTAGCTTGTAATCTACTGCTTATATTATTGTTGTACTTTAAAGTATATGATTAGGTTTAAGTTTTTCTACTTAAAATAGAACTTAACAACGTTTACTTACTCACCAGTGGACACACGTAAAATAAACAAGACACACTCAGATTAAGAAACATATTTGTATCTTTATAAATCTTTATGAATCAATTTTAAATAAATAAATAAATATATGTGTTTTTGTGCAGAGCAAGAACACTTACTTCTACTATCTCAATTAAAAGATTAAGTACAAGTAAAGACCAAAGATACTTAGACTGTTCTATACTTGTCAGTATAAACCAAGCATACTTAAGTATAACTGTGTTTAGTATATTACTGAGAAGTACATCAAAAGTAAACTGAAAGCATACTCACTTATTTTTAGTTTAAAAGAAGTAAACTAATGATACACTTGAATATTTTTTTTAAGGCTAATGATGAATGGATCAATGGAAATGTTCCAAAATAACTTTTTGAACAGTTTGGTTCCATTAATCTACATTAAAAATAGTAATATGTTTTTTTGCCCTCTCCTGTAAAGATGCCATTTTGGAGATCATTGTTCATCCATTCATTGGACGGGTTTCTTTTAATGAACTCAGTTAAAGTGGCAAAACCATTTAAACAAAATGGCCCCATTGTTGAGACATTGCTGCGTTGCTCTGTAACTGGAAAGTCCAACTTTAGCCTCTTGAGGAGAGCATGTTTGTCCTCCATCTTTCCGGTCCTCTTCCCCACAAGGAGAGAAGCCAATCATAAAAGCTATAAGTTGATCATATCAGACCTCAAAGGCTGTAAGCCAGTTAGTTATATCACATTTGCAAGAAAGGCATGGTGAAACTTGCCAGCTGAAAAGTCCTAGACAGCTATTTAACAGTCTTTACTCATTAATATTCAGACCCCCAAAATGTACATGCAATGACAACAGAGCAACAGCAACAACATGGCGGACTATTTAAAGAATTCTATAGTTCCAGGTTGTAAAGACGATGTTAACATAGGAACTGAACAGTCAGCAGGCACGGTTGATGTTTAACTTTAAAGCAGGCTGATATCGGCTTCCTATTTATCAGCTTCTAAATGTTCCCATGTTCCATTTCACCTTAAACGCTTGTACTGGTGTCAGAACGTAACTGCGGTGTCGTTTATGGCACAACAGAAGAATCAGAAAACAAGCTCCAAGCCAATTTCAGCTCCCACATCTTTAACAAGATCCTGCACAACATCAGTTCCAGTTGTTAGTTTGTTCTGCACATTTCACACGTTTCTCAAACAGTACTGAATAGCTTCGCTCTGTGTAAGAGACGAGCAGGTCCACTTTTATTAGCATCACAACCCCAACAGGAACCTGTAAGTAGCAGTCATGCTGTGTGAGTTTCTCACTGTTTGCTGGTTGAAGCAGATAATCTTAAAAGTAACAACTTTCATTTACTTTGTGTTGATGTTGTAAATGGAAGTATATAGTATAGGAAACATGAGCTGCTTGCAAGCCTTGAGAATTAACGTTAGTATAGCTAACTAACTTTGACACCCAAGCTTATCTGCAGGAGGATGTCTCTTCTTACAAGTTGCTTCTGCGTGATCATCACAGTGTCTCACTGTAAACCATCCAATCAGATAAGAGCTCATCAAATTATTTATGAACTCGTTAAAAAGCAGGAAAACAGCCTATTTCATTGAATTGACATGTAAAACCACATCTGGGCAATTTTCATCTGGAGTAAAGTCACATACCATCTATGTAGATATCAGAGAACAATTTTAAACACTGAATAAATAAATAAATACTGAATAAATGCATTTTATGACACCTTTAGAGAATAAAAAAGCTTTAGAGAATCATATTGCATTTTTTATTATTTTATATTTTATTTCTATCACAGAACTTTCTTAGGGAACCTTAATGTTTGCTTTAAGATCCCTCATAAGCTTTCCTGACTCTGACCCCAGTTATGTAACTGGTTTTGTGTAACAGAATGCGTATATATTGAACTTTCCTTTCGTGATATATCTACAACACACTCTTTTAATATGTCAGAACACCAAACCTTCTGGGATCATGACATTTAAAGGCCTTTATTTAATAAAGTCCTTTATTTAAAGGTTCTGTAAATAAGACTAAACAAACAGTTTGAGCTTGCATGATCAGCTTCCTTGTTGGTTTATGGTGCCTATTTATATATTTTAAAAGATTCTTTTTTAGATTCTAACTTTACTTGGATGTAGTTGTAGATAGTGGAGAAATTTTCTAACAAACTTCATCGGGTAATCTTCCTGATAAGTAATAGCTGGGTTTTGTCAACCTATCTGTGGAAATTGCAGTACTTACGTATCATTTAGGTTTAAAACAGCTTGAAGCAACTTCACTCTAAACCAGTGTTTGAGTCTGCAGAACCCCAGAACACAGTTTAGTGCTTTCTCTGCTCTTTACTTATGTTGTTTACTCCTAGCTCATTAGCAAGTCGTTTAGGAGGACAGAAACGGGAACAGTAACAAACGCAGTGCTCTAAACTGAGCGGTAAACAGCCTAGTAAGCTTTGAATGTGACATCATAAAAGAAAATGATATTTATTATTATACTTATGATACGTTATTATATGAGCTGGCACAGTTTTAACTCTCAGCCATAACATTAAAAACACCTCCTTATATCTACAAACATTGTCAATGTTATCAGCTCCACTTACCATATAGGACCACTTTGTAGTTCAACAGTTACAGACTGTACTTCATCTGATTTACTGCATACATTGTTTTTCCCTTTTCACTCTGTTCTTTAATGATCAGGACCTCCACAGGACCACCACAGAGCAGGTACTATTAGGGAGCTGGATCATTCTCAGCACTGCAGTGACACTGACGTGGTGGTGGTGTGTTAGTGTGTGGTGCGCTGGTATTAGTGGATCAGACTCAGCAGTGCTGCTGGAGTGTTTAAACAACTCCATGTCACTGCTGGTCTGAGAACAGTCCACCAACCAGCAACATCCAGCTTACAGTGTCCTTTGGGCTGCGTCCTGTGACCACTGATGAAGGACTAGAGAATGACCAACACAAACTGTACTGCAACAGATGAGTTATCGCCTCTGACTTTACAGGTTGATCCTCAAGGTAGGAGTGTCTAATAGAGTGGACAGTGAGTGGACACAGTTTTTAAAAACCCCAGCCGTACTGCTGTGTCTGATATACTCTCTCCAGCACAACACACACCACCACCACGTCAGTGTCACTGCAGTGCTGAGAATGACCCACCACCCAAATAATATCTGCTCTGTGGTGGTCTTATGGGGGGTCCTGATCATTGAAGAACAGGGTAACAAAGTTTACAGAGAAACAGATGGACTACAGTCTGTGAGTGTAGAACTACAAAGTGCTCCTGTATTGTAAATGGAGGTGATATAATTGACAATGTGTGTAGAAACAAGGAGCTGGTTTTAATGTTATGGCTGGTCAGTGTAATATTGTCATGTTATTACATGGCCTGCACTGATGCCACAATATTACAAAAGGTCAATCTGGCAGACGTCATTATTTTGTGATTCTTTATTAACAATGATTAGAAACACCGGCCATAGGTCGGCCGGTAGGTTCTATCTGCTGAAAGGCCTCTGATTGTAATTCAGATGCGCTCCCTGAGCTCCCAGCTCTGCAGCCCACAGAAGTCAGTGCAGCCTACGAGTTTCATAAGGCATTCATTTCACACATACAATCTGTGGGAACTGATTGTCTGATGAACAGATTGAACTGATGATCAATTCTACATAAAAACTGATATTATACAGATGTTAGCTCTGCCAATAAAAATAAAACACTTACTAAAAACTATCTCTCTCATATATATATATATATATATATATATATATATATATATATATATATATATATATATATATATATATATATATATATAAGACTGTGAACTGCTGCTTGTGAGAGGATCCATCGTCGGATTTGCTGGTAAAATGTGCAGGTTATATATTTGCATCGTGGGCCTCTTTCACATCTCTATGGAAGAATTTTGGCGACTCTTCTTTGCAAAATTCTTTTAATTCAGCCACATTGGAGGGTTTTCGTGCATGAACAGCCTGTTTAAGGTCATGCCACAGCATCTCAATCAGATTTAAGTCCAGACTTTGACTGGGCCACTGCAAAACCATTTTCTTTTTTCAGTCATTGAGAGATGGACTTGCTGGTGTGCTTCAGATCACTGTCCTGCTGCAGAACCCAAATACACTTGAGCAAAGCAGCACTAGACCCTCACATTACCACCACCATGTTTGACTTTCAGTAAGATGTTCTTTTTCTGAAATGCAGTGTTCATTTTGCACACCTTCCAAAAAGTTCCACATTTGTCTCATCAGTCTACATAATATTTTCCCAAAAGTCTCAGGGATTATTAAGATGTTTTTAGCAAATGTGAGATAAGACTTCAGCAGTGGTTTTCACCTTGAAAGTCTCCCATGGATACAATTTTTGTCTTTCTTTTCTCTTTCTTATTGTTGAATCATGAACACTGACCTTAACTGAGACAAATAAGGCCAGCAGTTTTTTAAATGTTGTTTGGGGTTCTTTTGTGACCTGGATGAGTCGTTGATGCGCTCATTTATACTCAGCGTCAAATACAGATACAGATATACAAACACAAATAAATACGGATACAGATACACATGGAGATTTCTGCGTCCTGCGTTCATTTCCTGCGTAATTTGCATGTTTTCGGTAAGTTTACAGATACGGACGGGATAGAGCAATACCGCTGCAGACTGTGGGGGCAGTGCAAGACGCCAACACTTCCATACCACACAACGAAGAATAAACGGCGGGACTTTTAGAAGACTGGTTGTACGGGTTGGTTAGAAATTTTAACCATGATGTAACGTCGCCGTGGTGCAGAGACAAACTGTTGTTTTTTGAAGTAAATACAGAACTACAAGCTCATCCACCGCCGCCATATTTAATTTATTTCAAACTGCCCTTTACTG
Source organism: Megaleporinus macrocephalus (assembly GCA_021613375.1). Classification (NCBI taxonomy): domain Eukaryota; kingdom Metazoa; phylum Chordata; class Actinopteri; order Characiformes; family Anostomidae; genus Megaleporinus; species Megaleporinus macrocephalus. The sequence continues at coordinate 37,617,956 of CM038707.1, read as the reverse complement.
GAAGTGTTGCTCAACAACCATGTCAACGGAGCTGACGCAGAGAAGTATGTGGACAGTGACGGTTATATCACTTGAAACGTATGCAGACATTTCCACACATTGAGAGAGTATAAGTGAGCCTTAAATGAGCCTGCCGGGAATGTTCACCACTGTTCCATGTTTTCTCTATTTGTGGATAAAAGCTCTACCTGTGGTTCACTTTGTGAGTCCCAAAATGGTTTTGTAATTTTTTCCAGACTGATAGATGTCAATGACTTTGTTCTTGAATCTGTTCTCAAATTCTCAAATTTCTTTAGATTGTTGCATCATGTGTTGCTTGTTGAGATTCATTTACTTTTAGCCTACTTCATCTCATACACAGGTTCTATTTAAGTGATTCCTTGATTCGACAGGTCTGGCCGTAATCAGGCCTGGGTGTGGCTAGTTAAATTGAACAGTTAATTTATTGGGGTGGCAATTACTTTTACACACAGGGCCAGGTTGTTTGGGCCACATATGTCAGGTTGGTTGACATACATCTGTAAAGTTGTACTGAAGAAAGACAATTTGGCCTAAACCTAGAGTTTACTATGTCCAAAGAGCAGCAGTAGAGAGACATCCATGTCACTGCTCTGCCACCAGGAGCTGTGCTGGAGTAAAGGAGCTGGTGGTCCTCTTGCTGAAGACCCTGTTGCACACCCAAAGGTGTGAAAATTAAAGGCAACAGTTTAGCTGCATCAGGCAAAATAACCCAGGGGGCAGTAACTTCCTCCTCATGTTATGCAGTATTGTGTAGCGCAGTACCATATCACTTAGGCTTATTGGTTTGACAGAATTTAAGAACTTCTATGTAGAAGTTAATGCCACACCCAGCCTGCACTATGCAAACCCCCCACACAGTTGTTGGGAATCAACAGAGTGTCACCAAGTCCTGACTGCTAGCTCTGCCACTGGTCTGTACACCCATAAATGCAACCAAGAGTGAAACTCTGACAATTGCAAGGTTTTTATTACCCTTTTCAGCCAAAGAGAAGCCAAACTAAAACATTTCCAGTGCAAAAAAATCACCCCAAAGTGGTTGTAGTGTTTTAAAACGTCCTTCCACCTTCAAGGTACATCATAATCAGGAGTTTAACTACTTTTATAACCATAAAATCTCTATCTAGAGACTACTGTAGCACTGCTATAACTTGAAGGTAGGCATGAAATTTTCACTATTGGCCAGAGTGTCCTTTCAACACTATCACATAATCAGTCAGTTCTAAGTTATACTACTATAAACCTCTTGGTTACATCAAGTATAACAGCTGCATGCTATCATAATGCAGTTCTGTACACAAAGACGATTATGAGGCTGTGATGGTGAATAAGAAAAGCAGTAGGCCCATCTTAGAGGACAGTCATTCTGCTTGCACATCCATAAGAAGAGACATAACCCCACAGTTCTCGGTGACTGGGGCAATAAATCTGGCTGCAAACTGCACATGGCAACGTGAGAGCTTCCTCTGTAATAGAATGTTTTGGAGAATGGCTTCCTACACAGATTGCTTTGGGTCTGCATTGCCTGGAGGCCTGGATACAATCAGGTAATTCTGCTCTGATATGACTATTTGCCATTGATTTGAGAGAAATCTTATTACTGCCTCAGACCCGGGAAGAAATACGGATACAGTAACCTCGCATCAGACGACCTATCATGACAACTTTGAAGTCAGCAATCAAATTTGTATGTTTGTTGCCTCTCTCAGAAACTCACAGCACTCAGCCAAAACAAAGAAGAAGACAGGAATACATGTAGAGTGAAGATTGCACCCGTTACTGAACTATGGGACTGCAGTTGCGCTGCTTCTGGGGATATTTGTTGAGGTTTTATTATTCACATAGCTGCACACTGCAAAAATAGTTTTGTCATTTCAATCTAAAATAATGTAATAATGTAATGCAATGTAAGTTAGATGAACAAACACAATATTCTACATTGACTAAATCTCAAAAATATATATTAAATTAGCTTCTGCCTCATTCCAGTCTTTACAGTGCATATAATTTACTATATATATATATATATATATATATATATATATATATATATATATATATATATATATATATATATATATATATATATAGTAAATTATATGCATAATATATATATATATATATATATATGCAATTCAATTCATTATGCAATTCATGCCATTTTCATTACATTTACTTTTACATTTACGCCATTTAGCAGACGCTCTTATCCAGAGCGACTTACAAAAGTGCTTAGTGTTGGTTAGAGTATGAATCTCTATCTAGTACAAACAGGTTTAAGTCCAAACCACTCTTATACTCAAACACTGCCATAAACACAGGGCTAGTGCTGATACCTAGAAAAAAGGACAATGCAATACCTAGCCAGACTGAAACACTTACAGAGAAGAGAACAAATTTTCATGCAATTCACTAACAATAATGTCCATTTCACAATTAATGTAAGTGTATCAGATGATTTTTAAAGAATACAAATTTGTATTAAAGCCTATTTTTGTATAGAGGCTTATTTGTATATAGTCCTATTATCAGCAATTCTCAGTCCTCTGTCTAAATCTCCTGGTACGACCGCCAATCCAAGGATGTAATTGGACTAACTGGTTGTTAGGACACTCTTGCTCAATTGTGATGCACAGCTGAAAAACATTTTACTAATAAGTGAGTATAAAAGGTAGAACAACATTCTAGGTTAGTTTAGTATCTGAAGCATCAGCAGTTGATGGCTTGCTGACCGACTCAAAATGGCCAGAAAGAAACAACTATCTTTAGAGGCCCATCAGTCCATTGTTGTGTTAAGGAAGGAAGATACTCCACTGAAACAAGAAAATTTCACTGTGATCCCAAACTTTTGAGCGGTAGTGTGTATATATACTATACTTTTACTTACTAAATGTTTTCTGCCTCTTCTACCAAACCAGGACTCCAGACCAAATACCACTGGGAAATGGGATGGATGACCATTCTTAATTCAGTAGTGACATCAACTTGCAACTTCATAGTGGCATGTGGAGCTGGAGTCAGTATATAAGGTGCAGCAGTATTGCTGGGGATTTGAAGGAAACATGGGCTCATTAAAATGACAATGTATATGCTAATTATGCAAATATAATCTCATATTCTAATACTGTGATATATTCATGAACTATGTATATCAATATAGAATATTACAGCCAACTGTGGTCATGCTGAGTTTGGCAATAAGACAGGGGACCCCCCTACTTAACCTATTGGACCCCCCTGGATGTCTTGAAATCATAACTCTGAGGGGTCCCTGAAAAGAATAGACACAAACAGTGAGCTTCTCCCTTTGATTTTCCCAAATCACTAGTGATGCAGCACTGGTCTGCCTCATGGTCCTTCATAGCCTAATGACTGTAGCTATGTCTGGAATACCTCTGAAATACAGTATCTGAAGAGTATCTCAGTTCCCCAAGAGTTTCTCAAAATGAAGATCTCAGTAAAAATGTGGAGGAGCTCATTACCAAGCTATAAAAGAACATTTCTAGAAGTAGTTGTTAAAACAGTCTCTGAAAAAAGCCGGCCAACACAAGCCCCCCAAATCAAGTCAAGTCAAGTCAAGTCAAGTGGGTTTTATTGTCATTTCAACTACATACAGAGTACACAGTGAAACGAAACAATGTTCCTCCAGGACCATGGTGCAACATAGACAGTGCATACAGACACAAGTGCAACACGAACAAACAAGTGCGGACAGACAACACAACACAACACAGTACAGACAGAACACAACACAGTACAGACAGAACACAACACAGTACAGACAGAGAATAATAAATAATTGCTGGTAGTGTGCAAATTGTGCAATGTGTAATAAATAGAGTCCAGTGAGGTAGTAGAGTTATTAGTGCAATGCTTTGTGCAAAAATGCTTCCCTTTTTTATCTGGGGTAAATGGTTGGAGAGAGAGAGAGAGAGAGAGAGAGAGAGAGTACATGTACCAGAAAGATATCAGTTCAGACGTTGAGTTGTGTTGAGAAGTCTTGGGGGAAGAAGCTGTTGCAGAGTCTGGTTGTGTTGGACCGGACGCTGCGGTACCTTCTTCCTGATGGCAGGAGGGAGAACAGTCTGTGTGAAGGGTGGGTGGGGTCATCCACAATGCTGGTTGCTTTGCGGATGCAGCGGGTGGTGTAAATGTCCAAGACGGAGGGGAGAGAGACTCCGATGATCCTCTCAGCTGTCCTCACAATGCGTTGGAGGGACTTGCGGTCAGAGGCTGTGCAGGTCCCAAACCAGGCAGTGCTGCAGCTGCTTAGGATGCTCTCTATGTTTCCCCTATAGAAGAGGGTGAGGATGGGTGGAGGGAGACGGGCCTTTCTCAGCTTCCGGAGGAAGTAGAGACGCTGCTGGGCTTTCTTGGCTGTAGAGCTGGTGTTCAGGGACCAGGTGAGGTTCTCTGCTAGGTGGACACCAAGGAACTTGGTGCTCTTAACGATCTCCACAGAGGAGCCGTTGATGTTAAGTGGAGAGTGGTCTGGTCTTGATTTCCTGAAGTCAACAACCATATCCTTGGTCTTCTCTACATTCCAGTGAAGGTTGTTGACTGTACACCAGTCTGTCAGCTGCTGTACCTCCTCCCTGTATGCTGACTCGTCGCCTTTGCTGATGAGACCCAGCACAGTTGTGTCATTGTGTCATTCGAACTTTATGATGCTGTTAGAATTGTGTTTCGCAACACAGTCATGAGTCAGCAGGGTGAACAACAGAGGACTCAGTACACTGCTCGGGGTGCCCCAGTGTTCATGGTGATGGTGCTGGAGCTGCTGTTCCCGAACCGGACTAACTGGGGCCTCCCTGTCAGGAAGTCCAGGATCCAGTTGCACAAGGTGGTGTTGAGGCCCAGCAGGCTTAACTTCCTGGTGAGATTCTGTGGGATGATGGTGTTGAATGCTGAACTGAAGTCTATACCTGGGGTATTTCACACACTGGATATTGGACTCAGGCTGGTCAGAAAATGTAAGTAAAACATGGGTACACATGACCTATAGTCTGTAACTGTACACCTGCAAGATGCACAAATAATGTACAATCACGGGCCTAAGACTAATATTTGGGCCCCTGGTACAGTAGTGTTCCCAGGTTCTCTCCCAAAAAACAACAAAATGTTGTTTTTCTGGTTGAAGCTGGTTGATATGCATTTAAGGATAAAACAGACAACAACCAATAATGCAAGTTTTGCTTTCACAGCAAAAAAATGGGATCCTGGCAAAATTGTCTTTAATCTAATCAGTATATCTAACATTTTTCATTTTGAGAGAGTATACTGTGGGCACAGGAACAAACAGATGAACAGATAGAAGAAACAACAAGCAGATAAGCAGAACATATTATGGACGTTATTGTTTATTTCTGTAGTAAAAGAACCTATATTAGAACTAAAATCTATTTATTTGTAAGAGTTTTGAAAGGCCATCTATCCAAGAAAGGCCCTGGTTAAGTTAAAATAATTAGTTTTTCAGAAACAGTAAAAGCCATTGTATCTTGTGTCACTATTAAAACGAACACAGCTTTTGCATGGTGTGCTTGATTATTCAGCTTTTGTTGGCCACAGCCATGTCATTCAATCCAGGCTCATTATGTCTTACTTTCTTAGCCATCGGTGCCAGACTCAACTAAAACACTAAAACACAAATAACCCAAACCCAACATGAAAACATTTTTATGCACACTAAGCATGCTATCTATTCAAATATGTTGTGTAAACAAAGCTAAATACTTTATTTATTATTCAAAAAGGCAAAATCCCGTTAACAACTAGGCTGCCATTCTGTTGCCACATCAAATGGTGTCTCTCTATCTCGTCCACCGAGTGAGAAAGAGTGAGCTAAATATTTCATTTAACTCTAAGATATCACTCAGATTCTCCAGTTTGAACGTTACATTACACAAGAGAAAGACTGGATTGTTTTATTTCCTGTAGTCCTGAGTCCAGTGCAGCCATCACAGTGCACAATGGTCGCCTGGTGTTCTGAGAGCACCTGCAGCTTCTTTGTTTGATTGGCAAATTGTTCCTCTTCTTTTAGTCTATTTCTTTTTCTCAGTAAGAGCTTCTTGAACAGCTACACATCCTTAAAGGCCAACATAGGTGTTCTCACAGTGGACAAAAGGATGGACAGAAATATAGATATATTTTCAGAGATAACAGTTCTAAGTACAGCTCATGTGATGGTGACAGTCCAGTTCTCTCTATTGTTTCAGTTAAATTTTGGAAACGCTTGTTTTTTTAACCCTTTGATGCACAACCTGGGTGAATAGTGACCCGACTGAGATTTTTTTTTTCATATCTTTGCAATTAATTAATTTCATCATTCAAGCTTCCATGATTTCCTCAGTTTACTTGTTTTTGATCATCACAAATCCTTTCAGTTTCATTTTCTTAACTTTTTATATCACTACCCATCTAACACACAACATGGGTCAAAACTGACCATAATATATTCACTATGGAGCTATTAAACATTTGCAGTCAGAAGTTACATAGTTACACAAAATATTTTTGTTCATGAAGTAAATAAATAAGAATTAAAATAATGATTTAAGAGGCTAAACAAGATTTTTAATTAAATAAAAAATTAAATAAGTAAACTGATTTCAGTAGATTTACCAAAGAGATACTCAGCAATACATAAAATATCATAGGAATTTGTCATGCCCCACTCGTCTTCCCCTGTCTAAGTCCGTGTTTACGTTCTGTCAGTTCCATGTGACTGTGTTTACGTCTGTCATGGGCTCCGGAGTCTCCGCCCTTGCCCCACCTCGTACACCTGTTCCCCATTAATGTTTAGTCTCGTCACCTGTTCCCTCTCGTTACCCTGTGTTACTTATACCCTGTGTTTGCAGTCTGTCTTTATTGTTCATTGTCTTGGTATGTTGTGGTCTGTCGTGTCTACCCAGTCTATGTATCCGATCTGTTTGCTCTTTGTTTGTTTTTCATTTATTAAAAGTACTGTTTATTTCAAAGCTTGCGTTTGTGTCCGAACCTGCTGACGCCCTGACAGAATTAATATGGGTCATGTCGTGCATTATAAGGGATTTGCTTAGCGACAAAGAGTTAATAGTTTTTGTTCTTATGCAAGTCAATTATTTTATATCTAATCTAAAACGTGTTTTGCCTGGAAATGATATAAATAGATGAAAATAAATGAAGGGCGGTCTTTTTTTACTATTGTGTAGTCGAACGTTATGAAGTGACCACAAGGTCATGCTCAACTTTCAGAGTTTTCACCAGAGTTGTGTAGGGTGCCACTGAGATGAGCTGGCTCGAACACGTTCATCCCCAGCAGAAGTGCTTCACACCTTCACAACAGCCTTGACTAGCACTTTGGACGCAATCCAAGGCCCATGTCTTGAAGGCCTTGGAGGCTTTACAAACAGGTAAGTGCTTCGCGTCCTGCATCCTTGTTCCACTATCAAAAGCATTCACTGTAAGCGTGGCCTCGTTTCGCATTCAGAACGAGCCGCCGCATCTGACACTCGGAAAACTTGGTGAAGGTGATTCCAATAACATGCTTTCTTCCAGAGAGTACACTTTGGGAACAGAAATATCTCCATTAAACTGAAAGACTAACTAGGGTACCTTTTATTTTACACAGATGTGATGACAAGAAGTACATTATTCATTCTGGGGACAGGTGCTGGTCGCGTCACATGATTGAACGTTACATTACAAATACAAAGGGACCAAATATAATATTCCATTTTGTTTAAATACGATGTACGTCTTTTTATTTTTATATTTTCTTCATACTCATCATTATCCTCATCTATAAAACATGTTCAGCACACATTGGTATGTCGAGCCACACAATGGCTTTGCTTATCGCTGTGGAAATATTTACACTGACCGTTGACCTCAATATTCTGACCGTATCCACAGTGGGAAGGATGCTTTTTTTCAGTCAATATTTTGAGGCCAGAAGTGCCTTTTATTGCCATGCTCTCTGAATCTTTGCCTCAGGGCTTTTTACTTTTCCAGGCTGTGCGCAAGGCTACATGACACACACATAAACTTGTCACGACAACTGACATACCCTGGATGGCCAAAAGAATGTGGACACCCCTCACAATCATTGAGTTGAGGTGTTTTGGCCACACTCGTTGCTTAAACACTCATAGCCTTTACATTTCTATAGACAAACACCAGCAATAGAATGAGCCATACTAAAAAAAGGATTTATGTTATAGGATGTCACCTCAACCACAAGTCAGTTGGTGAAACGTCTGGCATGGTAGCTCTGCCCTGGTCACCTGTATGGGTTATTAGAGTGACAATTTAGCATCTAGAAGCAGCAACAGCTCAGCCAGAAAGCAGCTGATCGCTCACAAACAAAGCGGCACCACTAAGCGACTCTGGGCAGGGGCAAGCAGAGGTAGGCAGCCGCCTGGGGTCCCCCAGAGCCAAGGGCCCCCCCCCCAGAGTCAAAGGCCCCAAAATGTGCATATATACATCTGTTGTGTGTGATTGTAGTGATTATTGTTTAGTAAATTTAATGTATGATTGCCTCCTAGTCACACATACTGACTATTATATATTGTTACATGATGACACGACCGCATTATTATACTGTAAATCCGAATAAGTTGATTGTACTTGAAGAAGAGAGAAAATCAAACGGTTTGAGTAAAATCAGCTTAAATGTCAAATAGACTGGAAGTAATCATTTGAGTTGAATACAATGAAATCTACATTGTACTTTTTATTTTGTACTTTTTATTTTGTAAAATCAACCCTACTGACCATTTAATTCAACTCAACATTGAGATTCCTGTAATCAAAATTAAGTTGTAAAAACCTAAAAATAGTCTCCATAAAAAGCTAATGTTTTCCTATGTCAAAAGAACACAAACAGCAGTTCAATTTAGTTGGATTTTATTTAAAATTACATCACTAGGATCATTTAGGATGATCCTGACCCTTGAAGGGTTGAGTAGTGATGATGACTGATTTTGATTGCTCTAGTTAGAATACTGTTTGGCTTACAATAATTCTTAAATGCAGTTTACACATTGAAATGACAAAACACTTGGTTTGTTGTAGTCCTCTGTAGCCCTTCAAGAAAAGAAAACAATGGAGAAAATGTCCACTGTAGAGAAATCCCAGGGCACTACAGTGTTTCTGTCCAAGGAAAATAAGTTAAACACAGAAAACACCAAATCTCACAGTGTGAAAAATAGAAAAAGACTTTGAAACAAGGTCCACTAAACAAGCTCAAACTAGTCTTGATTGAACTGACCAATGAGAATCTGGCAAGGTGCTACAGGGGCATTGTCCAAGCTAAAACCTGATGTTTTAAGTTTGTTCAACTTTAAAATATTAGCGTATTCAGTTATTGTTTCAAAATAGTAGAACATACTAAAACATTTTAAGTAATGCAATAAAACTTTTGTTTTTAGACAATTGTTACACAAACTCTTTGCACAGAAACTAATTACGGGTTAACAGTGTAGAGACTGGCATGAAACAGGCGGTTAAGTAATGATCCAAATGATGGAGAGGAGATTCTTTGGTGTGGTTTTCTGATGTTTTCTGGATGTCTACCCTCTTTCTTCATTAACTGTCATCATTACTCTCACTGTTCTTCATCTGTACTATAATTAATCTTAGTTATATAATATTATGATTATATAAGCACACCTGAGCAGCTGAACAGAAGTATATTATGGTACTGTCATCATATCAGTACTGTATGAGTAGTTTGATCAGAGGAGGATGGGTCCCCCCCTTGTGAGTCTTGGTTTCTCCCAAGGTTTCTTCCTCCAGCTCTGAGGGAGTTTTTCCTCACCACTGTCGCCTATGGTTTGCTCACTGGGGGCTTTTCTATGTTTGTTCTATGATTTCTATGATTTCCTTCTGTGTTATTTTCTTCTTAGGCTTATTTATGCTCTATTGAACTTTTTCTTATCACTAAATTCCTGTAAAGCTGCTTTGTGACGACATCAGTTGTTAAAAGCGCTATACAAATAAATTCGATTTGATGATTTGATTTGATTTGAAATTGAATAGGGTGACATAAGTGTAGCAAAGACATGCAAAAAGAGTGAGGAAAGCAAAAAAGCACACCCAAAGCTAACTCTGAAATAGAATTCTGCACAGGCTCTATAATGTTAGTATAGATAGCACCGTTAGTAATCCATTAATAGAGATTTCTCTGTATTTGTAATGCGGTTTATGTTACTTCTTACCTCTAGTAAAAAGTAAAGCATTTTTCTTGAAACAAGAAAAGTGATCTGCTAATATACCGAATTGAAGCACCAGTTCAAACATGTATCCAGGGGACCCTATTTCATGTCTTTTTGCCTAGAGCCCAAGAACTGTCTGCCTGGAGCTTCAGACAATAGGCTTCTATTTGCAACAGCGCTACCCTGCAACGCTAAGCATCAGCTGGAGTGACTTAAAAGATGCTGCAACTAGATTCTGGAGTGTGCTCTGAATCACACATCACTATCTGGCAGTCTGACAACTGAATCTGCCAGCAGAACGCAACCTCGTTAAGCATCTACATTGTCAACAGTAAAATTTGGTGGAGGAGGGATAATGGTCAGTGGCTGGGTTCAGGCCCCTTAGTTCCAGTTAAGGCTACTGTTAATGCTGCAGCGTATAACAACATTTTAGACAATTATGTGCTTCCAACTTAGTGCCCTTTCCTGTTTCAGCCTAACTAAACACTTTTGGGATGAATTAGAATATTGATTGCACCAAACATCATTGCCTGACCTCACATATGTTTTTTGACTGAATGGGCAAAGATCCCCCACACACTGGAGTAAAGCCTTCCCAGAGGAGTACAACCACAAATAAGCACAGTGGCAATGCCATATGAATCATATAGGTGTGACCTTCAGGTATATACATACTTTTGTCTTGCATAACCATTTATGTAGTCTTATATGTCGGAGACGCAAAATACATTGTTTTGACAAATGAATGAAGGGTTAACAAATACACATTTAAACATATCAAGGTTGTTGTTTTCTATAATGGGCTTAAGTGATATGTATCCTTCTGGCATGCTGGATTCCTATCATAAGGATAGAAGTTTGTCAGGAAATGGGGCAATCGGTGGCGCTTCATTAGTGTTCGGCTTGGTAATGCTCAAAAGCTGGAGTTGCGTTTGAAGTGCTGGTCTAGCCCAGTTCGGTTAAGATAATGCTGTATTTGGGGCATTAGCTTTAAATGTGGGAGACTTAAAAAGACCCCTAATTACAACGAAACACTTGAGCCTCAGCAAACAGCTCAAACGTGTTGTGATCACAGCACTGTTAGAATAATCAGCAGAAAAAAGCCTACAAAAGCTGGGCTCCTTCACTGATACTGTTCTTCGAGAACTGTAATATGACCAGTATAATCACTCCAAACCTCCAACCTTTACAGAGTCTCTCCCACACCTGAAAGCATGTTAATCATATTCATACGCCCCAGTCTAGGACTGCCTGTGATGTGGGCAGTTGCAAGTGTCCCTGTGGGTCAGTGGTTTGGTGTGAAAAAAGAAAAACTTGAGTGGGTGTGTTGATGACCAAGACAGTGAATCAACAGGTCTATGGACAGAATTTTTGACATAAACATGTTGTTTTTTTTGTTTGTTTGTTTTGCTGTCCTTTCTGGACTGGCTTAAAGGTCAAAGTGGTGAATTTGAAGCCCCAGGAAACCTAAATCTGCATTTTTTTTCTCATAAAGTTGGTGTCTGATAATATCTGAATCACAAAACACATATACAATCTATGTCTTGTAAATATTCCACAAAGTGAAACAAATGTTTCTTTTCTCTTGATGTAAACTGGGAGCTCATAATTTTGTGGAATGCTTTCATAAGCATTTCTTAACCAATCAAAAGTCTAAGGTCTAAGGTCTCTGGCCCCGCCCACAAAAAATCACAGTTTTAACATTGTTCATGCGTTCATTCCATCATTCAAGTCTGGCTTTTTGTTCATTCGTACATTCGTCTGTCTGTCTGTCCATTCCTTTACATGTTGCTTTATCTATCCGTTTATTTGTCTCTGTCTTTCCATTGACATTTCTGCTCACCCATTAATTCACTCCTTGCTTTATCCATCTGTTCATTTGAAAATATGTTCCTCTACTGTTTCTTACCCTCCTTAATCCTGTTGAACAGGCTGTTTTTGTTACTGTGCCTTAAGATATAATGCTGCCCTCAGAACAAAACTGTGAATCTCGATTTCTGTCATTTCATCATTTTTCCATTAAATTTATAATAAATGGACCAAAAGAAATGGCTCAGTATTGCTTGGGGAAAAACAAAAGTCTTGTTGCTTTGACTTCTCATTAAAAGTAAAGGTTTTTTGTTACTGACAGTAAGCGTGTGCAAATTGACTCTGTCTTCAATGGCAGCCTAGTGTTGCGTCCCAATGAAAAAGCAGTCCAGTCTGAAACCCTCCTTATAATGTCAGTGTTAATGGGCGGGGCTAAATTGCTGTAGGCTGAATAGACATATATATCGCCGCTGTCCAATGAAAAACAAGCATCTACAAAATTGCAACTTTACAGGAGAGAACAAAAACATTTTTTTTTTAATGTAAGTCAATGGAACCATAATTTTTTCAAAGTTATTTTGGAGCACTTCTATTGGTCTATTCATCATGAAATGACCATTGGTGTGTTCAAGTGATGTAGAAAACTCAAAATCGAGAAAAATAGAGATGGTTTTTATTGGACAGCGACGATGTGTAAATGTGTTTTGCAATCTTAAAATTTCCATAGATTTATTGGGCAGTGGACAGTATGTTCAACCTGTTTTCTGTATTACATTAAGCTTTTTTATTCCAAAAAATGATAAGAAAAAGGTGATTTTTCTATAATATGGGTCCTTCAAGCAAAAACCCTTTGATATTAATGTTATTAAGGTTACAGAAAACCCCTTCCGTCAGACTTTTCAATAGTAAAGTACTTTGCCTTAGCACACTATTAAGAAATCTCAGCCCTTATCAATAAAATGTCCAGAGTTTAATTGGAATTTCAAGTTTTCTTTCTGTCAATAGTCTCCACTTTCAGATTAAAGTAGCTTGAATTCAGAGCTGTGGACGCTCTGCACTCATATCCTAATATCTGCCTAAGCTGATTCACATGGATTCCATGCACACTTCCAATCCACACACCCAGAAAAACATTCTGTATTTTCACTTCAGTGCTTGTGATTCATTCCTACTGTTTAAAAATCGTACAGAAGTTTCTAATCGTTACTCCTTCTACAACGTACGTCACTACCTCTGGGTAAACTCAGAACAAGCTGTTGTTACAACAACAAGACGATTCGCAATGTGTTTAATTCTCTCCAGTTATCTTTTTCAGGTTCCCCAATAGCATCTTAGCGAGCAAGCATCATACTAAACACTCCCTGCCAGTTAAGATGATATTAACACCAAGGCGCTTGTGGGAAACTGGGCCTGATTGCATAACTTTCTGTGTCCCTGTGGGAGACTCTTTATTGCTTCACCACCTCTGTGGAGTATGTGAGTTGAGCGAGTTCTTCAGATGTTATTGTTACCAGTGCTAGCTTTTTATGCAGCACATCTACAGCAGTGCTGAACTCTAAGGCATTGAGGCACATGTCAATTTATGTCGTTTGAAAAGGAAGGTTCAGAACAGGCGTGCACTGACCTCGCTCTGGCAGATATATGGTAATGTAGTACAGCAGCAGAAAATTTCAATTTACACTGAAAACACTCACCACATTACTGTTTTCACAGTCATACCTAATTCAGACGTTGCAGCCGTAATGAAAGAGGCAAATGAGAAGGTGCCATAGAACTTGGAGGTCACTATAAAATGCATTTTTGGGTTTATGAGTTAAGCTATGCAAGCTAATAAAATATATTAAAGTGAACATAACTGTGTGTAATTTACACAAGGGGGTTTTACTGTGTTTAAATGCTATGGCTAGTTCCACTTTTAAGAGTGTAATGCTATGCGTGACATAATAGCCATTTTCGGGCCCAAATAGTCTTTCACAACAATAAAGCAAACAGCAATGGCAGAACCTGTGAACCTTTTCACAATCATTTAACTCCTTACTGTGGCACCTCTGTAGGTTTAAAAGGGTCTAGAGTCTTTTAACTGCTTTAACCACTGAGATATTAGGGTTTAAGTCCCAGCTGTGTTGGCTGAGGTTCTTGTCTTTTAAAAACACTGCAGTGTTGTGTCCTAATTAGTTATTAGTTAGTCTAATTAACATTAGTTAGCCAACTTAGCTAGCGAGAGTGCCCACTGGAAAAAGCCAAACTAGCCCTTTGAGGATACCCTTGAAAGAGGCTATGGAAATGGCTGCAGTTGAAAAGGTAAGTTACAATACTTAAACAAATGAAGAAGAAAACAATGTATGAAGCCACAGGGCTCTAACATTAACTAGCTGACTTAGCTAACATTAACACCCACTGGCAAAAGGCAAACCGTCCATTTGCAGATATCCTTGTTTAAAGCTATGAGGTTCTATAGAGTCTTCCTTGTTATAAACTTAAATCTTAGTGTTTTGGTTATAAAGATTATTGTTTAGACAAGGACTGTCCAAGATAGCAAATAGGCTGGCTAGCTAGCTGGGCAATACAGAAAAAGAGCTAACAACCAAAACGTGAAGATCAAGTCAAGTTTATTTGTATAGCGCTTTTTACAATGATGTTGTCACAAAGCAGATTTACAGGAGTTTAAAAGCATGAAAACATGAAATCACAACACTTTATCACCTGTGAGCAAGCCAGAGGCGACGGTGGCAAAGAAAAACTCCCTCAACTGGAGGAAGAATTCTTGGGAGGAACCATGTGATGTGGCTGCATAGCAGGAAACACCCTATAAAGCCCCATAGTCTATATCAACGGTATCAGCAAATGGCCAGTTTGGCTTCTGCCTGTAGGTGTTAATGTTAATGTTACAAACCAGTAGTGTCAAACTTTGTTAATCTTTATTAGTTTCAGAATGGTAAACTACTGCAGCCATTTCCTCTTCTCTTTCTCACTGCAAGAAAAGAGGTAGAATGACAACCCAGCATAGACTAGTCACCAGGAGCCAGCTAAAGCAGCACCAGACCAGGACTATACCAGTTTAAACCAGCATAGACCAGCTTAAACCAGTATGGAATGCATACGTACATAAGTCTGATGTGTACATGCCATAACAAGTGGACAGTAGCAATTGTACATGAATGTGTTTGAATTTAGTTTAGAATTATTTTCACAACAGGGGGCTGTCAGCACTACCCTTTCTCTCCTCATTGCTCGCCAGCAGCTCAACAGAGCCTCGCAATGTTTCACAACCAGACAGCAGGGATAGTGTCATAAGGTTTCACACATAAATAGCTAACAGTGCCTTAGTCAATAACAGGTTGAGGGTTTAAAATAATTGAATAAATTAATGAAAAGTATCTGATTCGAGTTTCATTCCAGCAATGAAGTGGCCGTAAGAAGACTTGCAGAAAGAAGCTACAGAACAGTATATTAAAAAGTAACATAGAGAAGCAAAGTTATATTATATTCTGTTGGCTAATCTTAAAAGGGATGCCCTGTTACAGCATATAGTACCAGCGGCCCCCCTCCTGAGACGAGCCTTTCTGAAATTTGAGGCTAAGTGGCCCTCATGTCTCTGGAGCATATAAAGGAGAGGCAATGCTAATGGGGTGAGTTTTGCTGGAGCACAGAGGAAAAGAGCGGACCTTTTTCGGGAGCCCCCAGCAACAATCTGCCTTTGAGCCTGTATGATCCAGCACCTCACCCATGGGGGTACGCTCTAATCTGCCTCGCTGACACACTCGCAGTGGGAGAACATCCTGTTACGTTCACAGCCTCCCACCTCCATGGGGTCACCTACAGGGCAACCTGCAGATTCTGCCCTGTCCCTTCCTTCTCGTCTGCTGGGGCCTCCGCCCACAGGGGGGGCCAAACCAGCAGCAGGACCACGTCAGATGTATATTTAGCCGAACAATGAATATGGATGATGTCAGGCAGCAATGGAGAGGCAGGAGCTGGCAACACTAACACTAGATGACAGCAGTCTTTTGCAGCTTTACAGCTTGTCCAATCACATAATAACGGAGAGATAGCTCTACTGAGAAACAGCAGAGATCTTTATATAGAGTCATTACATAACATACCGTAGCAGTCAGGATGAACTACGTTATTGTAGCTTCCCGAAACTAGGCAGCAATAATAATGATGCTCCATATGTTGTCTCTCCACACGACCTCCTGCTTTCCCACAGTCAAACGAGCCTGTAGCAGGGCACTACAATACTTTTAACCCTTCTGCTAGGTTCAGTTGTAAGAAACAGCATCTTACGGTATACATGTTGTCTTTATGGGGTCCAGGACCCCCAGTAATTAACCTTTTGGACCGCCTACATGTCTCAAAACATGAAAAAAACGTTGAAATTCTGAAAACAAACCTGTCACTATCTAGCTGCTTCACCCACCAATCAGACAGCTCCTGTTTCTGGCGTTCTTAACTAACTAGGGCTGCAGCGTTGGTCTGCCTCCAGGTGGTGCTGTAGCAGACTGGTTCACCCAGATGGTCCTTCATAGCATAGCAACTGTAACCATGAACAACTTCAAAATACACCTGAAAACTTGCCCAACTTTCCAAGAGATCAGTATAAAGAGTGAATTATTAGTTATTTCTTAAACTCAACTCAAGATAATAATAATTATTATTATTATTTAAAAAAAATATTAATTTTAAAATGTATAAATTATTTAAAATTCTCCCCAGATCAAATTTACCCAGGGTCAAACTGGAGTGTCCAGCTCTGGTCCAGCAGGACCATTGTCTAACAGAGTTTGGACATTATCTTTCTTGAATCCATTGGATTCAGTTGTTGGTTACCAGTTAATCAGTTACAGCCTTCTTTTGTATTTATAAGGCTGGTAGGTATATTTGAGCAGATCAACTCACCAGGCTGTTCCGCTTTGATGGGTCACCTGTGTTGTAACTCCACACGATTCCCTCTTTCTGCTGACATTCTGTCTCTTCTATAGGCATTTAGTGCAGTAGATATGCTGTTAGCCTGACTAAAGAACATAATTGAGACTTCAGGCTTTTTCTGGCAAGCTTGAAGACAATCAATACCGCATCTCAGACACATTTTCTGCCCATCAATGGGTAAAGGCCATCACTTGCAGATTGTTCTGAGAGAACACAATACAGCACAGCGATTGACAATAGGAAGGCAGTACATGATGACGTTTACGAAGAAAGCTTTCGCCTGATCAGAACCAAAAGGTTCTCAAAAACAATTGACACGTGTGCAGGGTAGCACAGCGGCGAAAGCGCAGCCCTGACCGCATTGCAGGTTTGCCGGAGGATCAGAGGCAGCTTGGCCATGAGTCTGAGCGAAAGACGCGGCTGGGAATGAGAGATATGCAGAAAAACACTTTTTGGCATGACAGCTTCAAACCACTCTTTCTTAATCCGAGAGGTCCCCTTTTTTTAACCCTGGCGCATACATATAGTGTTCAGCCGCTTTAAATAGCCTGACATTGTGCACTGTTTGCCGTTTCTTATTTCTTTCTTGATTGTTATTTTTTGTAGGCTCATTGAAATGTAACGTTCAAGTAATCAAATGGCGTCTACTGAGGAATTTCATTTTCTCATTGTCATCTCTCTGTAAGCTGAGTCCAACAACAAATGCCTTTAAACATCAACTGTAATGCTTCTAAGTGAACGTCCCTGGAACAAGGCACTTTGAATTCCCACAAAAAAACACTCATTTGCAGTCGGAATGGTCTCAAATGCTGTCTGCCGGGTTCAAACAACAACAAATAAAACCTATTTGTTTTTCCAGCTCAGTGTGGAGGGACTGAGCTAATGAGACATACAGTATAGTTGACACCTCTCAGATTGTGTGTCTTTCATTTATTTCTTTCTATTTTTTTTTTTTAATTTGCTGTGCTGCAGAGCTTCCTGGTCTGCATTATGCATAGCCATTTGTTATTGTACCGTTTGGCTCACCATTTTTTTTGAACACTCCTCAAAGCCCAAAGCCAATTACTCCATATACGTACAGTCGTATGCAAAAGTTTGAACATCCCCAGTCAATTTACTTGCATTGTTGATTTTTTAAGTGAAAATAAGTAACACGTCTTCTGCAGAGAGCACATTTAAATGTGGAGTTCTTTCTGCAAATGTTAAAGAGCAGTTTCTTTTTAATTGCCAAGTTTAACACATTTATATTTTAATCTTTCCAACACTCTTAATTCAGCAAACGAACAGAAATAATAACTGCAAATACTGTCCATTTTTTTATCACCACAAAACAGGTATTATTTGCATGGTGAATTATTCTCAGAACTTCAGTGACACTGGCATGGTGGTGGTGTGCCAGCCAAACATTTTAGTACACTACCAGCTAAACGTTTTAGTACTCTACCAGCTAAACGTTTTAGGACACTACCAGCTAAACGTTTTAGTACTCTACCAGCCAAACGTTTTAGTACACTACCAGTCAAACGTTTTAGATCACTACCAGTCAAACGTTTTAGTACACTACCAGCCAAACGTTTTAGTACACTACCAGCCAAACGCTTCAGTACACTACCAGCCAAACGTTTTAGATACACTACCAGCCAAACGTTTTAGTACACTACCAGCCAAACGCTTCAGTACACTACCAGCCAAACGTTTTAGATACACTACCAGCCAAACGTTTTAGTAACACTACCAGCCAAACGCTTCAGTACACTACCAGCCAAACGTTTTAGTACACTACCAGCTAAACGTTTTAGTACACTACCAGCCAAACGTTTTAGTACTCTACCAGTCAAACGTTTTAGTACACTACCAGTCAAACGTTTTAGATCACTACCAGCCAAACGTTTTAGTACACTACCAGCTAAACGTTTTAGTACACTACCAGTCAAACGTTTTAGATCACTACCAGCCAAACGCTTCAGTACACTACCAGCCAAACGTTTTAGATCACTACCAGCCAAACGTTTTAGATTACTACCAGCCAAACGTTTTAGTACACTACCAGTCAAACGTTTTAGATACACTACCAGTCAAACATTTTAGATCACTACCAGCCAAACGTTTTAGATCACTACCAGTCAAACGTTTTAGATCACTACCAGCCAAACGTTTTAGATCACTACCAGTCAAACGTTTTAGTACACTACCAGCCAAACGTTTTAGAACACTACCAGCCAAACGTTTTAGTACACTACCAGCTAAACGTTTTAGTACACTACCAGCTAAACGTTTTAGATCACTACCAGCCAAACGTTTTAGTACACTACCAGCTAAACGTTTTAGTACACTACCAGCCAAACGTTTTAGTACACTACCAGCCAAACGTTTTAGTACACTACCAGTCAAACGTTTTAGTACACTACCAGTCAAACGTTTTAGTACACTACCAGCTAAACGTTTTAGTACACTACCAGCCAAACGTTTTAGGACACTACCAGCTAAACGTTTTAGTACACTACCAGCCAAACGTTTTAGTACTCTACCAGCCAAACGTTTTAGATACACTACCAGTCAAACGTTTTAGAACACTACCAGCCAAACGTTTTAGTAACACTACCAGCCAAACGTTTTAGTACACTACCAGTCAAACGTTTTAGTACACTACCAGCTAAACGTTTTAGATCACTACCAGCCAAACATTTTAGTACACTACGTTTTAAATACTCTACCAGTCAAACGTTTTAGTACTCTACCAGCCAAACATTTTAGATCACTACCAGCCAAACGTTTTAGTACACTACCAGCAAAACCTTTTAGATCACTACCAGCCAAACGTTTTAGTACTCTACCAGCCAAAGCTTTAGTACACTACCAGCCAAACGTTTTAGTACTCTACCAGCCAAAGCTTTAGTACACTACCAGTCAAACGTTTTAGTACACTAACAATCAAACGTTTTAGAACTGTTTAAAAACTTTTGACTGGTAGTATATGTCTTGGAATGTGCTATAAACACAGCCTTGCTCTGCTTCAAGCTTTACCTGAGCTGAGCTGTCTGGTTTTCTTACATAACTAGCAGAAAACGTTCTGCAAATGCTGAACTCCTTCTTGTAAAATGTCTCTGATTGTTTGGCTTTTTGGTGGTTGGCAGTTTTCTTGGCAGATTAAACATATAAGCATACCAGTCGAAGTGCAGAGAAATGCAAAGAAGTCTGTCTGCTTGTCTCAGGTCTCTACCTTTATCTTGAACATTTTTCTAATATTGCCATTCCATTGGCCAATAGGCAAATTTGTCTGCATTGCTATGTGACCAGACGTCTGCACCCCAATTTTAAAGGTTAAATGATGGTGAAATAGCAATTATATATATTAATTCTAGAGTCAATTTATTGTCAAAACTGTGTTAGAAAACTCAACAAAGCTTTATTTTACTGCAAAAGATAATTATTTTATTTTTACCTAAATATCTGAATCTGCGCTGGAGCCGCAAGGGGCAGTAAAAGGACTGTATGTTGCTCCATGGCTGCTTATTACTGGTCCTGGTCTACATGTTCCTTGCATTTTATTACTGTTTATCCCGCAGGTGTCCACTTATAACATTTTTTTGTGTTTTTATGTACCAAAAACAGCCATTCCTATTTTTTTGTGTTTGCACACAGCAGAATTTGAACTTTGCATTTAATCCCCCAGTGCAGTGTAACATTCACATATACACACTAGTGAACACACACACACACAGGGGATATTGAGCACACTTGGGGGTTTCTTGCTCATGGGCAATTTAGGTGTGTCCTGTTGGTCCAGGGTATATTCCCTACCTTCCTGGCCATAACTGTCCTTAGAATTAAATGAGCTGTTTTTGTTTATTGACATATGTAAATGGCCTCTGCTCTGTAATGTGCCTGTATTGACTGAAACACTCCTTATAACGTTAGAGTGAGTGGGCGTGGCTTAACTCCTGTAGGCTGATTGGGTGGATATTTGTAAATGTGATGGTTTGCCTCATGTTATAGGCTATATTTGCGTTTTAGTTTGCAGGCCCATATAGGGACTGGGAAACTTTTTAAATCCAGGGTATTTTGTATTGTTATACAATTCTCCAGTGTTTCCATTGTAGGACTTTTGCAGCTTTTTGCAGCGTGTTTGTCATTGCCAAAGTCATTTTGGACCCCGATGGTAAGGTGAAGGAGCACAAACTGCTCAGCTTCCCTCATGAAATTGCCATTAGGCGCCTGATCATGTCTCCAGACACACCCGAGAGAAGCATGCCTAGAAGATATTCATTTGCAGTCCTAATGTTCTGTGGCAAAAGGATTGAAGTCATTTCAGCACAAACAAATTGGTTCTCAGGCTCATCAGAAGCTGGAGTCGCCGAGCCTGCAGGTATCCGTGGCCTTCCCCACAGCAGTCGTGTGGACACAAGGCTGGCCGGAGCAGGTACGTGTAAAAATAGGAACAAAAGGACCAACTAGAAGGTGAAATGAGGCTTTCCATTTCAGACAGGACCCTCTGATTGATGGGAGCAAAGCAGAGCTTGTTTGTCAAGCCTGAGGATGTAGACACGTGCCGCACAAGGTGGCACTCCTTCGCATGAGGTGTTCCTCGGCCAGGGCTGACGGACCTGGCGCCAACCACTGAATCAGAACAGGCAGGCTATTATGCGCTCGGCTAGAGACACTTCCCTCCCTTTTTTGCTTTCATCTGTGCTTTTCCCCCCATCCTCTGGTCATCTTGAAAAATGATCCTGAGTGCTGCTTTGACATCCCCGGCTGTTTCGGGCTGCACGCTTTTGTGTCAGTTGTTGATAATTTCCCCTCTTTCTCCTCCAGTTGGGAAAGCAGGAGCGGTGCACCGACACACATGAAAAGAGATTTTAAAAGCGCAGTAAATCTGAGGCACAGATGCAGCAGATCCTTTCTCTCTACTGTCTGCTGATCTGATTAGGCCTCTTTTATAGTGCCTGCTCGTATTAAAGCATGTCCGAAAATCCTCCCATGATTTTGTTTCTCTCAAACACCAAGCTTTTGAAACGATGTCCTGTTTAATATGTATACAGCATCATGCACTTCCCAGCGTTTGGTACATAACAGCATGGTATGAGTCACTGCTCAGGCCCAGTGAAGGAGCTGATTGTAGTACTCAGTGTCTTGTTTTATCAAACCACACAGAAACACAGCCATGGCAATGCCACTGAGTTTGCTGTGTAGGCCTCAGCTAAATCATTCCAATTATACATTTGAGAAATGAATCCGCTGCTTTGACACTGACTATAATGCACTACACCAAGTTTAGACAACTGTGGCAGCACTTGCCTTCTGCTTTTAGCAGCTAAAGCTTCTATAAACTCCACAAAAATGAAAAGAATCTACCTGATGTAACTGACACAGCATCAGAAAGGTATAAAGCAATTAACTTTAGAAGAGCAAGGGAATTACATAAATATAATATAAATCAAAATTTCGACTTACTATGTCACAATGCCAAATTTTCTCGAAATGCTAGCCTCAAAATAATAACTTTGTGCAAATAATAACATTTTCTTAAAAGTAACATAAAATAAAATCACCCTAAAATAGCTTCTTACTTTCATTAAAATGAAAATGCAATACTTTTAGACATAGTAAGTTTTTAAGATACAAAGTTTAGACTTCCTATGTCACAACAATTATAGGTTTATCAAAATTTGTACGTGAAAAAATAAATAAAATGAAAAGAAAATCCTAAAAATGATTTATTTTCTTGACAAAAACGTATCACTGTGAAACAAAAATGATTTATTTTCTCAAAATTTTGACTTTAAAAAATGTATAAAATCCTAAATCTTAGTAGGTATCCTAAAAATAGTTACTTATAGTAATAATAGTTATTTTATAATAACAGTTACACAATTAAATCAATAAAATAAAATTAACAAAATGTATAAAATAAATCTTTATAGATATATAGATATTTAATACATATTCTGTCGGTGTGTATTCCACCTTTGTAAAATATATACAAATAAGCCTCTCTCTGCACGTTCTTTAACTCTTTTGCTCCGGGGCTCCGCCCACTAAGGGGTGTGGCAGTATTTAGTTAAACCCACATATTATTAAATTTGCAAATTACATTTTTAATCAAATCGAAGTAGCCTCATTAATCACATTAATATAATAATATAACACACATCCTCTACGGTTTATCTTACATCATGACACACTTGCTGAATGCTGTCAGCGCTGATTTCTTTCCCACCCGTATTCCGGCACACTATTCCAGCGCGCTACACCTCCTGCTCCAGGACTGGCTAGTGAGATTCCGCCTCCTGGGCTAGGATTGGCTCGGAGTTCCTATATACATACATGTAGGCGGACTGCTTGTGAATATTAGCCAACCCTAATTCAGGGGGCGCGGCTTTCCCTAATACAGGTGTGGGGGAAAACGCGGAGCTCGACTCTCGCCTAAATCGGGAAAGCTGAGCAGCAGGCAGAGCGCCGGAGCCAGAAAGTTACTGACAATGGTCCACATGTGAAGAGGCGGACTCTCACCGAGCTCCAGAGCGCGCGGACTGAGTGCCATCAGTTCTGCCCCTCTTCCTTCCGCTCTTCTTCTGTACGTGCGTCTTTCCGCTCAGACTGTAAACTAGTCCAAAGTGTGTCGAGCAGGACGAACAGCCACAGAGCTCCGATGGGCAGGTGCAGTTGGGCAGCCGTATCTGACGGTGGGCTTTTAAATCAACTACTGAATATGGGGGAGATCCGTAACAGACAGCAGAGGCGCCTGTAACTCACCACTGCAGGAAGCCGCGTCCTCGTTCATGCGTTACGGGACTCGGTGTCGTTCCTGACGCTTTACTGGGAGGGAGATGACTGTTTTCCACCTAGCAGCGATGGTCAGTGGATTTGGTGGATTCCTGCATCCCGTCGGTCAGCCACGCTGGGATTATCAGAGTCCAAAGGTGAGGTAAGCACTCTCACTACAGGTTTTTCTCTTTCGGCATCTGCTGCCTGCTTGGATGAGAGTGGCTGTAGTCTGTAGTCTAATCTCTGATTCGGTCTCTGTGCTGAATTGTACACAGTGAAAGAAGAAGTGTAGGCTGGCAAGCGTGGACTATAAATATACTGAAAGAGTGTGGGCTGCAACATAGATCTGTCAGTACATTTGCTTTATATATATATATATATATATATATATATATATATATATATATATATATGATTTAGCTTTAGGTATGTGCATTTATAGTGTGTGTCCTCATATATATTTCTTTCTATCTATCTATCTATCTATCTATCTATCTATCTATCTATCTATCTATAGATAGATAGATAGATAGAGTACAGTAGTAAAG